>VZRL01003878.1:556938-744965 GCA_013397895.1 Origma solitaria | reverse complement strand
TGGTGACACAGTGTTGGTGACACAGTGCTGGTGACACAGTGTTGGTGACACAGTGTTGTGACACAGTGCTGGTGACACAGTGCTGGTGACACAGTGCTGGTGACACAGTGTTGGTGACACAGTGTTGTGACACAGTGCTGGTGACACGGGGAGGGCTCAGTTTTTGCTGAGCAGGGCAGTCAGAGCCACGAGGAGCTGGGAGGGACAGCAGGGACAGCTGTCCCAACGTGACCCTGGGGACAGCTCCTCCTTTCTGTCTGTGTCCAGTGACAAAAGCTGTGCAAACAGGAGAGGATCAAGGCACATGTGGTGACATTTGTCTGCCAAGCAAATTACTGGAATAGATTTGCTGCCAGTGCAGTCAAAGGGGGTCTGTGAGGCCCTGGAGAGATGGAGTTGGGAAGATGTTAGACTTGGCTAAGGAATCCTTCTGCCCATGGAGGATGAAGGGAATCCACCTGCGTTATTCAAAAAGGGGTGGGAATCTGATCTCCAAGTGCCACTGCAATCTTCATCACAAAGTGAAATCCCTCTGAGCTTAGCTCCCAGTGAGGTCAGAGAGTGGGGCTGGGGAAAAGGGCAACACAGACAAAAGCTAGCTCAAATGTCATTAATTCCTTGTCTAAAGTTATTCTGGGTTTTTCCTCCTTGTTTTTTGTTAGAACAATAGTTGTTTTAAATTTCAGCTGTTCTCACCATTGCTGATAGAAATGCTTTTTAGAAATCTGAGGTTAATATAGTCATGCCTTAGGGAGTTTTAAGGGAGGGAGAGCCACATGTTTTCAAGCAAGAGGTAAATCAGTTCTTAATTCGCCTGTATTTTGAAGGCACTCAAATTAATTAGATTATTAATTTCCATTTCTCTGTCTCTAAGCATCTTGCTAACAACCAGACAACCAACTCGTGTGTGTATATATATATATATATATATGTATATACGCACACATGGACATATATATATATACATATATATGTCTACCTTGCAGGTTCCTTCCAACTCAGGATATTTCATGATTCCAAATACTATTTTTTATATATATGTGTATTTTGTATATATGTGTGCATGTATATGCATATAGAACATGTGCTATATATATTCTATATAATAGTTATGATTGCATCCTTGCTTCCTTTACTTTTTTTATGTTCACATATCGTACTTGGGTTTTTTCATGCATTATCTGAGAAGTGATTGCTCCTCTGTGCAAACCCCAAATGGATTATACAGACACACTGTCTCCCTCATGCTGCTGATGGACATGTCCAAGAGAATTCCTAGACACCAATATATCAGGCAAGTGGCTGTGCTCTTAATTAAGGAAAGAGATACTTCCCCAGGGAGCTAAGATCATTTAGATCAGTCAGTCTCTCACAACCATGACCAAAGGAGTTGGGAATTTTTAGTGGGGGAGTTATTTTTTCTTCCTTTTGATTTCTTTGGTTTGGAGCTAGCTGAGGAAGAAGCTATAGCTGAAACTTTGTATATAAATTTTGGGAAAGTGTAAGTTTGGGAACACAACTACCATAACTTCAATGAATTCTGCCCTGCCTTACTTCCTACTCATTTACCCAGTCCAGTAAAAAACTGGTGTATGGTATTTGCTGCATCTTACAGTATGTGACAACCTAGAAGACAGCTGGCAATGGAGCTTTACCCTAATTGTGAGCTTTCCTGATTGCTGCGGCAAATCCTGAGTGTTTTGCTGCAAGGCTTAGCCAGCACACATTAAACTGAAGATATCAGGATTCTCAGCTCTACAGAGATGAAAGAGACCTAGGCCAATAGAGCTGTAGAGATTTCCAAGCAGTGTAATTCCATTGATTTTAGTGCTGTCTTACTGGGAGTATCTGTACCTACCAGCTATCTGTACCTACCGTGAACACAGAAGAGAAATACTCACACTGCTGGGACGTGAAACCAGATGACTACAATAATTGCGATTACTTTGATTAATTTATTTTATTTATGGGATAGGATATTTACCCATATTTGAATTATTCTCCAACTCAGGCTTGATCTTGGTTGGCAAGCAGGCAGGAGGGTAAAGTATGGAAGAGCAGAGATCTCCCCTCTCCCTTTTAAATCTGTTATTATCTATCATGTGCAATTTCCCTGGGATCATCTTATGTCAGAAAACAAAGTGATACTGCTATTTTTAAATATATGAGGAAAAAAATCATAAAATAGGGATATGATATACTGTCCAAGTTAGGCATTTTCAAATTTACTTCAAGACTTCAAGATCGATTTTGTCATAAACATATAAGTCTGATCATCTGTGTTTGTGCGATAGTCAGGGTTAAAAACCTTACAACCTTAATATCAGGAGTGATACTCCTGATATCCCTCCCTCCTTTCCATCTCCACTGCCTAATCCTACATCACAACTTCTGCAAGAACAGGTCTCCCTGAAGGTCCTATAATCCTAGAATGGTTTGGGTTGGAAGGGACCTTAAATCCCATCCAGTGCCACCCTGCCATGGGCAGGGACACCTCCCACTGTCCCAGGCTGCTCCAAGCCCTGTCCAGCCTGGCCTTGGGCACTGCCAGGGATCCAGGGGCAGCCACAGCTTCTCTGGGCACCTGTGCCAGGGCCTCACCACCCTCCCAGGGAGGAATTTCTTCCTAATATCTAAGCCAAGCCTCCTCAGTTTCAGGGTAAACTATTCCCCCTTTTCCTGTCACCACACCTCCTTGTCCCAAGTCCCTCTCCAGCTCTCCTGGATCCCCTTTAGGCACTGGAAGGGACTCTGTCTCTGCAGAGCCTTCTCTTCTCCAGACTGAACAATCTCAGCCTTTATCCGAAGCAGAGGGGCTCCAGCCCTCTGAGCATCTTCATGGACTCCCCTGGACTCACCCCAACAAGTCCATGTCCTTCATGTTGAACGTGTTTATTACATTAAAACCATAGAACAAACTCTGATAAATGCTGCAGTATCCTTTAGTTCATGGCAAAAGAGAAGAATCAAGTGACTAACACTAGCGTCTCTGCATAACCAAAGAATGGTATATCAGTAGTTTCTTATCTTAAAAATGGATATTCTGATTCACAGAATATTTGGAATTAAACTTATAAATTTATAATGGAATTCACATTTCAGTTGAACCTATCATTTTTCCAAGCAGTACAAAACCCCCCAAAACAAAAATTCAATTTAAATGTTGATTTAATTACAGAGACAAACAGAAAAAAAAAGGTGTTGAACCAGACTGACTGTGAAACTGATGAAAATGGAAGTCATTAAATAGCACATTGGAAGACAAAAAGAAAGACAGTCTCAGGAGACAAAAATGAAGCTGTTAAGGCTGATTTTAAGAGTCTTTCATTTGTAATAAGATGTTATTAGTCTCCCAGGCTAAACAATTTCAAAAGCATGATTTTTAAACGTATAATGTCACTTGCTGTGTTCAGTGCAGGAAACATTCCCCAAATTTGCTAAGGCTGTGTGATGTGGGCACAAATAAATACATCATGTTGTAAAAGCTGAGGTGGTGTCTGTCTGTCTGTCTGTCCACGTAGCACAGAACTCATGTATTGCTTATTCAATCGAAAGCCTGCTTCGATGATTTGGCATATCTTTATTCAGAAAGATGGGCTGATTGCTGACAGCTTTGATGCAATAACGACTGCTGCAGCATTACTGGAAGAAAGTCATTTGATAAATGTATATTTTCCATTTTGCTTTAAAGGAATCTATTATAAGTGCAGCTGCTTTCCGAATGAAATTAATGCCGAAGTGAAGCTCCGTATTACAAAGTAAAATGGGACTCGCTCTCTAATATTAGACTGAAAGGCATTGTAATGCAGCAGGAAGGTTGAACTTTGACTCTTTCAAGAACACTGATTCATATAATAAAAAGGAGAAAAAAGGCTTTAAAAATGCTAACATCCTCTTTTCAAAGCTCAGTAAAGCTGCTGTCCAGAAAACAGAATAGCAAATACAGGTTGTGTGCAGCTCCAAAGAAGATGTACCCTAAGGAATATCGCAAGGAATCCGCATAACAAAATTCTCGAAATTGTTTTGAAGTTTTTGAAAGATACTGAAACACACAACTGGGAGGAGAATCTCTCATCCTTTTTCCCATCAGTGGTGATACACATTGCTTATTTAAATGGGTTTTAACCAAGCTATATACTGTTGGATTACAGCTAAGCTTTACCAATCCTTTATGATTACAACTTCGCAGCTGAGAAATTCTCCCATCCTTTTCAAGATTTAAAACTGTTGCTGTTCAACACTGGCTATGAATGAGGGGGTTTTACTTTTTATTAAAAAGGTAGAAGGCAAGAAGGCAGGCAGGAAGGTCTATCTCCTTTTTTTAATATATGGATTTCATACTTTCAAATGATGTGTGTAGACTTGACATTCCAATTTCTGCTAAAGAAACAAACTCTAAAAGCTAAACTGATACCTGGATTTGGATGCAGATTTCAGACCCTCGACATAGGCCAAGATGAGAGAAGTTTCAATGATGAACTATGAAAAAATGTCTGGGCTTTGACAGCTCTGCTTGCAGGCTCCTCAACCTGATCTCGTTTTTTCTTTAGAGATATTAAGGCAAGATAATTTTGATCATTTTATCTACCTCAATACTAAAATATACTCCGAGTCTTATATTCCAACCGCTTTTTTCTACTTTCTGTTCTCTCAGTGTTTCCTTCAGACTTCAGAAATAGAAGCAGCACAAATTATCCTTAGTTTCTATGAAAAATTCCTATTATGAACATTTTAAACGTTTGAGCAATCTAGACATAATTTTGTTTCTGTGCATTCTTGCTTTTTGCATGCATAAAATATTTTGCAAGCAGAGAAAAGACTTTCTAGAAGAATACTGAATATTCTATCCTCATTTTGCAAAAGAAACGCTGTCTTATATAGCATCAAACAGTCCCTGGTCCTTAGCAACTTGGTTGAAAGATCGTAAGTCCCAGTGCTGACACCTCTTTCCAAATGTTATCTTTTGTTTCCCTGCTTTCTTTGTGTTTGGCTTGCAATAGTCTGTATTTCCTGCTGGATACCTGGCTAACTCATTTCTATTATTTAAACGTTTTAGGTTTGCTCTCATCATGACCCTAATACAGTGCATTTACACTACACTCAAAGGAGATGAATAGCAAGCCTACCAGATAAATGGCCACGGACTCACAGCCTTCAAGAGACTTATTCACTGGTGTAACAGTATTAGCCCACAAGGGCACGTTCAAAAGCTTTTCATGCCTTTCTATTCTCTTGCTTCCAATCTTCGTCATTACTGGGTGATGTTGCTTTCAGACAGTTTGGGCTTTTGGTCACTGCCAGCTCAGGAAAGATTCATATTTATGACCTTGAACTGAAAAGCTTCCTACTGCATCTCAGCCACTTGTGCCGCTCCTTGTCTTGCCGCTCTCCTTAGGTTCAAACTCATTTCCTTTTCAGCTTAATTGCTCTGTGATCCTCCATTTTGGTCCTGGTGGCAAGGGAGCCTCCAGGACTGCAGAAAGGAAAGGTTATGGTTGCAGCTGCTTTCCATGTCACCACAATCTGTGCTGCACAATGCAAGGAGGAGAGCCCTCTTCCCACAGAAAGTTGCCACTGGGCTCAGCAGGGCAGGGACTCACACTCACACACTTGACCTCTGTCCAGTCGGACACACAGACATGTTTGAAAGCTGAGCATTTGGCTATTGCACCCTGCTTTACTCCTTCCCTACCAGATGGACACGGCAGGCTCACTCACAGTGATGTGCAGGGGGAAAATCGAAAGGTGCCTCAGAGAAATGAATACTGAGTCTGTGTTATTACACAAGGCTAATTTATATCAGAAGCAGGCATACACATTTCTGTCGTATTGGCCAGGGTTCATCATACATCCAGATTTATGATTTCCCCTTGGCTTTGTTTTGGCTTTTAAAGAACAGATTAAATGTGAATTGGTACTAAATTGCTGCTGCAACAAGAAGAAAACCTGGCAAGTAAAGACATTGGGTTTGAGGGAATACCTGGTTAAAGGCTATTCGGCATAAAAACCATGGCAAGAGACAGAAAAGGCAATAAATCACAGTCAGGTACACAAACTAACGAAGAGGAGATAGTGAAGCAATACCAAAGACAGAACTCCCTGGTTCCTGAATGATGGGCCATCGGAGGAAGCATTCCAAGTCCTGAAGAACTGATAGGAAGGGGTGAATTACTGTCTCATAGCAATGACTGATTTTGGTGCAGGGGTGGCTGTGGGACCAGGCACAATTTATGGGGTGTTTTAAGCAGCTGTTGGGAACATGAGAAGGAATCAAGTGGTCTGGAGAGGAAAAGGCACAGGAAGTGGAGAGGAGGGTTAATACTAAGGAGGAAAAAAAGGCTGATTGCAAACAAACAAGCTGGTGTTCCGTAGAGTTCTCTGATAAGCCCTGTCCCTAATAACTGAAGTATCATGAAACTCCATCCACCTGTTTTCTGTGTGACTTTGCACTCTCTTGTGCTTTTGTGTGATTCACAAACAAACCTGAGGGTTGACTCAGCAGTAAGTCCTGGGAAGATGTGAGACTGGAGATAGGATAAACAGAGCTTAGGTTCTGAGTTTGGATTCTGTGAGGACTTAAGGTCCAGTGCAGTGCTTAAGACACAGGAGAAGTGAGAACTTCAATCAAGCTGCAGTGGCTGAAAAGCTGGAATAAACCACAAACAAAAGGTGTCTTGTAGCCAGCCTCAGAATTTTTTCTCATAGTCAGTTTTTTTTTTAACTACACAACTGTAAAATTTTAACTTCAACCTTTCTTGTTTGTTGATTTTTTTGTACATCTTCTGTGTTCAGCAACTCTAACATGATGAGGGGGAAATAAAACAATCACACGACAAAATTAATCCCTTTGTTCCAAAGATACAGATCACGACACATTCAATTGATAAGGTTATGAACATGGAAGTGGAATTACCAACTCTTGGACCCTGTGCCAGGTATAACATAATAAAAAATCTTAGCAATTATTACCAATAGTTTTTAAAAGACATTTTAATATAAGAGCAAAATGAGAGTGATTAAGACCTCAGACCCAGCTCTTCCAGCTCCACCTCTGTCTTCAGACTAGAGTTATACTGCAGCCAGGAAGGGCTACTTTTCTCAGCTTGTGGAATGCATCAGAGATTAATTCCCCAAACATCGTTACTCTATTCTGTGCAAGACACAAATTTAAGGAAAAAAGTAAAGGAAAGAGCAGCAGCAGTGATGAAAATGAGAACACCCTGCAGGAGCTGATACGGTACAATTTCAGCTGGACAGCTTCTGCTGTTTCTGTCCAGCCTTTTTGGGGCTGATAATCAATACCTGTCTTCATCTCTTCTGGTATTTTGCCTTACACACAATAGCATCTTTTGGGAATATATATAAATAGCTATTAGATTCAAATATAAGTCCTTAACTGAATATATTTAGAAATGCCTTTTTTTGCCCTCTTCTTAGAAAGTAGGAGACACCCGAAAAAGATTCAATCAAAGTATGGAGTGAAGTGATAAAAAAATGACAACGCAGCAGCTGTACCGCCTTTCTGGCAAAAGGAAAACAGCATCTGTAAGGAGAAAAGCTGTGTGCACACATGCTCACACACAGTTTCAGGGCTCACTGAAGGAGTTGCTTTGGCAGCTTTGTATGTTCAGTAAAAACATATGTAATAAGAGCGAAAGTATCTTTGCAATTCCCCTCTGTGACAGGCTCTCCTCTCAAACTGCAGTGATGATTCAAGCCACCAAAACCAATCCTTTTTGGCTTTTCTCTTTCTGAAACTGGCAAGTGTGAGGAGGGTTTGCCAACAGGGGCACAGAGGTGCAGGTGTGGCTGAGGGAGCCAGGGAGACACAGAGCCACCCCCACACCTTGGAATCAATTTGTGACTCCTCGTCCAGCCTGAGCCTGCAGGTGAGAGAGAGGCTGCCGCTCTCATTCCTGATCCTTTAAGTCAGATTACATGGCTACAAGACTCTATTTACTTTTCTTTTAAGACTCAAAAAGTCTCAGAAATTGAATGCAAAGTTTCTTGTTCCTTTGTTTGCTTTTAAGATAAACCATGTGTACAAGGATTATAAGTGTAATACTATTTTTGTTGGAAGTTCTGATAAAGGTGCTTGAAAGAAAAAAAAAACATATTTCATTACCAAAAAGCTTTGCCTTTCTCTATGCAGTCAAACTAATGCAATGAAATACCCTGCCCCAATATCAATAATATACGTTCAAAGAAAACATGGAATTGTGTATTCAGAATTTTACTGAAATACATAAATAAATATGATCATATCCTGAGGTACAAAACAACTATTTAGCATCCTGTCTCAGAACTGATCTTTGGAGGCATTAATGACTGTATGAAATTTTTCTCTGCCTGCTCTTACTATTTACCTTCCCCTTCCATTAATGTATCAAGGAAATTTATTATTAATCCAATCAGTTGGATGATCCTCTCCTTCACACTTGAGAAAAACATTTTGAAGAAGGGTGGCTAAGCCAGGAGTCCCCATACATTGGAAGACTTTGGTTTTATTATGTTTCTTCCTTTGGTAAGGATTATTGTTCTATTTATTTACTTAACATAAATTCACAAATTAATTTAGTCCCTGTGTTATCAGCACTATGTATTAATGACTTGAGTTTCAGTTTCTAGAATAGCTCCAGAGACCAAATCTAAACTGCTGGATTAGTCAGAGCACAAATCCTCACACACACGGATTTTTAATCGCTTTTATAGCTCGATGGCTCCTGGAGAGCCTGCGATGGTTTTGGCATCTCCGTGCTGTGCCACAGGCAGTGCTGAGCCACTGCTGCCGGGGGCTCGGGGCAGACACACCCCAGAACGGCCCCAGTCATGGAGGAACACCCAGAAATGGGAAAGCAATCAGAAATGCCTGCATTTACCTCAACTGTTCCTGCTTTTGGCTTTTCTGTACCTCCCGTGTGTGACTGTGAGCAGGCCGTGTCAGGAGGGACCAGAGAGGAGACCCAGAGGAGGCAGTGCTTGGCTTGGTGACAGTGGCACTGAGCAGCCTTCACTGGAGACTCCCCAACACCCAGAGGGCATTTCCAGTGGGAAATGGATGCTGCAGTGCCACACTCCCCACTCTGCTCTTCCTCCCATATGCTGAAATTAGGGAACAACAAACAGAATCACCAAATTCTACAGTATTTGCTTACTCTTGTTTACTAAACAACATTTTCCACATCTTCTTCTAATTCCTAATGAGTATGATTTCATTAATTGTCTTTATTTGATGCTGAATGTGCTGCAGGGTAACCAAGGGGCAGCAAAAGCAATGAGCACACTTGGGAGACACGAAGTTACTTATTAAAAGCATTTTAGATATTTATATTGTGACGCTCTTTTCAGAAAAGGCATGAGCCTCCCCCAATCCTTCCCGAAACCTAACAGTGTGGGAGATGTGTACCAGCTACTTCTGTGATAATCATGGTTTGAATGTGCACAGCCAATTAGCTAACAGAACAAAACCTTTCCTGAGAGCCTTAAGAGAACATTCGATTATACTATCAAATATACCTGGCTAGGTAATTACAGTGTTGTGCAGTAGCTTTAGAGTTTAGAGACACTAAATCAACTGCTAACAACGCACACAAGTTCCCTTCGCTACTCCAGGGCTTTTTTTCTGACTATGAAGCACTAAGCAGGACTGGATTGCTCAAGGATTGGCCGTGTCTGTGACAAGATATAACTAAAACTGACTGAGAAGCTCCTCGTGCTGGGACAGCAATCTCTGACGAAGCTGCAAGGCCAGTCTGAGGTGCACAATGGATAAGCCTTACTTCTATTTATTTATTTCAGCTGCTAAGCTTCTCCATCTGCATTTTCATGAGCTTTCAGCAGAATCACAGAATCCAAATGGAAATAATCTGTCTGGCTAACAAGGGTGCACCGACCAGCTAATTGTATCATCTAATGGAAATTCAAATGAACAGGAAACAGCTTTGAGCTACAGCACAATTCCAGGTGCAACAGGGAAGGCAGGAAAAACACTTACAGCTGAGAATTCACTGCAGGAGTGTGTAGGCACTCAGAACCAACAGCAGCAAGCAACACACCACCCAGAATACCTCTTGGCAGGCCAGTTTCCCTCTAATATATGGTTAACAAATCACAAAGTTGTTGATAATATTGTAGAAGAAAAAAGAAAAAAAAAAAGAAAAAAAAAAGCATGTATAGATAATGCAATGTGGTTAAATAATTTTCTTTTGACAATGGTAATTAAAGTGTGATATTCCCATTTTCAACAAACATATTCTATTAATATATTTATTCTGCAATAATTGGGTTTTTTTCTTCTCTGGAAAAATGATTTTCAGCTGTAAAAAAATTAAACAGATTCATGGAGTCTGAAAAGGTCAAAGAGACCTGAATCTGAATGCTCTTATTTTTCATACTGTTGACCTACAGGGTTAAGATAAAAGTCAGTCACCATGATGATATTCATAGATGACTTTTTAAAGGTAACTTTGTTCATAGTGACAGAAAGATACAGTAGTTTGAATACAAACTCCAGGAGTGAAGAATGAGGACAAATACCTCCCTGAGGAAAGTAGGCCTCATCCAAGGTCCATTGAATTAATTAGCATCAACATTAGCTTTGCCTAAGGGGCTAAAGCCTCTTCTTTTTTTGTCTCTCTATTTTTTTAAAATGTTTTCTTAGATTTTTTTTTTTGTTGACCAAGCTGCATATCACAATATGCAGACTGGCATCCAAAACCACACTTAATCATCTTTGTTAAGTAATCCATTTATGTATCTAACACTTAGAAAGAAATTACATTCATAATGGTGATTTTTCACATGTGAACTCACTGACTTCAATTCAGCTGTTACCACTCCCAAGGCAAAATAATAAACATTGCCTTGCAGCAATCTGAATTGGGGAGGTACCTTTAGATTAATTTTGTTATTAGAGGAAATGTTGTACTTTCAGCAATTTAAATGTAACAAATTTAACCCATGCTTGGATGCCAATGTAATATCACCGACCCATAGGTGTGTAGCCAACTACATGGTGGTATATGGGCATATTTAGCAGTTGCAACATCCTCTGTTAAAATGGAGAATTGCAGCCCTTTTTCTTCAAGAACACTACCAATACTTGCATGCCAGAGGAATGCAGGAACAGTAAGACCGTATTCTTCTACTCGAAATTTGAAATTATTTGCTAAGCTTAAAATTTGGTCAGTTACAAGCCCCAGGGCTTTGTTGCAGGACAGGCATTTCTTCATTGAGTGACTAAGATATATCAGTACTATCAGATCGTCAGTTAAGCCAACAGCTCTTGCACAGAAAGGACACAGCCATTTTAGTACCGTGTCGGTTCACTTCGCTCACCTGCGTGTCTTTGTCAGAGGGCCAGTCAGTACCCAGTGTGCAAAACAGGCATTCATTTGAGCAAGAATTGTACAAATTTAGAAACTTCACTGCAATGTGATTTTTGAGCTTCACTTTTTTGAATACTCTAGCCAAGAGGTAGAGGAAGCTATATGCACAGCAGCTGATTCCTCAAAGTGCCTTTACTGCTCTTGCTACAACAACTTAGAACTTTATAGAAGTCCCTCCAATCCACTACAGGGGAAAGTATTGTACTCCTTTTAAAGAGGAAAAAAAAACCAAACCAAAACAACAACCTAGAAATTAATAAATTCCATCTTTTACTTCAAACAATCTGAGTTAAGACCAAAACTTTTAACTCTCTGTGTTAACTGCAAATACTTAACTTTCTTTTCTTTAATTTTGGGAGGAAAATGGGATTGTTCCCCTATTGCTGCAGTCCACTTCTGAGTTCTTATGTTTTATTTATTGCTAATATTTAACATGCCAAGTGTTTTACACAACTGTAAGAATAAAAACAATCTGTTGGCTACAACCTCCTACAGACTGTGACCTCTGTGAAATCTCTGTATGGTCTTGACTGGTTATAACATAGAAACAACATCTGGGGACACCAGACATGAAATTCTGTGCTCTCTCTGTGTCTCGGTGCTGGAGTGCCTGTCTGAAATGTTCAAAGGTAGTGACACCTCGGTACGGGGAAGGTGACCATGAAGTCTGCTTTGTGTAAGCAGGATCTGCTGGCCGGTGTCAGAGAAAGCACATGCATCCTCCTCACAGCTTTGAAAAGAGCTGCTTACACAGGGAGCACTTTTCTTGCTGGACTCAAATATTCTCTTAACTGTTTCCTAGAGGGAAAGGGAAAGTGAATAAGAAGCACCTTGAAGTGATTGATGACAGCGTTCAGCACATTTGTGGGACAGCTCATTAGATGCCATGAAAAGGGCCCCTCACAATGTGCATTAAAGAATCCGAGGGGAGCACATTCTTGATAAGTTTTAGATCCCAACTCAAAGGCACCACACCAGCTTTATAACAATGGGGTGAAGCCAGTGTGGAGCACTTCAGAAGGATTTACAGGAATAAGGTGTTCAACCATGTATCAGGGATGATCAATGAGGAAGAAGAGAGAAACTTCTCTACTGATGTTACAGACCAGATAGACAAGACAGCACAATATGGCAAAAATAAAATCAACCTTCTAAGTTAGGAGATGATAAGTTTTGTAAGAGTCACCCCTGCCATCACTGCCTCTTTTTCATCTTTCTTTTGATACACAATAATCTTCTACACCATCTGAAAAGTAAGTCTGGGTCTGGTTACTGGGCCTAGCTTAACAAGTGACCCAGTTTCTCACCTTGATATTTCCAATGACGAATCATATTTCTTTTCTTTTTTCATTAGTAGTCCACAAGAAGAATTCAGTTACTCTTAAGAATTTTATTCCTGTCAGAATTTAGTTGTACACAGACAGTTAGAATGAGACCACATTAAGCATAATTTTTACTAGAGGATGGAGAAGTAATTAATCTTTATGGCTTTATGTACTCTGTTTTTACCTTTATCACTTTCACATAGCTGAAATCAGAACACTAAAAACCTCAATGACACATTGCATGCAGGGTGAAAAAATGTTAAACAGTATCAAGACCAGTTGTGAAACCTAAATAGACCTTTTTCAATATGAGGTAGATGCTCATAACTAAACTTGAGATGCTGACACTAAGTCTTGCCTAATCATTTCCATTTACATGTCTTAGTGAAATGAGAGGTTCCAGGAAAACAGCAGTCCTGGGTGCTCCCCCTCTGCACTAGGCTTTCCTGACAGAAGGCGCTTCCACCTCTTCGGTCTACTCTCCCAAACTAATTGTTACAACTTCTACTTCTTCCAAGATATTTACATTCCCATCAGCACTCATTTCTCTGTCAAGAACAGTGAAATGCCATACCTGGAGATAGTTCAATGGAGCTGAAGTAAAGCAGGCCTGCAAGATCTACAAATCAATCTCCATGTATAAGTTGCTTCATGCTTTTAAGAAACCTCTTCCCCAGAACTAATTTCTCCCTAGTCTGATAGGCCTGACAATTCTGAAGTATCTGTTACCTCCTCTATGTAAAAAAATCTATCAAAACCAACCAGGAATTACATGTTGTACTCTTTTTAATCCTTTTCTGATTTGGCGATGCCAAAAGTAAGTGCTTTTAAGAGAATTGAAATACAGGGTTTTAGGTCTGCGGGGTGCATTAGGAACAGACAACGGGGCCTGGTGCTATACTGCAGCAATTTTGATTAGTACGACTTAGTTCACTGCCCCCAAAGGCAGCTGCTCACAAGGTACAAGAATATCTGATCTAGAATTTTCCTGTGGCTATCACAAAGGAACAGCACTAAGCTTCAAAGTCAGAGGCTGCAGACAGATGGAAGTTTATCCAGTGACTAATCCACTCACTAAAACTTAGTACTAGTGAGAATCACAAACAAATTTACCTCAAGATTGTGGTGTCCTTCTGACAGGATTGAAACAGGGTTGAACTGAAACAAGGTTGAACACCATCACTGCTATTTTCACATGTTATGGTCAGAGATTTCAGCAGTGACGTTGCTTTAGGTTTTGGGTGCCAATTTGATTCAAACAATCAAGATTTACAGAGCAAAAGTACTCAGCACTTCATGAGAATCGGCTTCCTCACCCTGTTTTAATTGCCAGCCCCAAGGCCCCAGCCTCTCTTGACTACGACACACACAAACATTGTTCATGCAGTTCCAATTGAGCTGCAATATCACTGTCTCTGCGCTTTGATTGTACTTTTGATGCAGGTAGGAGTGGAATAAGATGGGAAGATTTCATCCTCCCTCCCCCACCCCTGAGCTCCTTCAAGGCAAGGGATACTTTAACATGGGGAGACCAGAGAAGTTTTACATTAGAAAAGAGTGCAGTGATCACTATCAGCATAACTTAATGGCTTCATCTCAAAATGGGCTTTTCAGAACTGATTTTATCCACCTGGAGTTAAGGCAACACTGCACAATAACCAACATACAGAAAGCTGACAGTCATCACAAGTGGGTTTTGGTAACAAAATTAACAGAGGGAAAAGCATGCTTTAATATTACACAAAATTGTGGTATATTACTGCCATATACTACACTGATTAAAACTATTATAAGCACTTTTGTTGATTTTGTGAAACATTATATTCCAAGGACTTTAATGTACTTTGTATGCATTTGTTTACAAATGGTCTTGAAACGAAATCCATATTGTGTGTTTACGTGCCTTCAGGATGATAACAACCTACTTAGTGCTTAAATATAGAAGTGCACAGGAATAACATGGGAAGGCCCACTGAACTAATTTAGATAAAATGTAATGTTAAAAAAAATCTGGGACTGTAAGCTCTTTATGAACAGCATTTTTTTACTATACGGTAAAAATATTTGATGTTAAGTCTTGGAACATGCTTATGAAAAAAATAAACTATGGATAATCAAACTCTGTTCCTCTGATGATCTTCCATACTGCTACCAATAAACCCCTCAGACCCCAAAAATAGACAGGGAGAAAGAAAACTGAAAAATCAGAATTCTTAACTTTGGAGGAGAGTTGGTATAAAAAGCAACAAATAAATATAATTCACTTTTACAGATTACTATGGAATGATCTTCAGCTCCTACAATGTGGTGACTGTACAGACAAAGCAGATCTAACTGTATATATATATGATATTTATATTATTTATAGTCTGTGAAGACCTGACCCAAAATTGCAATACAACTAAAAAAATTCTGACACCCCTTAGCCAGTTGCTCATTTAAGGTGTAGCAAAATAAACCTGCAGATCCTTTTCCCTCTGTTCCTCTTTGCCCTCTGAGCGCAGGTCTGTGCAGAAGTGGAGATCACAAGTTACTCAGCCCATACCCCGTCATTCCTGACAGAACACCCAGCAAGGACATTAATGCTAATTAATCACTGTCACAAGCTGCCCATGTGTTAGGATGTCCTATTTAAGGTCAGAAAATGAAGTCGGTAATTCCATACCACAAATGTTAGAGAAGACATGAAAAATGTGATTTTCCATTTGAAGATTAGCAGGTGCTGCTCCTATTGCAGAAGTTACTGCAAAGCATTTCCATCCACTGACTGATTTCAAACATCTGCTGCTACTAAATGGCAATCCTTTGCAGTAACAACAGATCTGTAAAACATTTTTATCAATGTACAGAACATTAGTTTACTTCTTTCTCTGCCTTCTTAATTTCTTTTGCTTAACTTCCTGATTAAACATTACTATGGTGCAAATGACGGAAGAGAAAATCAGAATTGTTTTAAAGCATGACTCCGTTTTAGACCAAAACATGAAAATGAACAGGGTCGTATAAAGGACAGAATTCTCAAAGACTTCTAGGGGGGATGCTGAGCAAAGGTAACTTGCTGACCTAAGGCCTAACCAAGCATCACAGACAGCTCATATGCATCTGAATCATCACCCACTGGTCCATTTAAGAAGAAATAGAAAAAGTTAATAAATTTCATAGCTTGGTCTGCTTTGCCAAATCATATGTTTTAGATAACGTAAAGTTAACTTCCTCTGCTTTGATGGCATGCAATAGTAAAGGAAAAATTACTCTGAAAACAAGACATGATGTCCCTGGAAGAAATTTAAATATTATGAAATCACGGAATCACAGAATGGTTTAGGAGACACCTTTGAGATCACCTCATTCCAACTCCCTTGCCACATGCAGGGGAGTGCCACCTTCCACTAGGCCAGGTTTATCAGAGCCACATCCAGCCTGGCCTGGGACACTTCCAGGGGTGGGCAGCAGCCACAGGTGTTACGATATTACACTGAGAGAACACAGGAGTGTGTACATGAAGTAGGATATGAGAGATACAGAAGAGCCCTAAATAAGTTTTTCTGTTGTTATTGTCAGTGAAGTTGGCATGGGTTTCATCAGTGCTTCCAAGAACATAGCTTGCTTCTGTATCTCAGGTTTTGGATATGAAACCAAGAACTAGACTCCTTTAGGAGCTCAAAACACCTGTAAGTTTGCTCCTGTTCCTCAGTCAAGAGAAAACAGAATAATTCTGCGTTTTCATCTGTGTAGTTATTCGGAAGCTCCTTGTGCCCTTTCTGAATGAGTTTTAACATGGCTGTAACTCAGCTTTCTGGTGTTTAATGAAAGACAAATTCTGGCCTCGATGTTCTGCGAGAATGTTCAACTGCACCCACCTACAGTCTACACCAACTGTCAGCTCCAACAACCTTCAGCTCAGTCTGTTCCTCCCAGTTTTTTACATCAGCTCTAGCCCTGCATTTCCTCTGACTTCCAAGAAGCAAAAGCAGTATTGCACATTACTTGAAAGATGGGAAGTCAAGGTGAAAAAGCTAAATAAAGAGGAACATAGAAAAGCTTCATGTGCAAATGTAACAAATATGCAAGAGGTCAGTTGTCAGAAAGATCCTTTCGCGCATTAGGAAAACATATTCCAAGCATTTTAGCTGAATAATACACATATATCTATTCCATGAGAACTCGCTTCAACATTCCTACATATTCAGGATTGATAAAATCATGTCATTTTGAAATTATTCTGCCAGGAAGTGAGTGAAAACTTTGCTACATATCATTTGGTCATGCAAGCTCTCTCACCTATAGCAAACTTCCTTGGAAAATGCATGAACTGAGTTACAAAACTGGATAGGAGCAAGCGCTCGCATTTTCCTTGTATTTGCATACAGATGGCAGTTTTTCAAAGATAAAATTATAAGCTGTTAGTACACTGTCAAAGTTCAAACAATTTGTGTTTAGTACAAACATTTCTAATAGAGTTACATTGCTGTATTGAAAATAATTAAGTAGACAATGGACCATTTCTCATCCATTTAATAGTGCTGTACAAGTATTGGGAGGGATATTTCACAGCCTGGGAGCTCTTTTTTTTTTTATTTGTTGTGGTGGTTTCTCCATGGACATCACTGTTTCCATGGAACCGCTGCTCATGGAGAATGGATGCTCACAGAGAAACCACACAAAAAATTACTTTTTGAACAGAATATCGTTCTCCTCTCAAATTTACAGCAGATTTGATTTGTTGAACAGATAAACAAATCTGCTTTTCCTGTGATTTTTAACTATCTATAATACCCTAAAACCCACAAAACATTATTTCACTTACTGCTGCAATCAAGCAATTTGTACATGTTCTAACAGGTAGAAGCTACAGTAGACTTTTGTGCCAAATTTCTGCAGTCTCTCTGTCATCTCCCACGTGTTCAGATTTTTTGACAAAGAAAATATAACAAGAAAATTGCTCTTAGAAGATTTGCTAGAAGAGTTTCAAATAATCAGTTTTTTTCTTATGTTGTCAGAACAGTCCCTGCATCTGCTGCATAAAGCAGAAAAAGCCTTATGGCAGTTATTGAGATCTTCACTGATCCATGCAAAAATCATTTCTCCACTCACCCCAGAAAGTATAAACCCATCTCTTCTTCATAGATCATGATCAATGCTATAATGACGTGTGCAGGTATAGCTGGGCTAGCTACAATGCAGAATCTAAAGACTTCTTTGCAGATCATATTGACTCAATAAGTTACAAGGCAAAATATGTATACAGAAAAGTATTTTCAGAAACTACCTAAATTTTGCCACTCTGCATTTCACCAACTCAATTCTATTTGATGGTGAAGTTTATAACTAAATTAGCTCTATGCTTGAAAAGAGTCTATCAAAACGTGAGTGAATATTTTTCAGAATACAGGTCTTGAAAAGCACTCTTTTGTTTTCGTTGAAATGCAAAATGGCCATCAGTATAGATTTGAAAAAAAAAAGTCCTTCCAGAGTCCTAATGGCTTACAGTACTTCATCTATTTTCTTTGTCTCACACTGATCATGTTCAATTTCTGAGACTTGAGTTTCTGAGACTTGAGTTTCTTGAGACTGTGTCTCAAGACAATGCCTGACGGAGGGACTTTCAGCTCTAGCTGTAGGAATCTTTAGTTATCATCATCTTCTTAAATTTAGCTGTCTTTCCTGAGCTCAACAAGGCCCTGTTTATCTTGCAAATTCCACAATATGGCTTTGAAGCCCTGCCCAGCACTTTTCCCAGCAGCTCAGCCAAAGTACAAGCTCATCAAATCTGCTGATGGCTGGAGAACTTCCTCTACACACATCTGCTGCTGCGCCTGGCACTGGCTGGAAATTCCAAAAGGACTCTGGAAAAGGCAGCTTCTAGGAGACATTTCATAGAATGGCAGAATAATTTAAATTGGAAATGATCACTGAATCCAACTGTTAACCCAGCACCGCCAAGTTGGCTGCTAAAGTCCACCCAGGGTGTCCTGGGCTGCATGATCCACACTGGTGGAGTCTGCAGTCCTAAGGGACACAGGCCAGGCAAGAGTTAAGTCCGGACCCTGAGTTTTAGGGGAGGAAACTTCCAGCTCTTGGATGAGTTCAGTCAAGAGGATGCCTTGGGAGAGTGGCCTCAGGGAGCAGGAGCAGAACTGAGCTGGCAGATCTTTAGTGACACTTTCCATAGGCACAAAAGCTTGTGATTCCCTGGCACAAGGAATGGTGCCAGGAAGGCAAGAGAGTGGCACAGCTGATTTGGCCCTGCTGATCAAGCCAAAGGGCAAGCAGCAAATTCCCAGGCAGTGAGCAGTGGTGTCCCTCAGGGGTCTGTGCTGGGACCAGTGCTGTTTGATGGATACACCAATGCCACAGCACAGGGACAGAGTGCAGCCCCAGCAGGCTGGGCAGTGTGGCACTCCCCTCGGGGCACAGCCAGGCAGAGTGTGTGAGCTCAGTTAGACATTCTGAACCCCCTGAGCTTAGAAAAGTGCCTCCCTTTTGCCAGTCCAGACACCAGTTGCGCTCCCGGCTTTCCTTCTGCGTGGGATTAGACAGACAAAATGCGAACTGATACTATGGTACCACGATTAAGGTGCAAGGCTTCTAATGCTCTGACTTTCTTTTCAGGTAATGTATGGATTTCCATTTAAAACTTTATTATTTATCTTTGTGGAACAGTATTTCCTGTCAGCTGATCTTTTCCATGTAAACAGAAACTTGCCTTCAGGTTATTCATTTGAAAGACATGTTCACTGTGACAAGAGTTTCAATTGACCCTGCTGCTGATGTCAGAGCAAGGTTATATGCAATTAATAGCACAGCACAGTCAAGATATTAATTCAGGATTTCCTATAAATATTTGGGTTTAAAATTAAAATTATAAATGCATATTCATACAGCCTGATCTTTTAAATACATATACACTCACATAACCTTATTTACAAGAAGTGTGAGATTATTTATGATGGATTTAGAAAATTAAGCAAATACTTAAATTATTTCAAAGGGATATGAAAAGCATATTTTAACACTGAACTGAGTATCACATGGAAATTATAGGAGTCAGTCAGAATTCACAGCTGGACGATACGTGCATTCCTGTTTCAGACTTTCAGGATCAGCATTGGTACATACAGTCCCTTCCCCAAGGTAAACTCTCTGCTTTACTTTTTCTATAAAACCCTTGGTTATGTTTTGACTACCATACTATTATTATAATAAATAACAGCAAAACAGAGAGGAAGTAATAAAAACAACAAAAAAACCTCCCCTAATAGGACCGTTTATTGACTTCATTAATAGCCTAAACGCTTAAAGGTTTTATATTACAAACTGTGCAGCACTGAGACATCTACACATATTCTAATTAACAGCAATCACACACACTAATAGTATAACCTACTGCTTAAGTAAATGAACATCCTTGCCCCCTGCTGCCGTGAAGGGGCTGATAGGCATGCGCTTTATTGACAAAGTAAGCTAATTTACAGAGTGATTGTCCAAGAGGGAGCTGCTGTTTATTTGGAGACTTTTTCCCACTGAACTTGCAGGGCAAACAACACGCTTAAATTGTTAATTAAAATATCAACAGCTAAATGTAAATACTATGGTCTCTGCAAGTACACTGACACATGTTGACTTATTTAGAAAGAAGTAGTCCCAGCAATTTTCTGTTTTAAAGAAATGCCGTAAATGAAACAATGCTGCTGGCAGGGAAAGGAAGGGACCTTCCCCTCTTTCTCCAGTAATCACTGCCAGTGGTTACCCTTCTTAAAGAGCCCACAGACTTACAGACCCATCCAGGGTTTAATGCCACTTCACAGCTTGTTTGAAGATACCTTTCTGAAAAAATAATGAGCCAGACTGCTCCTGGCACCAGTGAAATCTGAATGAAGAGAAATGCTGTTACCAACTTTTGTGGAGTTTTCAACATACAAGCCAAATGCCCCCTTGAGTCTGCTTTTTCTCTGTCTTTGTATTGACTCTTTTCTCCTGAGCTTAGTAGAACATTGAACAAGAAATATCAAATAATATTTTAATGGTCAAAGTATCAAAAACTTCTACTTCGTTCTGCAAAGTATGTGAGGCTGTGTTTAGGAAATCATGCTGTTTTAGGAAAGTGGTTTGAATAAGAAAATAAAAACACAGCCAAATATTAGAAATTTATTGATGAAATAAGTGAGCACACACTAATCTCAAATGTTATAGCATGTGCTCCTCTCAAATGCCTTTGCTGAAGCTCATATTTAGTTAAAAAACTACATAGTGAAATACTGACTCAAACTTGCGTCCTTTCCTTTTTTCTGAGAGATGTTTCCAATTATAGATCACTATTCACTTCCCCGGAGAGACAATGACCTGCACCAGCAGGGAACACTGAGAACAATGCCAACCTCCTCTGCTTAATGTTCACTTTCTCAATTTAATAATTTCACGCTTCTGAAATTATAAAAAAAATTAAACAAAATGTTATGTTCTCCTGTCAACCTCAGTGTCTCATCTTACAAAGGTAATTTTTGCTGACTGGCCAAAAATAATTTGAAGAAATGTTTTGGGGCAACCAAAACACATCTACAAATAAACAAAACAAATATTGCACCAAAAATCTCTACCTAAAACTAGCAATTACATTACCATAACTCAGGAAGACAATGATCTCGTCTCACATATTACATTAATGCCTATAAAGGAAGAAATAATTTTGTAGCTTTCATTCAAATTCTTCAACAACTCTTACTCTGTCACTTTAGAGCAAGTGTTGTTTTCTCCGTGCACTTTAATCTGCAAGATCATGAAAGACAAATCTCACTGCACGTCGCTGCAATAAACGATGATCAGTTAAGTTGGTATTTCCAGAAAAGGGCCTTTAATATGGTTTTTGTGCCAATCCATCCGTCCAAGCTTATTAGACTTCTAGAAAAGTGTAAAGCCAGTAAATCTGCAGCTCTAAATCACAGATTACACAAACCAAAGGGGGCACTGTGAGGAGCCTTAGATTAAATTTTCTTTTTCCTGATAAGCAATGTATATATGTACAGAAGAAATATAACTATACTACTCATAGGTAGGGACGCATAAAATTACTAACCCCCATTTTATTGACATTTGTGTAAAATACTAGAAGATAAAAGTGTTGAAAATTATTAAATAAGTATAAACCATTAAAAAAACAAACAACCCCCCCCCCAAAAAACCGAATAAGGCAACCCCTCAGATTTTGTACAGCAGCTATTACTGCTAAAGAAAGTGATTTCCAGTCATTGTAGATAATGCTTTGAAAATGCCAGTTCTGGACTCGGGGGCAGCCAAAAAGAATGTCTGGAATTATTAAGAAACAGATTTGGAATGAACCCTAAAAGCATCATTACACTGCAGTGTAAATCCATGATGGATCTATCTCAGACGCTGATCCCCCTCTTAAATAAGATACTTAGAATGTGTGCCACAGATTTCATGGGAGAAAAGATGAAGTGACTAAAAGTTTTCATCTTGAAATAGATGACCTAAGGGAAATATGAAACAGGTCTACAAAATCATGCACAGTAAACAGAACATTAAAAAAGCTTATTCACCATTCCTCATGAAATAGGAACTAGAAGAACGGCAAAGAAATGCTCACACAGCAAGTTTAAAATGGTAAAACATGCAATTCATATTTGAAATTGTGAAGGGAACTGCCACAGAATGTCATGGGGGACAAAATAAAAGCGGGTTAAAAAAAGTGCTTATGTGACTTCATGATATATTGATAGCTATCAAACATGGTGGTGGAAATTCAAATTCCAGCTCTGGAAGCTACAGATTACCAGGAACTGGTGAAGTATAACAGAAAACACCATTCCCTCCTCAATCTTGTTTCCCCAGGCACCTGCTGGGAGAGTGGCTGCAGAGCAAACTAAACCTTTAGTCTGAATCACTGCTGCCATCCTCACCTTCCTATATAATTACATCTCAGCACACCCATTTAATTATTCTGTGACAATTTCAACACTCTAGGGCCTGGCATGTGATGCATTTGCAAACGACGTCGTTTAAGAGGGGTGTTGTAAACAAATTTTTGCAAATTTTCATCTAATACTGTTAACTTTTGGCGAAGGGAAAGTATGGATTTAATAAGCAGCACTTGGTTGAAGCTGTCAGGTTTACAGCTCTGTGAATGATTTCCATTCAGATTATGTACCTCTTCACAGCACAATCTAACTGCTGGGGAAAAAAACCTTGACTTAAAACCACAGCTGTAGCTGGATACGTTTGAGATTTAATGCAAGTTATTGCTCTAACTATGAAGTACAGATTCTATCCAAGAGCTTCAATTTGCATCTAGTAAATAGTACAGTAACAGAATACTGTTTTCATACGTAGCAAATTCCGTATTGATGGGTTTCATGAAGCATCTGCTACATCCCAGACTTTTTTTCCCCATAGACTAGAAAGTCTTTTGGGGACATGCTCGATTTCCCAGTTCTTCAGTACTTAACAGATCAAGTGAACTCTATTTTGGAGACTTTTGCATGAGTAATGGAGAGTGACATCTGAATTACAAATAGGTCTGCATTGTAATTGAACCACTGTGCAGACAGAAGTGGAGTTCCAAGATTTGCACACTTAAGGAAAAGAAAAGGAAGTACTTTTTTTAATCACAAACTTTATTAATCACTTGTCACAGATGCAACCATTGCAGCTATTAATCACTCACATACAAGAGCACTCCTGTTGGCTTGCTAGCCCAAGTATAAATTATCATGTCAAAGATTAACCCATTTTCTTTCATTAATACTTTGTTTTATTTCCTTCCACTCCCCATTTTCTCTTGCAGAAAAGGCTTGAATTTGGACAACTGGAGTCTGAATGATTAATCATAGTGACAGAGGGTTGACCACAGGGTCAACAAACAATGAATAAAAACATAAGACACGGGTTCATTCCAGGTTACACTCGTGTTTCATTCCAGAAGTGAGGGAACAGCAGGCTCTTTTCTCCAGAAATTACCGCCTAATAGTCAGAAGGCAACCTTAGCACAATGCCCGCGCTGTTCCTTCCCACAAAAACCCAGAGCCATTTGTTATTAGAGTTGCTGTGTAGGCCACCCAGTCTGGTGGAACAACACACTTCAGCAATTTCAGAGCACAGCTAAATGCTGACGTCTCCGGGGCTTTGACTACTGCAAACAAAGCCAGCAATCAAGCCACAGAAGCTTTCCCTGAAGTGTGATATAGGATCATAAATATAGTGGGATGGCTATTAAGCTCATAAGTTGTAGTCGGAAGATCTTATAATCAAAAGTCCTCAGGGTTGTGCTGCTAAAAATAAAAGAACTGTGAAAGAAAGCAAAATGTACAGAATTGGGCATTACTGATTGAGAAATTGAGAGTCTTGTGATTGCTTCTAACAATTCTTAGGGAAAAAATGAATGTAAGGTACACTGCAATTGTTAAATGAATAGTTTTTCATAATATTTAAGCAAATGCCATTTTTAATACTTTAGATACTGAGACCAATCAGAAGTAGAACAGGGTCTAGTTCTGGTAAAAAGCAAACAACAAAAAAGTAATGAAACTATTCCCTCAATGAAGTTTACAAGAAAGTCTTCATTTTGATGATTATGAGAAAATTTTCTTCTCTTGGACCTAGAGTCTAATGACAGTGATATTTTCAACCAAGCAGAACAATTCCATCAAATTACTCAAAATTCCAGCAAGTTTTCAAGGTCTAATTTGCAAGAATAAAGGTTCAGAGGTAGACACTCAATCAAAACTCTCCAAGAGACGAAACTCTGTAAAAAGCTCTTTAACAGCTTCCATAAAAAAATGTGGTGACATCTCGCTTTTTTTTTTTTTTTTTTGTGCTTGCAGGAACTAAATG
The DNA here is from genome assembly GCA_013397895.1 of Origma solitaria. NCBI lineage: Eukaryota > Metazoa > Chordata > Aves > Passeriformes > Acanthizidae > Origma > Origma solitaria. The sequence goes on along the minus strand of VZRL01003878.1, from coordinate 720,406 downwards.
TGAAGAAGCAAATGAAATAGAAAATCTTCAGGTGAAAGCAAAAAGGATGGTCAACACTCAGAAAGATGATATAGACTGCCTTGCTATGGCTTTCAGATATAATCTAGCAAAATAACTTCTCGTGACTTAAAAAAACTTTAAGCAGGGATCCTTTCTCCAAGTGACTGCTTTTTCAACAGACAGTTAATTTGCATATCCAAGCTTTCAGAGCTTGCTTAAAAAAAGTGAGGAAACGTTTACTCACACAGCTGCCACTTTTTAAATTTTAGCTGATCTTTGTAGTAAATTTTTAAAGAATCTTTAAAATTATGTGAATGGAAGCTTCAGCATATAATATTTTTCTGTCCTTTATTTCCCGCTGATATTTGAGTGAGCCTGAGATGTGGATAAAAAAAGATGCAAAGAGATAAACATCTCATTTTACCAAAATAATTTAGAAACAAACACATTGTAAATTTGGAAATCAGCTAAATTCCTTAACGCAATATTGTGTTAAGCAGAACGTTGGTACCAATGTTTTTACTCTGACTTCATTTCTCTAACGCCACCATCAATGTCCAGCTCTGCAGTGAAGACCAAACCTCTGTATCAATCTGTCAATCTTTGAATGGCACCTCTCTCCTGGGCTGCATTTTCTAGCTCTGAGTCTCACAGCACCTGACGAATGTCACCATTCCTATCTTAGAACATGGAAACCTGGGTGAAGAGGGTACCCAAATAACAGAGCTAGGAGCCAAACTAAAGAGATCTGAGTGCTCAGCTGCATTTTATTCAGTGTGGCCCCTTTTCCCAATGACACCAAACACAGACACCCTTGAACTGCAGTTGAATTCACTCAGCATTCCAGCAAAGGCTGATGCACAAGGACTCCAATGGCAGTTTCTCCTGGGTACACTACTGACCAACAAATCAAATTTCTACCATTCTCCATGGACGTAAAGCTACACATGGATTCCTTGGAATACATGAGCTTACAAAGCTCATTCCTTTACGTGCCCACTGAAAACAGCAGCATTTCTTTAGCACTACGTGGGTATGCCAATATTTCCATCTTAGAAAAACCCAAATGGAAAAGCAGATAATACTGACACTACCAATAGAAGCCAGCTGTAACATAAAAAATTAATTTACATAGATTTGATTACCTAACAATTCAACACACACAACTACCTTACCGTGAAGATTTATGTGACTGAACTTAATTTCAATCATCATCTTATTCTGAAGTGTTTTTCTAATCACTTCATTTTGCTTTGTTTTAGGACTCCTACAATTACCAGGAGTCTTTCCAAGAAGGCAATTTTCACCAACCAGTTAAATGCAGGACTCAGGAAAGATCTCTGTATACAGTCTGTCTGATCTACCTCGTCACCTGAGAGGATAAACAGGATTTACCTTGGTCTGTAGGCATTAACTCTGTGAGCTTTAAAATCCAACCTGCTCTGAGAGTGATTGCCTGCCCAGCTCCACTGCATTACACTGAGTTCCTCTGAAATGCTGAGACTCCTCATCACCCTGAGAGCTGTGTAAACTGGGTTCTGGAAAGTAAGGTTGGGGTTTTTTTTGTTTTGTTTGTTCTTCTGGTTTGGTTTTTTGGTTTTTGTTTTGTTTTGCTTTTTAATTTTCATTTGTTTGTTTGTTTGGGTACTTTTTTTCATCATGGACGAAACAGAAATTATTTTCCCCACATCTCTGCTCAGCAAATTACCACAAAAGTATTTTGCCTTGGTAAGAAGTATCTACTTTAATTCCAAATAAAATGCTTTTATTGTCAAAGCTTTTCTCCTTTAGAAAGTTAAGTTTATAATTTAAGGAAAGAAAAAAAAGATCAGTAATGAAAACAGGCAAGCTTTAATCTAGAAAACACCCAGTTTTGCAGAGTTTTGTGTTTCATTTTTCAGGCAAAGAATATAACATGGGATATGAAACCCAACTTTTATCGTCATGGAAAGCTTGAAACTTTATCTCTTGGGTGAGTAGCAGGCTCCTTGGAAAATTTAACTCAGTTTTAATTAATTTTTTTTTATGTAACAAAGAATTTCCCAGGATCTTACTTTCACTACTTTTCTCAAAGAAACGTCTACTTTAAAATTCATTCCATGAAATGCAAGGCTTTGATCTGCAGCTGATCACTCTGTGTTAATATTTAGTGTATTTCATAACTTATTGAGAGAAGAATGTCTCTGTGAAAAGCTGCAATTTTTAAGCACATATCCAATGTATTTCTATGCCACTGTTCAGCTTTTCCCTGGTTTAAAATAGAACTGCATGGTGTTAATTGAATTTTAATGGATAATTATTAGTAATTTTCTTAAACTAATTGTTTTGTAATGGATTTGATTGGTGCATTTCATATATTTTTAGACATAAATGGAGAGTTTGGACCCCAGGTGAAGAAATGGTGTTCACAAGAACATATCAGGACAGCTTCAAGAAGAAATTCTGAATCGCTCTGAACAAGCTCCATATAAACTTACTGACTGTGGTGAGATGAAATACCTCAGGTGAAAAAGACATCTTTGACCCTTAAAAAGTTATCTTGCAACTATTTTACCAAATTGTTCATTTTAATGCTCCTAAATTCCATGTATCTCTGTGTGATATGAAACTTATCTCATTCTAGCGAGAGAGGGGATAGATAGCTACACAGAAAACCACCTGTGAGTGCTGGAGCAGCCATACAAGTTAAACAAAGAAAATTAAACCAATTTTAGTTGTCTCCTGTCAGGTTACAAGGTGAAGAGTATGAGCTATAAAACAAAAGCTGCTCCCGGTGGTAGCTGATACCTGCACATCAAAATATGCTCAAGCCTGTTCAAATTAAAAACTACAAGACCTGGAGGTTTACCTAGAAACACGAAAAGAATTTTCAAGCCTTTTCTTGAAAATCAGCAGCGTTCCACTGGGAGCGTTTGTCTTTGGAAGACCTTCTGTCCTGTATTAAGCCACAGGTGGAAGCAAAATTGAAGAGGCTGCCTCAGGAGAAGCAGAAACATTACGTTACACAGGATGACATTAGTAATTCAGATGACAGCAAAAAATCCTAATTTATTCAGAAAATGACATTTTATTTACCGTGCCTCTCCAATTTGAAAATTTACCAAAGACACATCAATACAAATTTCCTGCTCAGGGAAGGTATAAGCGTCGGACATGGCTGGCTGCTGCCAACAAAGCACTCTCAGTATTCACACAGGGTTCTGCAAGCAGCAGCGTGCTTGAAAACAAGAGGGAAGTCCTCTCTAATGAAATGCCCATTCATTTTTCATGTTACACTGTTCTGCCCATTCTTTCCTTCTCTCATATATCATGATTTTAACAACCCAAGTTTTTTTGCCACTGCTCCATTAGCTTGGTATTCTTTTTCAAACTGTTGTCAACTTGTTATTTTTCGGCAGTTGACAACCTGCCTATAAAGTGCTGTACCTGGAGGAATACTGCTTGCCCAATTCCTGCAGAGATTACATGGTAATAATTTTGCAATATATTACAGAACTAGTAGAAATTCTGTATGAAATACAATGAAAACAATAGATTTGTATTTTAATTGTAATCCTGAATCATGCCTGAGAGAAAATGACAACAAATTTTCACTGAAAAATCTCGTTCCATCAAAATAAAGATATATTGTGAGATCATTTAATCAAAAAAAGCTTGAAAATACTAAAGATTCTTCTAATACCTGAAAACATATTGAAGGTTATTTTTTCTTAATTTTTGATTCCACTATTATTTAACTATTCCACTATAAAGTAAAATTTAGAGAGGGGGAAATGCTCTTTCATAGAAATGAAGACCGAAAGTCCTAAAAGACTTTTTTTTTTTTTAATTGATATCTTTAAATATTTTTTTCTGTCTTGTACTTATCCCATCTCTAGCCCAGTTGGATGAAAATGAAGTCTTGATTCTATGCACAAGAAAGAAAGCCTCAGATACTCTGGGGTATGAGCCCAGAGGGAAGGCCAAGCTCCTGATCCAAACCTTCCAAACAGACTGAGAGCAGCGCACACACCTGGCTCTGCTCCTTCAAACCTTGCTTTTGTCGCCCACTCCGGAACGTTCTATTTCCTTTTCTTTTCATTCTCTTTGCTGAATAGGAAATGGGAAATAGTTTTAAGAACTCCATCAGAGTCCTCCATTAGACGTGGATAGCTGGCAGTGCACTTCCAGGAGAGGCAGCTGTACCACTGCCTGAGCCTTCTGCTCCACTTCTGCTATTTTAATAGCACAGCTCATCATCCCACTCCGGCAGGGTGACCCAGCTGGGAGATTTCAAGTGACTTACAAGGAAAAGATCATTTTTATTTTGTGTAGATTCTTTCTGAACGACACTGATTACAAGCCTTCTGGAAAAAGAGCTGATGGAGTTTTTGCAATTTAGAAACTAACTAAAATAATAATAAGGCTAAAAATAATGTCTCAAATTTTTGGAGAGAGTAGGAATAGATGACCTAGGCTGAGGGAAGAGAGGGCTGGTTTAGCCAGGAGAAAAGAAGGTTCTGGGAAGATTGGAGAGCCAACTGCCAGCCCCCGTGGGGAGGTCACGGTGGAGCCTGAGCCAGGCTCTGCGCAGAGCCTGCACCGTGAGAAAACAGCTGTGCTAGGAACCAGGGGACACTGCAGCAGGACACAGCAAAAGTGCTCACTGGGAGGGTGACAAAGCCCTGGAACAGGTTTAATGGCAGGGCTGTGGAATCCCTGTCCCTGAAGGTATTGTCAGTCCTGAGCAAGCTGGTCTGAATTCAGTGCTGACTTTGCTTGGAGCAGAACATGGGACCAGAGCCTCCAGAGGAATTTCCAGCCTGAGGGGATCCATGGTTCTATGAGTGCTGTATAACAGGAAACAGCTGAACTTCTCCACACCTCAGAAAAACAAAGCACAAAGACTTTTTGGGTTGCTTCTTAGCTTATCAAAAATGCAGTCACTTTGTCCTGATCAGGAAGTAGCTGACATGACACAGACTGTTTGAAATTACTACAGATATTTTGAGATGTCATGAATTTTGAAGGAGGCAAGGCTTAAGGGCAGATTTGGATGGAGTGGCTTGCCTGACTGCTATGAGAACCTACCCCTTAGTTTTGAGCATCTTGGATTTCATTTTTCCTTAAGAAATAATTCTTCACCCATCTAATTGTATGAAAAAAACTTGGGAAAGTGAAACTAATGGAATGACCTCTGCTGACTCCCACTTGTGGTTGAAGCCCTAATTAAGGGAATAGTACACAGAAACACACTATTCCCCTTCTCTCCCTATTTCAGCTTTGTTCATTTATAACAAAAAAGTTACCACTTTCTTGTCATGCCTCCACACATCGTCAGATATGGTTCCAAGGATCTTACAAGCCAAATGTAAGGAAGTCAACTGCTCTTGCACTGCAGGAAACTAACAGGCATCCTACATTATAACGTGAAAACAGAGCAGGGTTTCTGCTTCAAATGAAAGGAATCAAGCCTGTGACTGCTGCCGAGGTGTGCATGTCTGCAGGCACGACTGCTATTCTTGTCTCTAAATAATAGGTAAAGAAATAGCTAAAGAAGTGTTGTGTTAAAGTCACAGTTTCTGCTGCTTCATCACAAGAGTGCTCTTTTAGTGAGCATCATCTGTTCTTCAGAGCCACAGAATGTAACCGTGTGACCCTGTTCAGAGACTGAAGTGAAACATAAAGATGACTGGTGTTACGAGAAATTTTACTTTTTTACTAGAAACAAATCCTCTGTGAAAAAAGTTATTCAACAGCAGTTGCATCAGGAGTAAAAACATAAGAAATACAGAAATGTATAAAGAAACTAGCCAATGTTTCTTTTAAAAATAAGTAATAAGTGATTTGCTCAAAAAACAGAAAGAAAAAAGAAACAAAAAACAATGTTGTTCAAAACTATGTGTTAGAAGGCTCTGCTTGCAGGATGCCTGCTGGAGGTGAGAACTGACTGGTAGCTGGGGCTGCAAGTTTAAGCACTTTAATACTGGGTTGTCAGAGGTGGAAAAAAAAAAAGTATTATGTCACAATTTTCAGATGTCTAAATTTAGACGGTTCCTATAGCTGCCAGTTATCATCCTGTTTTTTGATGCAGCATGCTGGATTCTGAGTTCTCAGATTTATCTCTACCAGTTTTACATAAATGCTTTTAAAGTAGAAGTTATCAGTGCATGAAGGACACTGAGTCCCACTGACTTCTGCTTACCTGGAGATACAGTGCTGGGTAAGAATATATTTGGAACTTTCTCAAAATTACAGGAAGCAAGGAAGGACGATATGTGAAACACATTTGTGATCTCAAAGACATCCACGGAGTCCCCCAGAGCAGGGAATTCACCTCTTTTAATGCACTGCCCAACACTCCTGGATAAGAGCAGTCTCTGATGTCACCGCTAATGTAAGCCAAGCATTCGCATAGCTGTGCTAACAAGCACATTAAAAAATAATTTCCCAGACTTCTCACTGAAATGTGGGAGTCCAAAGGAGTAAAAATGATGCAATTTGTAATGCAGACCAGTAATTACAACTCCAGTGGTTTACCACTCCAATAAATACAAAGTGCTAAGCAGTGCTAATCTGGACTTACTCAATTTCTCCCTTCATCCCAACCCACTGCAAACAAGTCTGAGATCAATACTAACAAAACTGTCTTTATGGTATCAGGTTCAGTTCTGCTGATGTACTATTATATCTTAATTTTCCTGGACATAAAATCCAACATAATTAGACATACTCTGGAGAAATTGTTTCAGTTATTCCCTTACTGTCATTAGTATTGAGATCATAGGGGGAAAAAAGAACAGTAACCTGTGTAGCAGTGCAGCAAACAATTTACCATGGTTGCCTTCTAGCAATGTCATTGATTATTGTTTGAGACAGCTCAAGCCAGTTCATACCAGTTAAAACACTTCAGCCAACCTAAAAATTATACTCTTTCAAGGCTTTTACTAAAAAAAAAAACAAAAAAAACCAAAACACAAAAAACATCAAAACCTCTTTCAATTCAATAATTACTACATGTATTTTTCCATACCGCTATACGGAATTATGTATTTGTTCATGGAAATTACTTTAGTAAGCATTTATTATATAATACTAATCAGTAACCCTATTTTCCATTAATAACTCAAAAATAAAACAAAAATTAGTAATACAAAACCCACCAGTTGATATTACCATTTTATTTTCTTGTGCTTATCATTGTAAATAACATGATTGACATTTTCGAAAATGCTTTGTATTATTTTACAGCATTTGAAATAATCCATTTGGAAAGCAGTAGCAAAAAGATTTTGATTCATACCAGAGTAGATGCCCATTTTTCAGAAAAAAAAGATAGAACTCTCTTAGTGAATCTAATAAAAGACTATTATGAATGACTGGTGGAACAAAAAGCTTGTTTTTCATGTTACAGTCAAAAGGCATTATTAACCTGACAGTAAAAGATTTTAGTTCCTAATTTTTTTTCTATTATTTCTGACCCCCAGAAGAAGTGGCCCTTTTGTGGGGACAGCTGAAAAGCCTGAAGGCAAAACCTCGTTTCCTCAGAGGCCAAAGCAAAGTTTGACCATCTTCACAACATAATTTTTTAAAAATCAGACAGAGCCCACTTGACTAAAACATTTTGCCCATTTTGCTTTGCGGCATATATGTACACACTCATATATATATTCAGTTTTTCCTTATTTTGTGTTCCTCCAAACACATGCACAGGAAATACCGCAAAGAATTCACTCCTGATGAATTCTTGTATGGTTTATGCGCATTCAACCTGTAAAAGAAAGGTAATTCTTGGCCTGGATAAATCAATCTTTCCATTTTATGGAAACTAGAAGTTTCCAGCTCAGGTACAGGCTCAGAGAGAGAGGGGGAGAGAGGGAGGGAGGTTAGAGGTATAAATAGCTTGCCCTTCTCAATCACTTTCTGTAAATCCCCTAGTCGTTCACAAAACTCTCAAAGGCCAATGGAGCAAAAAATTTTGTGTTCTTGCTTCATTTTTCCTATTAAATGCAAATAAAACCATTGAACTTTCTTTGTATAAAGAAAGCTAAGTGTGTAAATATTTGAAGGAGCATGGAAAGAAAACTCTTATGATTACCAGTAAAATAGACTTTAAAATACATCACACTGTACCAGCTGGGACGACAACAAATCCACCCTTCCTGGAACATTCCATAGGACTGAGGGGGCACTGTGTACTCTAGCCTGTGACCACGTGAAGGCAAAACAAAGCTCAATGCTAAGCACAGCTCCATAGGCTCAGCAGACAAGAATCCAGCTCAATCATTAACACCCAATCCAGTCCAGAGGCATTCCTTGGATGGTTCATTGTACCAAAGTCAACAGACCCTGGAGTGCCTCAGGAGGAGAGGACTTTGATCAGCAGGGACAGAGGCAAAAGCCCTGTTATTCTAACAGCCTCCCTCATTAAATAAAATCAGTGTTTCGTCACTGGGAAGAATTCTGGTAATGATCAAGCAACTCTTCCAGGCCTGCATTAGAGTTAATGTCGTGCTCAACCTTGCCCTTAATATTTTGAAATACTCCAAACTTACCTAAGCATACCGGTTTTAGGTGTTGTGAGCTAAATCATTTGCACTTACTTCTCAAATGACATTGGCAGCTTTCAGAGTGAGGAGATGCTCGGAAGAACACAATTCATCAATTACTGCTGTCTAAAAGCATCAATTAACATATGAAGAATAACATAGCAATATTGGGTGCTACAGTGGTGGGGATCTTTTCCTTGAAAACAGAGAATTCCTAGCAGTAAGCTTTTGTCCTTAGCCTACCTAAATAAATAAACTCAGAATCAAGTAAATTCATGATTTGCATGACAGTGAACTAAGTAAAAAAAAAATCAATCACTCTCATGGGATTAAGTAGAGCTTCAAGTTGACCAAGGCTGATTACCTTTGAGAATAAACTATTTTCTAAAAGAGTCAATCTCAAAGACTTTGAACAAGCAAGTTGCTTTCAACTTAATGAAAGCAAGGTTTACATTTTATTGGATTTGTGTTTGCTGTCTAATGTGGTAACAGCGAAGCATAGCTAAACATTTGAATGAAATTAAATAGAAGGCATCTTTGATTTGCAGAAAGTCAACCCAAGTGCAATTTTACTTTGAGGCAGAGGTATAATGTGGAGTGGATGCCCTCAGAAAGGCTCTTTAAAAGTTTCATATTAAGCTGGTTTTTGTTAACTGTAAACTTCTACTTTTGAGCTTCTGGGTGATTCTTTTCTGAATGTATGACTTAAAAATCACTGGGAGCAACAGCATTTCCCCACTGCCAGAATTCTTCCAAATGTTTGGAACACTAGAAATACTTCTTCTGAAAACAGCAAATGCCAAGTGTCAGTGCTACTGCAAAGCACATCATATCATATCATATCTTAGCATATCATATATCATATTCCCTGCATTTCTTAAATACACGCATAGATATTTACCTGTACTTGCTAATATGCACTCACGTATATTAAAAATCTGCTCCAAACATACCCTAAACCATTCGTTTCATAGTTGATAACATTTAAGCTTGTAAAACTTTTTTTTTAATTTACTTGTAAACTTGAAATCACATTACAGGACCTTCTTTCTTCACTTGAACCTTTTATGGGTGACAGTACAAACACAGAATATTCCACCTATTTTTCTCACCAGCCATCATTCACTGTTGTGTATCCAATGCTAAAACAAGATTTTACAGTAGCACTGTGGTTCTAAACCGGACATTCTTCCCCATTTTAAAACAAGTCCAAAACATTTACTTGGAAAGTTCAACCAAATCAGCTTGCACACAATTCACACAGCAGCTCCTATCCCAGTGAAGCAACCTTCTCCTACATAAAATATTTTTTGAGTTTATATAAGACATACTTAAGATACTCAAATTCCTGTTGACAACTGAGTTGAGCAGACAAGTTACTTCAGTAAACACAACCTGCATTATACACAGGCATTGAATGGTCTCACATTCACACACATACTGCTGACCTCCTGTGTGAAATAGGCTGAGGGGATTTGATTTTGTCAGGACACTGCAGGATGATGCCAGCAGGAAACTGATAAGGAGTCTTTAACTTGAAAATGAACAAGTAAATAGCCCAATGATGATTCCATATTTATTTAACAGCATAGGTACTTTTTCTAGCCAGACACTGTCTTCAGAGAAATCCGTAGAGGGTTTCTAAACCTTCTTCAATTCATCAGTCTTTATCATCCTAACAAAACCATATTTGATTCATCTCAGATGTTAACCAGGCCAAATCTCATTCATTCACAAACAGCTGGTGCTTCCATGCTTTTCCATTTTCTTTCAATGATCATATGTCCTGGTGGGAATAATGTCTTAGCCAGATTTCTGGAATAAGTAAAATCTTTCTCTCGCTCATGCATATTCAAAATTTGTATTTCTGTGTGAAAATAGTACTTGGATTCATGCACATCAATTTTCTCAGACTTTGAACGGAGCTGTTTTCTAGAATTTATGCTAATGGTCTGTAGATACTGGCAAAGCTTCACTGCTGTCCAGCCCATCTCCAGCCTCACGCTAGCAAAAACCCAAACAATGGACTCTGTCCAGCTGTCACAAGGATGGAACGAGGAAGCAGAAAATGGGGACAGACTCTCTCATCTCTGGGGGAGAAAAACTACCATCTTCTTATATATTTGCACAACATATTGACCAAGGATGAGCAAAATTTTAGTATTGTAAAATAGTATAAATAATAAAAGTGATTTCCGTATTTCTGCTTCTAGTTTAGTTACTGTAATTATGGAATCTAGAAGAGCAGAAAAAATATCTTTTGTTTGAGGAAGCCATGACCTGTTCTACGATGGAACAGTGAAAAGCCATTGCAGCCAGCCAGACTTAACCTTCCCTAGTGCTGTAATTGAGTGCTAACATCCCCAGCCCAGGTCTGCAAGGAAAGCTGTCCTTAGCCATCAATGTGATTTGGAACGATGGATTTTCAAATATCCACCATTGTGAGCAGCTAAGGCTGGAATCTATATGAACAAGTCATTTGGTGCAATTACTGTGCTGCACCAGCTAGCAGCTGAGGCTCCTGGACATGCACTGTGTGCACTTCCCATGCTGCTCTGGAATACAGTCAGCCTTCTACCCTGCTACCATCCCTAAATAAACAGCTCACAAGTATACAAGGGGCCAGTTATTTGTCTGGACTTTTCTTTTATGGGCTGGGATGCATTTTGTGCCCTCGTGGAAAGAATTTTCAGAATTTGTTTCCTTTGAAAGAAATCTACTTCAGAGTTCTAAACACTTTATGGATGTGGAGCAGTGCGTGGGGTCAAGGGGCCACAAGTGAAAGCAGTCAGGGCACACACTCCAAACCTGCTGCTGGTCTGAACTAACACACTGATGGAGACAAAGGCAACTTCTATCCATGTTCTCTGCCAAATAAAATAGCAGCTAAAAATAGGCAGGAAATGTATGTGGAATTGTTGATAAGAAAAAAGCTCGAGAAGCTGGCAAAGGAGGTGCAGCCACGAGAACACAACATGGGCAGCACAGATCCAGGGAGACAGGAGAGAGGTGGGGGGAGAAAAACACACCTGAGGTTCATCACCTGGGTTTGAAATGGGCTGCTCCTGAAACAACTGCTTCTACATCAAACTGTACTGAGGTAACTCCAGCTGTATCACAAAAGTTTATCTTATATGCCTTAAATACAATGACACGAAACCACAATTCTCAAAAGTACATTTCTGAAAATACCTTTCGAAAATAAGTTTCCAATACATTCTCTCTAAATGGGTAACAGTTATTTTAAGTTACCCACAAAATCCCCAGCCAAACAACTGCTGCTTCAAAGATTTTTTTTAAATTTAAGGTTGAAATCACAACTTGAAAATTATTTTAAATCCTTTGAAAATACTGTTACTCCTAATTCCATTCATCTGTATTCATGCTTATGAACGTAAATCAGGACTAGGAGAATGAGCACTAGTTCAGCTGTTAATACTTTTTCACCCATGATGAACAGATGAGCTTTAATAGGCTACAATCAATTTAAATGTTACCCTATACCTACAGCCAGGTATCTGTTTTGAGTTAGTTGTTGTTTTTTTTCTTTTTGAACTAACTAGATCATGTAGATGAATGCATTTTTAATACATCTAAGGATAAGCCAACACAAAGGTTTTGAGACCTGTGACAGTGATCCCACATAAGAAAATTGAGAAGATAGAAAACTTGCTGGCTTGAAAGAGGTTTTCATTTCTTTACAAGAAATCTCAACATGCAAATGCTCCGTCAGTTGCTTTGCACCATGATACAGTAGCTGCCAATTCAACTTCACCAGCACGGTGCCCTGCCAGCCCCATTATAACAAAGCACAACTGTGCTGCAGTGCTCCTCCATTTCCATTTATGATAGAGACAGGGGTGCAGCTAGGGACCTGGTCTTGGAAATACCCTCTGAAGTTCCTGATTAGCTTCTAGGTATTATTTCACGGGAGGTATCTGCACTAAACTGACGCAGTGAACAGGAATGATGCAAGAACAAAGGTTTGCAGGGCGGGTGCTGTGTGTGTGGCACTGTGCTGGCTGCTGTCCTGCAGAGCAACGGGGCAGGGCTCTGACCCTGCACAGCAGCCAGGCTGTGCTCCTTGGGACAAACAGCAAGCTCACCACAAATGCGAGGGCTGAAGTGGAAAATATTGCTATAAATTGTGAATATCATTAAGCATGAGACAGAAAAAAATCTTAGCTCCAAAAGGGATACTCAGAGGCATTTAGAAAATTTAGATGCAATAATGAGACTGCACTCCTTTAATTCCTTTAAGTTTCAAAGGCTGACAACTCTGGAGGTTTTTCTTTTTTTTCTCCTTTCATTGGTAGTGCTTACAATTGATAACTGCTTTGTACAAAAGAATAAATTAAAAAACACAGCAGGTCAGTGCATCCAGATGGAAAAGCTAGAAATATCTGCTGCAATTCCTAACAAGGGATAGGGATCTCTGTCCTCCAGGCAGAGGTAAGCTTACCTCAGTAGAGCATGACTATATTTCATATCTACAAATGCCTGTGTAGTCCAGCCTGAGAATTTATCTCTATTTTCACATGCCCTGCTCATAAGCAACAGCTGCCAGGATGTAGTTTGCATGAGGTTAGTGGATCAGACTTTGACTTTACATTTTTGCATCCAAGAGTAAGTAAATAAAGCAGCAGGTCGTTCAGCTTCCAAAGATGGCAGCCAAATATGTCTTGAACTGCACTACCAGTGTTCATTCAAAATCACTTTTGATTTTTGCTCAAATTCTGTTATACCAGCTTGCACAAAGTGACCAACTCAACATCTTTCATGCCCCTCCATCTGGATCCTTTTCCGAAGGCTCCATAAGGTAAAACATCATGACAGAGCTCCTTGTTATGGTCAGTCAAAGCACTTTTTCAGGAAATAGTTCTGTGACAATTTAAAATTTTTTTCAGAGGTTTTACTGTAGTAATGACTATAACTCACTTGTTTGCAAATGCCTTCTCTGTTGCTAATCAGTTTAGTCATTAACCTTCCTAATTTCAAGTGTTGTCACCATGAATTCCAAATATTTGAGCGAGCAGTGTAATAGTGCTTATGCTGTAGATCATGCTGCACTGTTCACAGTACATACAATGACCCCAAATGCACTAAATCCTTACTATTATTTTATTTGCAATATTCCACTGTTACTCTATTCAACTTCATATTTTATTTTGATAAGTGGCAATGCAAAAGCTGAAGGGCAAATCTGATTTCAGCACAGAGCAGAAATAGCAGTGTGGTAATTACACCAGACATTAGGCATATTTATAATATTTAGTGGTGGTAGTTCAGACTAAGATCACTTCTGTCCTTTGGAATGACCTACACAACATCATTCAGAGTTCATGCACAAGATGAAATTATGTTTATTTTATACTATTATTTCAAAATATAATAAATTAATAGAGCACTAAGTTAATGCATCCTGATACTCATTTGGGCACATCTGTTGCATGTGCTGTTTCTCCCAGCTCTCGCTGGGCTTTGTGCCTCTCCAGAACAAAGGTGCACATATTCCTGTGCCTCCCCCTTCTGCTCTAAGGTCACGTTGGCAGAGCACTGCTTCTTTCTGGCACTTATCCCCTAGCTCAGTAGCTGGTTTTCTTGGTAGTAATAATTACGAATCGAACAGGATATTTATTTTAGTCAGGTAAGAAGGTGGATGCTGTTACTCCGAACAGACGTAAGATTTCTAGCCCTCCCTTCTCTCTCCCAGTTGCCACTTCTGGCCTCGAATCATGGCAGCCTGTGCTTTTTGATGTGCTCAGAAAGCATTCGAGCTGAAAACGGTATCGTGGCAATGAAAACTTAATACTTGCCTGCCCCTGAAAGCAGACAAACCAAACACCTTGGGACACCGACTTGGGGCCTTTGGGCTCCACATCCCCGTGACACATTTCCCTCTGGGTGCTGCTACAGAGGCACTCCAGGGGCTGGGTTTAACACCATGGGCTCTCAGAGCCCACATGACAGCAGTGATTTCCCTTCTCCAAGCTTGCCTTGCACCTCTGTTTTCAGAGGGACGAGGAAGGGGTGGTGTGTTCACAATTGTGTCACTCACAGCATCCACAGGGCACCTCCTGCATGGGCTCACCCAGCCCTGGAGCTGGAGCAGAAGGGGACCATGAACCTAACAGAGTTTAGTGGACAAACATCCCATGGAAGTCCTTTCCTTTCCCCATTTCTTTCTTTGGCCCAATATAAATTGCCCAGCAAGGTCCAGAGTTGGGTCAGAGAACCAATTCCCTGAAATTAGCCAATGCACTGCTGGAAAAGACATTTTTTAATTTTTATTTTTTTTTTCGAGGAACAACTTCTAGAATTCCCAGAAGTACTCCTTTCTCACAGGGAACTTACGAGTAAAAAAAATCCTGGTTTTCTGGAAGGTAGTTTTTTGAAACTGTGTGCTAAGAGGTGCAACCTGTGCCAGCTGCCACACAATATTGCTTCACCCCCTTCTTAGCCTTTTTGTAACACTTACTAAAGCCCTTAACTTTGCCCTCTATTGATAAATTATGAAAAATGTGCAACTTTGTAGAGTTTTATCTACTAGATAAAAAAGAAAGTATTTGGAAGATGAAAATTGGTCAGAATTCCTCACTTTGCATCAAACTTAGCACCAGTTACTGTGAAAAAATATTTGGAGGAATGAAATAGAAATGGTTTCATATTGTTACAAGATTTTTGATACATTTTATCAGAAGAGGATCAATTTACAAGCTTGCCTGAGTTGATAGTTTGGCAAATAACACATTTTACTGCTGGTTGGGGAAAGAGTTCTCCTGCGAATGGCACATATCCATTGAACTCTCTGTTGTTTGGAAAGGGACAACAGTGGGATGCTTGGGACAGTCTGCAGAAAGGAAATTCTCTCTGGAATTGCAATTAGAACAAGAAACAAACTATCTCATGTAACTCTGATCTACTAAAGCTGTATGTTAAAGAGCAACTGTCCATTTGAAGAACCTGTACATACTGAACATTCAGTTTAAGATGACTCCCTCACTTCAGTCCCATCTCTTTTTCCCTCTCCCAGCACTAACAATATGAAGGCAGAAGAAAAGGCCCCTGCCCTGTTTGCTGCCTGACTTCACCTGTGATGAAAGAGCACACAGAAATGTACTGTGCCAGGGAAATTCATACTCTCCCCATTATCAACGCCTGCAGCCTGCACCAGGTGCAATCCTTTTGCTCTCTAGTGCTAAGTGTATTTGTGACAAGCGAAACTCCCCAGAAACTGGACACAGAGATAATCCACAGCTATCTCAAAGGTAACTTGACAGGGACATCAAGTTTTTAGAATAGAAAATCCAGACAAAACTAGTACTAAGACACACATCAAATCACAGTGCTAAAGGAGTCACAGTGGGAGGCTGATGTGCCTTAGATGAAGTTTTTTATTTCATTGAGTTTATTCTCTCTCAGGTTTGCACAATCAAGAAGAAAAACAAACCACTTCACTCACTTCATATGAATTCCTTAATGACAGTGGTGACAGATAAACTTGTCTTGATCAGCTACTGATTTTATTTCTTTCTGCTAACACTACTGTTTGGGTAAAGCAAACCAACAAAAGACCTCTACATGTGATCAAATGTTTTTGTGGTGAGCTAAGCAATAGCATAGATTAGGACAAACCGAAGGCAGGAATTGATTACCTTTAAGAGCTTGGGCCAGTTAACAAAAGATAGAGTGCCTTCAGTTGGGATATGCTGATTTACAGTTACCAGTACCAGCTGAGGAATCCACATGTTGACTAAAACATACAGAAAAAGACAATTCCTCAAGTTATTATGCAAAGTGTGCCTGTCCTGGTGATGGTGAAAATCCATAAAACACAATAAACACAATTGTAAAGCTACTAATGTCAATTATCTTAAAAAATTTAAAAAAAAAAAAAAAAAACAAAAAAGGAAGCAGGTTTAGTGCTGGCAAAGATGCCAAATTGACAACCAATCACTCTCCTGGCAGCCAGAGCACAAACAGGTGGATGTAGCTGGAACACACTTGCCCAGTGACAGCACAGAGCAAACCTGGCACCACACCAGTTCTAAGGTTGGCAAATCATAGAAGTAAAAACCATCAGCTTGAGTCTCTTGACTCCGACCAAATAATCCAATGGAATAAGAAAGGTTAACAAAGTAAAATATGTTTCAGTCCTTCAGAATGATGCCAGTGCTAAAATAATCACTTCTCCTTCCTAAGGCAAGTCAGGAAGAGGGCAGTCAGCTCCCTCCAGCACCCGCAGAATGTTTGTGTTAATAAGACCCTCTGTCTGAAAACACCCTCTCTCTTCATTGCCTCAGGAAAAGGGCAATACAAATGAATCCACAGAGATTTTATCAAACTAAGACTGAGGAATTTTTGGGCATCTTCCTGGTTGTTAGTTTTAAATATCAGCTTTTTCTGCTTGATACTGTACAGAACTGACCCAAGAAGAAACTTCCCTTAATTCTAAGCTAGACACGGCACTCTCAAAATATGATTCACCTAGAAATCATATGCTGTGCAAAAAAATACGAATCTACACGTGGAAAGGGATTTATTACATTAAATAAAATAATTTAGATAGTTATCTAAATGCCTTAGGGAGGAAAAAGACGAGTCAAAATAGTTTTATAATGATTTGGAAAAAAGTTGGTCAAAATTTTCCTTTTCTGTTTACCTTCAAGGCATGCTGCAAGGTAGATCTGCTTGGTGTGGCTGCAGCACAGGTTGCTTTGAGATAATGCATTAGTTGAGGAGGTTTATGTTCTTATAGATGTTTCAGTTAATATGTACATGGTCACTCTGGCTCCTGGACAAGTGCCTAACTGTCAAGTTTTATTGCAGTTAAACTTCTGATATTTTATGTTAGCTAACAATGTATAACTAGCACATGATTTGCAAAGTGATGTTTAAGAGAGACTTAAAAAACTATTTTTGTTCCATGTTTCCCTCTCTGGTCTTTTTTTTAAAGCAGATGTGGGATTTATTTCATATGCAGAGCTGGAGGGCCACGGTCAGGTCCAATGTACAGAAGTAAAAAGGTCTCGGCAGATGTGAGCTGCTAAACAGGGTAGAGATGGGTGAAATCTAGGGAAACACAGAGGCAGCACAGTAAATACAAGAATGGGACAAATAGATGCACAAATGCTCCAAAATTGTGAACACCATGTGTAAGGTCAGATGCTATTTCATCCTCAAGGGCTTGACTGAAGGAGCAATATGCTCTTGGACAGGAGTCCCAGCCAGGGAAGACCTAAAAACATTAAAGATTTATGGAAGGTAGAAAAGTACATTTGTACCTTTTAAGTACGGATGGGCATTAGCAAAATTCTTTGCTGTATTTGCCCTGTCTGCCAATGAAACACTGACTTGGTACTGCAGAAATCTTTTCCTGCATGATCCCTAAACTCCACACACTACGAGTTCAGATCTGTTACTAAGCCTTCCACACCTCAAGAGCAGCACAGCTGATTCCTCTTTCCTAGCATACAACCTGGTAAGAGATGAGCTCTGTGTGTGTGGGTGCACATACAGAATTTTGTTTATATGTAAACTCCTGAAAATATTTGGAACTACAACTAGTGACATGTAAAACCCTGATGAAAAAGTAGCTGCTTCTGAAAAGTGGGTTTTGATGAATTTTGTATGATCTCTTTAAAGATTCTCTAATGCATATTTCAAAAGATGTTTCAATACTGTAAGTTTTAGATCAGCTCGTAACTGATAATTTAGATTTTTCCAGGACTATTCTCCTGTGGTATCTAGTTTCCAAACTGAGATTTAAATGTATAGTAGTTCTGAATGAAATCACAGGCTGAATATTAGATTACAGCATATAAAACATCACAAAACCCTTTGTTAATGCTAAATTAAAACCTCAGCTAAGGCAAATTTACTAAAAGTATCTGGGAATACCAGAATTAGAGGCCTTTTCTGCTTAGCAGTTTTGTTGTGTGCCTTGTTTCTAGTGCCTCTATATAAAGAATGATCAAGCATTACCAATGATTTCAGCTCCTAAGATAGGCACAAGCAGCCAAGAAATACATTATTTCTAAATACGATTCTTTCTTATGAAAATAATCCCAGGCAATAAATAACTACAAAATTTAACCATTGTACAGGTGTGTAGACTTTAACCTCGAAATAGTTATTGGATATATTAGATAATCTAATATTGTTAGGTAACCTCACACTCCATCTTTCCCTTCCTCAGCCCCCAGTGCTGTGCATTCCCTGTTGTTCCACAAGCAGGAGTCAACTCACTTCACCCCAAAATCAGAATTTCCTGCTCCTGCTGCTCCCCCTGGCACAAGGGAGCAGGGCTGGAGGGTTGGCCCAGGTGTCTGCAGAATCAGAGGCTCTGCTTGCTCGCAGAGCTCGCAGACCCCTCTGGGAGGCACTTTGGGGAGCCCAGGGGCAAGCACAGCTCTGCTCTGCCCACCCACGCCAGGACACAGCCACCGTGGCACTGCTTGCTGCACAAAGCCAAGGCTCCAGTTTCCACAATCCCTTAGCTCTCACTTGGCACCAAAACCAAATGGTTTCAGGGGGAGCTGAACTCCGTGGAAAATATCAACAACTGGAAAACCTTCCTGGGCATGTCAAAATCTGCTGCATCACTCGAGAAACTGAAAGTAAGAGGGAAGTTAACAGTAACCTTGCCTTTTATCCAACTCTTGGTTTGCCATCTTCCAGTATGACAACAAATCAGATTCAAATTCCTGCCAATGTAAAAAATGTAAATTAGTTTTACGTTCTCCTAAGCCTGTGTTTATTCACATCACGCTTTATTTCACTGTGCCCAAAGCCTTTACTCTCCAAAAGGCTGAAACATATAAGCGGCAAAAATGCCATAAGGCTGAGGACAAAAGGCACCAGGGAGAATCTTTCCCAGGGTCTGTCTGCACCAGAGAACAGATCTCTGCAGCAGAGCTGATGGCCATGGCATGCGCACCTATTGCTCAGTCCGTACACATCGTGGCTATTAGCTCCATTTGCTGGGTCACAGGAGGAGAGCAGAATATCCAAAGGAGAGCTGCAGTGCAGAAAACGCTCAGGTCCAAGAGGATAAGTCTGCTCTACAGCAGAATCAAAGTATTAATCTCTCAGCTGCCTAAGAATCATGTCAGTCACTGTAATTATATATTTTTTAAATAGTGATAGGTCTGTTTTTTCTCTGTTCTTTAACAAAATGATGCTGAGTATTTGTCAACGGTTTTTATTCATGCTTTAATACATGTAAAATCAAGATTGCAAGTAAATCATAAATGAATGCAGAAATGTGTTTGTAAACCTTAGTTCCCCTGCCATGATAATTGCTTAATATCTGGCATTAATGATGTTTTTTCTAATGCCAGATAACTGACATTTAAACATATTTAAACATTAATGTGCAGGCATTCATGCAGAGACAGGGGATTATTTAAACAGGAAGGAATAAAATTTTAGAGACAAATAAAACATTTGCTGTCCCCCTGCAAAGGGCAATCTGGCTTAATCAAGGTTACATATGTAAAACGTTTTCATACAAGGTTTTTATAGCTATAGTATATGTATATTCAAAAGGCAGATAATTTCAAATGTAACATTGCAAACCTAACCTGCCCATAGCAGAGCACCTTTAAAACTCCTGTAGAAGATATAATACAGGTAATTCTAAAATGACATTTGTTTAGTATGCCTTCTTAGTTTGTAGGACATGAGTTAGAAAACACTTGCTCTTTCAAGATGAAAGTGTGCAAAATTCTTAAAGTGCTGCACCTACTTATGTTGGGACATGATCTATTTTCTTAACCTCTGATCCTCTTATGCCAATATTAAAAAGCAATTCTCAAGCTTCCCTTGTAACTAACAATCGATCTTTTCTGTCCAAATGATGAGCTGCTTTCTGATACAGTCTCCAAGTCTGGCTGGCTGCTGCGTGGCAATGCACTGCCTTGAGGCAACATTTATAAAGACTAAAGGGATGTGGATGGGGCATTTCAAAGGGCTCAGAACAAACACGTTCTCGGCTGGAGCTCCCCGACAAAGGAAAATCGTGACCTATGCAATTAGTCTCACAAAAATTGTACTCACAAGAAGAATTTAATTAAATCCCATGCTCTACAGGCTCATTTATTACAGCAGACACCATGGCTCATATCACAGGTGTTACATGCAACAAATGCAGGGGGATAGGAAAAAAAAGATTAATCAATGATATTGGATTTTACTGGAAAAAAACCCCAAAACCCAAAGAAGATGAGCCACTGTAGTTTTATTCTGAACTTACCCTCCTATTTCAAGCAATCAGAAACATTTCTGTAAAAATACCTAATGAAGTTGTAATAGTTTAAACCTTTTGACTTAATCACAAGGCAAAATTGCTAAGGGACTAGCACTGGTCTCTGTGAGAGCAACAGAAAAATCCGTAAAATGGAAACAACATAATGATCAAGCATAGATGGAATCAACAGGCATTTTTATCTTTATTTGTTTTAGACATGGACTTGGCTTTTAGTGCACAACATTTCAAAGAAAAGTCACTAATGCTTCTGAAATAGTCTGGAGACTCGATTTGCCACAGAGCTAAAAGAAATACCTCATCAGAGAAGGGAGCTGATTGTCTCTGAGATGTGGCGCAGGGCAGAGAGCCCCAGCGCCTCCCAGCTCTGAATAACAATGAGCAACAGCACCAGAGCCCCTGCGCACGGCTTTGAGCTAATTCCACTGCAAGATAAGCTACTCTTAAGACTCAAAGCACTTTTTCATGCCACAATATGAACATTTAATATCTGAAACACTTATTTCTTGTGAAACCACAATACCCAATTGTTACAGCTCTGGGAGTGACTCATTTAAATTTCTTAATTATTGCTAGCAACTTTGTCAATAATATAACATTTTGAAGAGATTAACTTTTTTTTTTTTAAACAATAAAAGCTTTTGTGTCAGCCAGCAACTCCTTAAAGGGTTTCATCTATTTTGCATTACTAAAATGCCAGAGCAACTCAATATTCACAGACAAAAATAAAAAGTTTAAATAATATGATGATTGTGACACTGAGTCAAATTCCACATTTGCTTTGGAAACTACAATGGCAAGATTTGTGCATCCTGTGAAGTATCTACTAGATTTTTTTTTACTCGCTGCATGCACAAACTGCTCAGTGAAAAGTAATAAATTTATATTTGAACTGTAGTAGTTTCTTTTGCACATTGATAAGCTACAAAACATTATGCTCCTCTAAAGAACTTTAACAACAAATAAAAATGGGAAATATAATGTCTTTTATATTAACCTCTACCATCCTGTTTTCTAAATGTAGTTCTTCAGATATTCAAGAAAGAAAAATGTCTCATGCTTAGTACAGAGACAGTTTTATTTTAATTAACAAAGATATAAATTTTCTGTGGAACCGTGTTTTCAGAAAACAGAATCATGTTTCATCTCTTTCATCACTTCTCCAAGGAAGCCAGGGCTCCTCAAGGCTGAGGATTGTTTGCTTTCTTCTCTTTTGGGATTCTTAAAGAGCTGATCAGCATCCAGGAGCTGCACTCCAGAGAGGGATGGGAACAGCCTGCCCAGGACCTGGCACTTCTGAACTGAACTGAAGTGGGTGCAGACACCCCTCCTGCACCCATTTGTGCCCTTCCCCACCAAATCTTCATTATCTCTTGTGGACTGGTGGAAAGGTCTTTGCTTCTGGACAGGATGCATAAGTGATTTCATATTTTCTAGGAAAGAGCAGAACTTTGCATGGTGCTCACATGTTTTCAAGCATACTTGTGTATCTGCTGAGCACATAGGATTACAAGTATCAAAATTTCTCATCTTTTGAAGAGAAAACCAGCAAATTATGACTGTTCTTGAAAAATAAAAGCATCTCTGATATATGAGGAAGTCATTTTGTATTCTTGTCATAAAAAAACCCCCAAAAAACAAAAAACCAAAACTTCAGTTTTTGGAAGTTTAAAATAGTGAGGATAGACTTGACAGACTGTCATCAATTTGCTCCAGACATGCAGGAAGGATGCCATAACTATGTCATTATGTTTCTGAAAGCATATCCAAAAATGTACATTCATGCAACAGAGGAAGAAAGGAGGAAAAACTCATCTATTTTGCCTTCCCTCACAGCAGGCTCAAACTGTAACCAACACAGGCACGCTCATTCTAAAATAAAATATCTTCAGGTACCTATGTGGTATTTCATTACACATGTATGAAATACTTGGATATCTGCATGGCTGATATACATATTTCACACGTGCACACACATGCACAGAAAAACACACACATGTATAAATACCTCAATAGCACTGAGATCAAGACTTGATTTTAAAGGGCATTTTCAAAGCACAGAAATTCTAGGTTCTTAACAATGTAATTCAAAAAATAAGAACTAGCTCATAGGATGTGAAAAAACTTCAGATCATTGTGTAAGGACATAAGCAGCATTCTGCTTCTTGCTTTCGTTACATTCAGAAGTCCATAACTCTACAGCAGAAAATCTTGGGCAAACAACCTAACAGATCTGCATCACAGCTCCGGAAAAATCTATTGGTAAACACTCACATTCCAACTGCTTACAACAGTTTAACAAGTGGCACTAAATTTTTATTACTGTTCATCATTCAGTGCCATCCTTGATGACCTATACCTCACTCTAATGGTAATTCTCCAGCTAATTACATGTTTACCATAGGGACTGGTGCTGCACAAACCCATCTTACCCCAGCTAGAAGGGAGTGTAAATTGTAATAATATAAAGCTACAGTATTTAAACCAAGCCATTCCATCGTCTCACCTGTGCAGTGGAGACTACAAAAATTCACAGAACAAATGCCCGTAAGCAGCAAGTTTGCAGAAAAGGAAATAACATATTCCTTCTCCCTTGCAAAATGAACAGGTCCAAACAATCACAGAAATAACATTTCAAGCTGCTGCTTGAAATGATGCCACCATGACAGTTGGTCATTATGATTAATCTTGTGAGAAATACTGGTTATTATTAAATACATGTACATATTCATGCATTCATGCAGCAGCACCATTAGAAGAGTTTGCCTCAATTCTGATCCGTATTCCACTCTCTCTTTTCCCAGAAATGGCACCACAGTTCAGGGAATGATACTTTAAACTGTTAGAAAATTCCCTGGATCCCTAACTGAGGAATGATTGCTAGGGGAAAAAAATTGAAATATGTTCTTCATTGCCAAAATACTAAAATCTACGAGTGACTTAAATAAAACATAGGAGACCTACTGTGCCTAAAGGCCTGTTTATTACTGTAATTAAGTCTTGAAAATTGCCACCTTATTTGTAGCTCTCTGGACCCAGTGTTCTGGCAATCAGACCACAAGGTTTCAGTTCAGGCCATGTACATTCTGCAAGGAGAATGGTCATGCCTAATGTTTAAACTTCTATTCATTTCCACAGAAATACAAGGAAAAAGGGTCAAAGACATTTCGCTATGACTTCCAAATTTTTCTGTTCTTATGGACCCTCATTGAAAAGCAAACCTGCTCAGTTTAGCTGATTGCTATGTTGTGAAACAACTGTGAATGTGTGGACAATTATTTTATGTGAAGATATTCACTAGGCTCTGACACTCCTATTTGGGTAGGATTTATATCTGATAGACAAAAATAAAATAAGTCTAGCTTGCAGATGGTTAAATAACGGAATTTATAAAGCTGACTGAGCAAACTGCCTCTCTTCAGAGGTTTCACTTTTAAATCTTGTTACTGCTCATTGGTGAGGATTTGCAAACACTGTGCCTGTCAAGCTTCCTGATCAGTGATAGCTTTGAAACTGAGCTAAAGCAGCATGGAGAAAAAGCCAAAACTGGATTTAGTCTCATTTCAACAACCATTTTAAACCTGTTCTCACTCAAAGAAATAAAAGTTATGATATTTTCATGCTTTCAGTTTACTGCATATCTTTAGCAACAACCTCTGCCTGAAAAATAAAAGTCTCCAAAGTGAGTACAGAAGGAAAATGTCCTGATTTTTTTCCTTTTAATTTTGGGAGATTGTTTTGGGAGCACGTTTTCACTGACAATCAAGAGTGCTGAATCACAGATCTGAATCTGGGGAATCATTACATGCATGATTTTCTATAACATGGCCAGCTCTAAAATTTGCTGCTTTCACAGCAAACTGTTTAGACAGGCATTTAGAGTTTGATTCACGTCTCACTCCTCAGTGCCAGAGTTACTGAACATGTCCCTCACACAATAGTTAATACAAAGAGACTTTACAGGATTAAATCTAGCATCATCAGTTCCAAGATAAAAAGTATGGGAGGATGTGAGTGAGCAAATGTACATGTTCAGTTGTGTGCAATCAGCACATTTTGCAGAAGTGATAATTAGGATGAAGAACATTACCTCAGAGAATACCACCTTACCCTTACCTTTGAGAGATAAAGAAAATAAAGTTTTTGAGTGAAGAGCAGGGTTTTAAGGGTCCAGCATTACTTACATACCTTAATGAAACAAGAGGATTCTTGAGTACGAGAAAAGTCCTGTGATACAATCATTACAGTGAAAGAAATGCTATAAAGCTGTTATTTTTCTGTGCAAAATTTTACTTCTATTTCCCCTGTTCTCTCAAAGAAGTGATGGAGACTTATCTTCAACTATAGGCTCATCCTCCTTCGGGGGTACTGGCGGAAGGGTGAGCATTTTGCTTTTCTTTGAAGTGCAAGCACACACTGGAGATGAAAGCAACTGCTTTATTGTCTTTGATGTTTTTGATACTGAATTTCTCGTTTGATTTTTCTTTGTAGACATTTGGAAAGTAGATTTACTTCCTCAATCAACCCTACCCTAAATCCTCAATAGGTACTTATCCCCTTAAATATCTGAAATTGATATCACTATATTTAAAAGTTTGAGTTTGGAGTACTTTAATAAATGCAATAATTTCTAAAACATGCTGCAACCTCTTTATTTTTACTGAGTCCTTAATCGCACTGTGTGCTATACAAAGAGAAGGAGCAAAGAAAATCCTTATAACTTACGCGAGACACCACAAAGACAATATGCTTGAAACCAAAAAGTCTTATTGAGAGACTTTTGCAACCCTTTATGCACTGTTCTTAATATTGTGGATAGCATGCTCATTAGACAAAACTTTTAAAAAGGAAAAAAAAAAAATAGAAAAAGAAAGAAAAAAAAAAGCTAGCCCCAAAAGCTGTTCTTCACAGCAGTCAAGATTTAAAAGCTAAATCCTTCAAAACTATATCTAAGCCTCCAAGTGGATTACTCAGACAAGTAAGGACTATGTGAACAGTGGGTTCTCCAGGACTGCGTGACAGGAATAGTGTGAAACAAAGAACAGCTGTAAGGACACGGACAGCAGATGGGATAAGGATTCATACGATATCATAATTTACATAGAAGTTGCCTGTCTTGCATGTATATCTGGTTAGCGCATTTAAAAATCAAAATGTTACACATTGGGAGCCAGGTATAAAAAACCACGGGAGATGGTGATATAATAATCACATGTACTAGCTTCAGATTTGTTTCCCATAGATATATTCTATTTTACATATATTTGGAAAGGCAACTGAATTTTAAAAAGGAATAGTTATTGTTTCTTTCAAAAGTTATTTCATTTTCATCTTGCACATGATTGTATCAGAACAGAAGTGGCTGAAATGTTCCATAGGATTTAGTATCTCCTACTTCAATTTAATATTGGCCAGATACATTCTTCCAGAAAGAAAATGTACATCCACATGTAACCACACCTGGCTGAGAAATGCCTGCCAAGACAGTTGGCATCATCACTTTTGCTCTTCTTTCAGTACAGAGTATATTCAGGGAAACTCCAGTGTGCTTTACCTTACTGACTTAAATTTGAAAGGGCTGAGAAGCACATCACTTAAAGAACAGTGGGAGAAAGAAAAAAAAAATCATTAAAACAAGGTGAAAATACAAACGCCTTGTGAGATTTCATGTTATGAAATACCCTACAGAACCGTTTAGTTATTTCTAAGTAGCAAGGTGAGGGCTGCATGACTTTTACAAGCTCTTAGGATAACTGGGAAGTAACATGAAATTGAGGATGTTTTCATCTTTATGATAGGGTGTCTTCAAATTATAGATGTCTCAAGTCAAACTCTGCCTCTCTGGTATGAGGCAAGGGCACATGGCTATTGACAAAGAAACTGATACTTCATCTTCAGAATGAAAAGCATTACAACAGGGAACTGCAAAGAAACACTAATATTCTGTTAAAAATACTGGTCCTTCCTTTCCAAAGTTCATGGGCCTTCTTCAGGAGCTGTCCAACGCCACTAACAGGTATATCAGCTCTTTACAAAGCCAGCTAATGGTATCTGACAGTATCTACAGGCAGTTCCTACCTCTGTATTATGCTGAGTTTGGCTATGGCACACACAGCTGGCAGAATTTCTAGTCTCTTTGCACATTTTGCTCCTCTCAGGTAGGTCTAACTCAAGCTGGGTGCTAAAAGAGACACTCAGCATTAAAATCTGCCTACAGAAACTCTCTCTGACTGGCTCCATGGATTTCAGTCAGCAGTGGCCTCAGTCTGATGGGGCCTGACACATTCCAAGATCGCCACCAGGATCATCCCAAAAGCTTCTACCACCCCTGACAGATGACTTGCCCCAAACCCAGCCTCTCTTCCCTGGCAGGGCAGCAGGGAATAAACAGCCTCTGTCAGGGAGCTGCAGCTTCCTCCACAGAGCGCAGCCTTTCTCAATCAGCTGCTCAGACACAGAATTAGCTGGGCAATCTCTTCAATTACTTTCGGACGCAATGGGGGAATTGTTGGTAATCGCAGAGTACCTGCGGAGAGGAAACTCTGTGATCCCTTGCACAGCGCAGGAATCCTGTGCCAGAGTGCACGAGGAACTAGCAGCAATTTCTTTGTACCCAATAGCAGCTTACCCAGTGAATTAATAGTTTGTCATCCTGGACCAAATGGAGATAAAGTAGAAGCTAGCTCTTAAACACAACTAGATAGATGTGTGGAGAGGAAAATACTGCCAAAGGAATTGAGACAAGACAAGCAGTCTACTGCAATTTATCGAGTGGTTCCCAGTAAAAATACAATTACTGAATATGTTTTGCTGTAGCACCAGAAGCAGGATGCAAAAATAAAGCACATCTGCTGCTCCACACCTCGAACACTCCCAGCAGACAACAGCACATTCAGTTTTATCACCTGAGGTGCTGCACTCTGCAGCTGAACTTGGAGATGGCGCAAAGCTTTCTCTGACAAGTTTTAGGTTCTCAAGTATCATAGGTTAGGATCAGCAAAAAGGGAGACCAAACATCTGCTGCTGCCTCCTATAGTCTTCCTACCTCTTCCGGCATGCAAATGGATTATCCGACCTGCACTGCATTTCTAACTCCAGTTAGCAGCAAGAACTAAGGAGAAATGCTGGTTTCATGTGACATGTTGAATCCCTCTTCCCTGGATCACTCCATAGGACAAAAATATGCTAAACCTTAGTGCCAGAATCCACTAACTTTTCAGGTTCAAATGTAAAATGTGGCTTTATTGGGGGCCCGTCCTTTGAATGTTCTCACATAAAACATATATAAAAGGTTCCTAGAAAAACTAGTGAAAGCTATGTGGTTTACAGGACAGTTTTTTGGGGTGTTTATTTATAGAAAACAAGCACTGTTTGTTTCTTTATCTTTTTACTCTTAAAAGCTGCAGCGTTTCAGATTGCAGTTATGCATACCTAAGACAACTGACATGCAATTATTGGCCTTTGCAGGAAGCAAAACGGGATAAATTAGGACATCCTTTTCCAGAGACAAAACTTCCTCTTTTATGCCAAATCTGCCCATTTAAATAGATATCTGCCACTTCTGGACTTATTTCTAAACCACCATGTTACAAACACACAGCTGCATAAATATATTTTTACCTTTCCCTACATGTACAGATTATAAGGCTGGTTCCTACCATTTCTCATTACACATTCAGTAACCAAAGAACTTTATTAATTTTCAATACTTTACCCGGCCTTCTACTCTATACTGGGTGAACCTTTGAACTCTGTAATTAATATTACTCATATTTGCTAAGAAATTATTTGATCTCTGACTGCAAGCCACAATGATGCTGGTTAGCTCTCCGACTTTGCATGAAGCCTGCTCCTTTGAAAGTGAAAGGGTGTAGAATAAAACGTTAAAACCCTACAGAAAATGGACATTTCCTATCTAGAAAAAAAAAAAAAATCCCGAACTTCATCACTATTTTCAATAGTGATGACAGAGGATGTAGGTGACATTGGGTCTGTAAACTGTGTTAGCACTTTACTTCTCTCCAGTAATTTGTGCTCTCTGTTGGTGTCAGGACAAAGATACATCCATTCACCAGGAGCACCCCTGGCTAGGCTGGAGCCCAGGAAGGAAATATCCTATTTCCAGTGTCAGGAGGGGCTAGAGATGTCACAGCAAACATTGTCCTTGCTATCTCCCTGCTGCCAGACATCGGAGCTGCTATCCAGCGGAACCAAAGGTGTGAGTGCAACGCCTCTCCATCAGTCAAATGACAGATTTCAGCTTCAAATGATGAGCAAACTGCTCCACTGCCTGGGCTGACACTGTGCTGTGAAGGGCTGGAGAGCACCTCCAGCAGTGCAGCCCAAACATGGCTTATGGGAGAGGTTTTCTTATGCTGGTGGGACTTCATATTGGACAGATGCAGAAGAAAATGTTATGTTTGCAAACAAAGGTTTCCATTCTTTTCTAAAAGAATGAGCAGGAAACTGCTACTTTCTAAATTAAACATGCATCACAATGGCAAGGCATCCAGTGACTACACTGATTAAAAATGGTAACCCATTATGTTTAAAAACAGACTTAAAAAACCCCAAACAAACCCGCAAGATAAAGCAGCGCAAAAATCACATTGCACTAATTTTTATTCTATATTAGAGATGTTATGCTTTAAAAGCTGAGCAGCAATTAATTAAGAAATCTGCAACCTAAACCTCGAAGACATATGGACCAATGCAGTATTCAGCTCAGCCTCCCAACGAGGACTGATTACAAACTCATTTCAGTTACTATTTTCTGACAGCTACTGAAGAAAATAGAACTGCATGACAATTTTTTTCTAAGACATGAAATAGTAAACAAAGTATGTTACATGACACAGTAAATTAATGTTATTAGTGACAGCAATCTGCCAAAATCTGGCATCAATAGTTGACAAAGTAGATCACAGAACAGTTGGGGTTGCAAGGGACCTCTGAAGATCATCTGGAGTCCAACTGACCTGCTAAATACACATGGAAAAACACAACTGAATAAACTGTGATAATAAAAAAATAAAAAAGGCAGCCAAAGGAGAATTTAAGACGTTCCTCTTATTCATAATTTATACAAGAAAATATTTTAAACATAGGAACAATTAGTTAATGCCCTGGAGAGCAGTGTATGTGTGCTGACAAATGGATTGTGTTCCCCTAGCTCACAAAAAACTGCTTTCTATGTGTCTGACTATTCCCCGTGCCTTTCCCCCACCCCTATTTAATCCTGATAGATCATGTCAAGTTCTTGATTATTTCTAGACTAATCAAAACTCTTGGTTGGGTGCAGACCTGAAAATAACAGTCTGGCTCAGACCTTCTTTCTAATTAAAATCTGTGTTTACAAAAAAAGTATTTTTCCATACTTTTTTTCTTATATTCAGGCCAAATTGCTTTGCTACACAGCTTGTAGAGATTTAAATTTCTTTAATTTCTATTTTCTATTATTTTTGTAAAAAAGAAAAATGCGTCAAAAATATAACAGAATTTCACATTCCACTTTTTTTCTTCTCCATGTTCCTCCTAGAGACAATATAAGAGCTGCCTTGGTTTCTTTGAAAAATTATGATTTCAATGAAAGAGAGCTCAGCTGTCCCTAGTTCGAAAATGAAGATCCCTAACTGAAAAGAAGCTGTATACACATTATTGATAAGTAGTATTTATTTCATTAGCTTAGTTTGATGAAACATAAATGTGTTTTCTACAATGAAACTATCAGAGTGCAGGAACAAACTTCTAAACCCTTGAACAACAAGCCAGGCCACAGGGATGCAAAATTGTCGCTTTAAGGCAGGGCACCATTTGACTACTTACAGCAGTGATGCTCTAGCACATTACTGACTAAGCTCTTAGCATTTCCATGGGATTGACATGTCCGCATGTAAAGGGACAGAAATAATCTTTCCTGTTCAAACAGACACCGTTTGTGCTTAACATCACACAATTAATAGCGAGCTGAGC
Source organism: Origma solitaria (assembly GCA_013397895.1). Classification (NCBI taxonomy): domain Eukaryota; kingdom Metazoa; phylum Chordata; class Aves; order Passeriformes; family Acanthizidae; genus Origma; species Origma solitaria. The sequence continues at coordinate 689,638 of VZRL01003878.1, read as the reverse complement.
CTCTAAATAGGTAATGAGTGACTCATACTGGCCTTTAGTGAGCTGGCATTAAACATTATTATTATAATTGGAATTGAATAAATGCAATTAATAGAATTTATTTGTTTCTGTGTTCTCTTTTTTTTAGAGATCTGAAAATCAGAAGTTAGGAGAATTGTTCATTATGAACAAATCACAAAGTATCATGCATTAATAAATTACAGCTACTCTGAAATAAACGAAGCAACTTAACATTAAGGACACCTCTACAATGAGGCATTTATTTTTAATCCATCAAACCAGGCTATTTCTTCTTAACATTTGGATGCCTTAGCAATATCTACATTTGCATTCTGCAGAAACTTCCTTGCTGGCATATCTAAATAGATTAAATATCTTCAGCCACTGGACAGTTATACCTGAGATCCTTTTCCATAACACTAAACAAACAAACAACCTCTCCCCGCAGTAAGTCCTGGCCAATGGCCAGCAGACGTGTTAACTGATGAGCAGCCATGCAAGTGGCGTTTCCAGAGGGACAGACACTCTCCTTGCCACTCCAAATCAGAGCAGCATTCCTTTGCATCTGCCGGAGAGCTGCTTGGCTGTGTGCTGCGCAACCTCTTAATCTGCAGCACGCAGGTTATTTTAAGCAGTTTAAAAAGAGCTCACTTGCACTAAACCAGATCTTTGCACTCAAATAGATTAGGGAGAGCAAACATGAAAAGCTCTGCTGTCAACTGTCAGGCAGTGATAACATGTGGGAAAGGTTGCTGCAACCTGCTCTGGAAAAGGAGACCTGTCCAGAGTGAGGTGCTCAGAAAGGAATGCACCTCTCTGAGGAAACAGAATTTTTCGTTTCCTGGAAAAATGATAGATGTGTACAAAGGTACTTGAAGAGTTAATACAAGTAGCCCAACCTGGCAGATGACAATGAAGAATTAGTTAATATGGGGTTTTTCGTTTGTTTCTTTTTAAAATTCCTTTTCTTGGCAAGAAATTTATTTCACAGCTGATTTTTAGCATTTGGAAAAGAACATAATCTTTATATACTTTTTAAAACAAGTAAATATAGTTTTATCTGAACAAAATATTTCTTAAAAAATAATTTCTGGCTCAATTATTGCTCAAATATTTTCTGCCTTTCTAGGCTCCCTATCCCTGTCTCTGTTGCAGTGTGACAGTGTCGGAACCAGCTTAATCTCAGCTCCATGCAGGGGGAGCAAAGCAGAGTTGGAAATAAATGAAATTTCTTGTTGTGCAAGAAGTGGGCTGGCCCACTCATGCTTATCATACAAATAAAATTTTGCTTGGATTAAAAGACAGAGAGCAAAGAGAAAAGCAGATAGAGATTAAAAAAAAAAAAAAAAAAGGAGAAAAAAAGTTAAGTCCATTAAGAGTAATGTGCTGAGATGCTGGGCTGGGAGCCAAACCCAAAGAAAGCATCCTGCAACATGCAAGCCCAACTCACCTAGGAACAGTGAGAAGGGGAATAATCTCCACAAATGCAGTGACTGCCAAAAGATCAAACTTCTCTGTGAAGAAACTCTGCCTTCAAGGTACAGAGGAATGGGATATGAAACCAAAAGTACAGGTCATCTGAAATACCATAGGAGCTCTTTCCAAGAATAATGACAGGATGATTTTCCATTTTCCATGCATCTTACAAGAGCTCCGCTTGCACTGAGTGAGCTGACACAGCCAAACGCTGTCGTTGCACTTCCATGCTGTTCTAAAAACGGTATTTGTGCAGCTCTGTGGAAGCTCTGAGCCCTCCCAAACCACAGAGGGAAGAGCACAGGTGAGACATCAGCTCCTCTCTCCTGTCTGGCTCACAGCGACATGGATGTGTCCCTTCTCCTTGGAGAGGACAGATCCCCTGAGCCACAGGCAACCTCTGCCTGCCCACGGCAACCACACGGCCCTTAGCTATCCCACCTAGCAGCCCATGAGTGCCTGCACACCCAAATTTACACCAAAGGCACTTGAAAACATTGTTATAAGCATAAGGCACTAGAGAAAAGAGAGGCTAAATCCTGGATTTTAGTCTCAAAGAATGTACTCCTCCTGACAGTCAAACCACCCGGCTTCACATGAGTGTTCCAACTGTTCAACCTTGCTGTGTATGCCAATGTAGGAGGTAGAAATAAATAATTTTTTCTTCACACCACTGATATGATTGTTGGAAAGTCAGCTCCTACTAATATGATACAAACCTAATTCATTAAACCTTTTTACAGGTCATATTTCAGGAAACCCTTTTCAAAGTAAGCAAACTTTAATTTGGCAGAGTTTGTTTTCATAAGACCAAAACACAAAAAAAGGAAAAAAAAATTGTGTTTAGAGACCTTAAGAAGAATTTTCCAACAGTGAAGTTGAGTACTTTTGATTAAAATGGTATCTGGAGCAAAGTTAAATAATACTTCTGGGGTTAAATGCTGCAGTTACTAAGCAGAGCAACCAGGAAAAAAGCCAAGTTTGGCTGATTTCCCCAAATGCATCACTCTGACCATCTGTGAGAGAGGTAATGTTCTCTTAAGAGAAAAAACAATTATCGAAAAATAGGTTGTGGGATTGTCTTGATACTTATTTTGTTGTTGTTCAATTAACTCTTCATTTATAGTCCTCCCAAAGCTCAAACAACCCCCGATGAACCTAAGCACTGTTGGTTCTGTTATTCCAAGAAGCTTTTTTCCTGATGCACACAGAGCAATAGGAGAAGCTCCTGTTCCACGCCATGGTTAGGTGTTGCACATCTTTTTACCCTGCAGAGTTGTGCCAGCCCTGTCAGCAGAACCCTTACAGGACTGCAGGTTTTTTACAAGCAGAGAAGTGCACACCTATCGATATTATCCACGTCTGTGTGCATGGCCATGCGTGCTGGCAGCTGCCTGAGCTGTGCAAATCGGAGAAGGAAATCCTGCTTCAGGGAAAAACCCTCAAAACCTGAGAGGCTGATGATTGTCTGTCTGTAAACCTGGTCCTGCATCTCCTGGAAGCTGCTGCAGAAATCAGAAGCACACCTGACATTAAGCAGTGTCCATTTTATTGTCATTATGGCATCTAGAAAGGCTGACTCCAGTTACTCTTTGCATTATTTCTAGGGTTGTAAATCACTGATCCTGACTGGCGTAGGCTTATTACTTCCCGACTGCTCTCGTCTGCTGGGGATCCCACTGGGACACGTCACACCCCTAAAGCAGCCCTAGTTTGCAGGGATCACTGAATAGACTTCTGGTTGGCCTTGCTGCTGAGCACAGAGCTCTACAAATACACCATTGAGGCTCCTTGCTCTCAGAAGGCATCCAATCATTAGCACAAAAAAAAAAAGATGTTAAAAGAATTTTGAGCAAATCACACCATCTTTTTGCTTCTCAACTCAGATCTGAGCTTCCTGCTGCATGTGATCTCATTAATGCAGCATTTTCAGGGGCAAGTCAGAAATAATTTTCTAACTTTTTTTTTTTTTTTAAAGTCCAAAACATGGTGGCTTTAAAAATTCTCAAAGCTGCACAAGCTTATCTGTCTCCACTCAGGCGCACTTGTGTTGCCCTTTAGCACCACACACAATGTTATGATTAGTTTATCTCTCTACACATACTACAGCATAGTTACTCTAAAATAACTTTAGAAAAAATAGAACACACTTATTCAAATATATTTTTGCTATGATGCAGAATGCTACAAAGAGAGCAAGGACTAGAGAATTAACCACATGAATCTAAGCATTATTTCTAATGCAGACAGCAGAAGATACAATTGCACGGCCTGAGGCTCAAATATTATTATCCTTTGAGATATAGACATTAAAAGTAATTGCCAGGAAAATTGTTCTTCATCAATTACTTAAAATACATTGGGAGTTGAACACTCCTTGCTCTTTCTGCTAGGAAAACTACAAAGGGAAAGATATTTGTAAAGCATCTTTGCTTTTTCCTGCTCTTGTTCAGGGTTTGGGGTTTTTTTGGATACTCACTGGTAAATTACAATTTGAAGACTGACATTTTGGTAGATGATTTTTAAATACATTATTCATTTTCCCCTTATCCCTATCTCTGTGTTGCACTAAAATTATCAGAAATAACTGACCCTATTCAGTGATGAGATGTAAAAATATAATTTAAATGATAGTTCATAATTACAACAAATTACTATGTGTTGAAGTTACGACACTCATCAAATTTGAATTACACCAGGTGAATTCTGAACCACGAATTCCCAAAATTTACATTATCGTGCATGGGAAGACTTGTCAGCTATGATGTAGTCACTAATCACTCCATTCATTGATAAAAGTTACTTATAATGACTGCAGGGAAATTAGATTAACTTGTTGGGTCTATATAAGAATATTCTAAAAACTCTGGTAAAGTATCTTCTTTATGATATATTCCCTGAATGAAATGGGAAGATATGTAATTCCCTTTACCCACTGCAATCTTTTCCTTTTATTCCCAATTATTTACACATATCCCTAACTGCCAAGAAATCTGAGAAAATAATTTGGACATTTAGAACCAACAGAAAGTTTGAGAATAACAAATAACTTTCAACTAGGGATAGGTCAATTATTTTGCTTTGAGAAAAAAAGAAAACAAACAAACCAACAACAAAAACCTCTCACTGAAATTTGAAATTGAATCATGTAATGTCCTGGATTTAAAGTTTATATTAAGCCAGGCAAAAATAAAGAAAAAAAGGGTTTTCACTCATATTAAAAAGACCCATTTCTTTCCTTTTTTGGACAAACTTGAACTGCAGTCTCTTGAGACGCTCGCCTGACCCAAAGCCGAACAACTGCCAAGACAGTGACACAGAACAGCGTGGATGAAAGGGATTGAACATAAAAAGACTGACTCAAAACAACCATGAAATGGAAGCATTTTTGCTTTTACTGTCATAAAATAACTCTTATTTCATAGAGCACCTCAAGAGCTGGTGACAGGAGAGGGGAGCAGGGCAGCAGCTTACACGGATTTGTGCCCCCACCTCCCCAGCAGTGAAGACAAGCACAGGCGGTGGCAGTGCCCGACACACAAGTGACTGCAGGAGTTACAAATGCCAAGACTTCAGAAGAACCAAAGTGAAAGCAATTAAGTGAAACTTCCAACTTAAAAACCCCCCTGAAACTCCCTTTTCCCTCCCTGCTCCAAGTTCCTGTAGAATTAAAGTGTTGGGTTTTTTTTTTCCCCTGCCTTACTTCCCTCCTCTGTGATTCAGGGTAGTCTGCAGATACAAAATTAATATTAATTGTATTTTTTATATACCATGATATAAATTTTGAGGAAGCCATTAGAGAAAGCTTCTCTGTAACTTAAAATACATTGCCCCAGAAAGCTTTACTCATATGTACAGATTCCTTTATTATTCCCAGTCTGTGCTACCTCTGATTTTGCTTACTGCATCTAAATGTCTTTCCTATTTAACTAGAGTACATTGTCTTCCATACATTACACCCATAATGAGGCTATGAAGGATTGTATAAAGCTCTTTTGATGAGAACTGGTCTATGAGCAATACAATAGATTACTCAATCTTCTCACAGTTTCCACCCATTTCTTTATTTGCATATTTTTACTCAGTGAGTTTCAACCATTATCAACATTTTTACTATGAACTTACACTAAAAATCTGTTAGCCTGCTTCAACTCATTTTGCAATATCTTCTTCTGGTATTTATTCTACAAATTCATAAGCTGTATGTTTTCCTCTGCAGTGGCATGAAGCTGGCATTTTTAACCAGGGTGGGATTAAATTTTCTGTGTGATCATAAAGCATGAAAGCTTTACCACACAAGACAGTCCCTTGTGACCTCAGCTACAGAAATGGAATAACTTTGAGCATGCTCTTCCTAGGAGCCCTCTCTCTCTGCTCCCCTTCAGGTCCCTTCTCTTTTACTTTTATTAATAATGCCAACTACTGTACACCTTGCTGGATCATTATTTGGTTCTCTGAATGTTGATGATGTTGCAAAGGTAACAGAAAAAAATCAAAGCAGCCTCTAAAAATTCAGAAGTTTGATTTGAACCACTGTAGGCATAACAAAAGCAGCTTTAAAGTCAGATCACAGTGAAGAGGAGTTTCTTTACAAGAGAAACATTAACCTTGTATTCTTTCTTGCAGCACTCAAGTAACTCATACATAAAGTATGCAAAAAGTCTAAATTATTTCCTATCTACATTTCTATCACTATTTCTCCATATCTAATATTGCAGTTTTATCTTTTAAATCTGAGGTACTAAACTTACTTTCGCCGTCTTCTGAATCCAAGACCTAGAATTCATGCCCCAATTTATCTCATTTAATTTATTACAAGCTAAACTAACTGTGCTCCAGATGCTCTTGCAACATCCCCTGTGCTCCAGACCATCCAGTTCTCTTGGAACTCTCCCATCTTCCCTAATTATTTTGCTTCCATGATGCTGGGGACATGTAAAATTTTGTTGCTTCTAAAACTCTAACACAACAATCTCAGAGGAGACTGTGCAGCCCAGCGTTAGAGGAGGATCACCAGAAAAAAAAGAGCAGACAATTAAGAGGCTGACATTCTTTGCAAAAACCTCACTGTAAAACAGTAAGTAATTCCGGTTTGTAGGGAAAAAAAATACAAGCAGCATATCCTACCTGCAGCTCTTTCGGCCTCACCAGTGTAAAAAGGTACAGAATGTCAGCATGAGGGGTGGGCATAAATACATGAGTACAAAGCAGCCAAGTGCTGCCTTTCCCAGAGCCACCCTCCTGTTCCACAATCACCTGTGCCACGCCCATCACTAAATTCTTAGATGTGAAACACAAATAGATGGGATTGCACACCCCATCTGGATATGCTGCACTTAACTCTTGCTACTAAAAACACAGTGGAACAGCATGAATGGCAACTTTTTTTTTTTTTGTGAAACATCACCAATATTTAGTTCTTACAAGAGGAGAGAAGTAAGGATGAATAGGAAATGCTATTGAGTGTTTCTGTAGTTTTTCAACACTTAAAAACTTTCCATGGAAAGTTTGCACAAGTTAATCATAAACCAAACACGTCCAATATTCTCACACAGCAGATTTTGATCGTATGAAAAACTTGGAGGAAAATATGCTATGACTTCACCACATGAATCCTCCCATGTAGAGTGTGTGATGATACACTGTAGTTTGTGTGGATTCTTGGGTTATTTTCACTTTATGTTCTCTCCATGTGAGCAAGGGTGATTTGGAATTACTATCAGTATTTATGGAGTTTATATAAAGTTTAGCTCTACAACAGAAAAAATGTGAAAAAAAATATAAAGAAATTAGGTACCAAATATTGGTAAGGATCTGAACAAGCAATCTACCAATCAAGCCAAGTAACAGAAGTTTTAGAGGTGCTGAGTAATGAAGCATGAGCGTGCAATAATTTTTCCCTTGTGTGGAAACCCTGAGTGTGCTCTCTGGGTACCTGCAGGACATGACAGCAGTGCCCTCCTGAAGCAGCAGAGTCCTACCTACCCCTGCAGGCACAGCTGAGCGGATCACTCACACCCTCCTTGCCCAGGGCTGCAGTGGCACTGACACTCCCCCGCCAGAATCGAGTGGGCAGGCACAGACTAAGCCACAAATGAGCACGAGAAAAGTTAAAGCAGAGAGAACTATTGAAAGATAAACATATGATAATTATTTGATTGCCTCCATCCTGTCAGAACACATTTGTTTTTATATATCCATAAAGCAGACTTCTGCCCTCAGAACAGCTCTGTTGTGAGAGATTAGTATCTGTCAACTAAATTTTAAAGAGTGCTGTGGTTTAAGCTGGCAGGCAGATAGAGCAGCACAGAGCCATCCACTCCCTCCCCGCAGTGGGATGGGGGAGAGAATTGGAAAAAAGGCAGAGCTTGGGGGTCAAGATAAAGACAGTTTAATAGGACAGAAAAGGGAAAACAATGATAAAACAATATACAAAACAAATGATGCACAATGGGATTGCTCACACAGGCTGAGCGATACCCAGCCAGTCCCTGGTCAGTTAGTCACCAGTCCCTGGTCAGTTAGTCACCAGTCCCTGGTCAGTTAGTCACCAGTCCCTGGTCAGTTAGTCACCAGTCCCTGGTCAGTTGGACACCAGTCCCCGGTCAGTGGGTCACCGGTCCCCGGTCAGTTGGTCACCGGTCCCCGGGCAGTTTGTCACCAGTCCCTGGTCAGTTTGTCACCGGTCCCTGGTCAGTTTGTCACCGGTCCCTGGTCAGTGGGTCACCAGTCCCCGGTCAGTTGGTCACCGGTCCCTGGTCAGTTTGTCACCGGTCCCTGGTCAGTGGGTCACCAGTCCCTGGTCAGCTCTCCCCTGTTCTATGGCTCAGCAGGACACCATGGAACTGTCTGGAAGCTCCCTGGGCTGAGCTCAGCTGTCCCAGCTGAGTCCCCTCCCTGCTCCCTGTGCCTGCTCCCGGAAGCAGAGGAGTCACTGACTGTGCCCAGCAGCAGCTCCAACACCCCCGGGTTGTCAATGATTCTCACCCTAAATCCAAAGCACCTCATGGCACCAGCTATGAGGAAGGAAATTAACCCTATCCAAGCTGAACAGAACTGACAGGGAATAGCCAATAACCCTTGTTTTAAATTGAATACAAATCAATTACTGTAATTTTTTAAGATCAGATACACACAATGGTAAGCTAAAAATCTTTAAGCAGCTTGTCAAAAGGTCTCAGAGAAACCAGTCCAACATCTCTGTAAGAACATGACAACAGATAAGAGCATGCACTCTGGATTACTTTTCCCCTTGTTTTAATTATCACTTTAATGCAAATACTCCACAAATCAACCAATGTACGGAATTATTGGTGTGATAATATATTCAAATATTTGACATTTACATTAATTTGAAATAATGAAGAAAATATTTTTGTTGTTCATTGGATGAGGCTAAATGGGCTGGAAATTCAAATGAATAAAACATCATTACAACATCCACTGTACACCTGTTCACAGCTCTATTAACAGCTTGATATTTTTATTAGGTGCATGCACAGCAATACAAGGACAAATGACCATTTTCACACTCCAGGACAGAAGCAGGAAGCCAGAGCTCAGTGTGTGGGGTCACTTAAACCACAGAGCTCTGACAAGTGCTTAACTAGCCCCAGAATGCCTCCACTTAGTCTTGACTTCTAATTTTATAAATTATTTACAGTTTAGTAGGTGCAAAGCTAGTGGAAAATGCCTTTTCTGGCAGCTTGATTGACAGGATAATTATACTGTGGTTTTGTTTTTAGCACTGTTATGCAGAATCATAATGCTATAAAAACAAAATATGAATGTTACGAGCTTTTAACTTTGACAAGGTCATTGTGAAGCCTACCAAACAGATGTCATGAAAAGCTGCTGCTGTCATTAGCCAGGTCCTGTAAGTACTGCAGCACCTCTACAGCTGTATCTCAGTAAGATTAAATACCTTTTTTCCGTACAAATTTTAAGATCAAACTTTTAAAATCCAAACAATCAGAAGAAGCAATAGAGATATTTATTCTTTCTCATTAATATTATTTCTTTGGTGCAGTGCCTAGAACCACCAGTGACAAGTTACATGCCTCTGTGCAAGGCCTGGTGTTTCACTCAGTTCATGCCTTGCAGGAGTCTCTACAGACTTTCAGCTGCACAACAGCAGAGTTTCAAAGAAATGAGACAGCCCTACAGACTTTACCTTTTAAAATACATTTGACCTATGGTTTATGAGGATTCCTGATTATTACAGACTTTTGTGAGAGAGAGAAATGAGTACATTAGGATGAGTTAAATCACACTTGTGTCCATGTCTTTATTCATCCCTGTTGCTATTCACCCTGCCAGCTGCAGCCTTGATTGACATTTAAACACTCAGATGATTGGTAAAGATATTGAATAACAAGTTGTAACAAATTTGGCAGAAATTAGTGTCCCCTGAGGCCCAAACCACCCTGAACTGTGAAGCAATAGTGTACACATAACACTCTGGGAACCAAGAAATCTTTTGAAGAACAGGTTGAAAACTTTTTCTTTACTGCAAAGGCTACTAAGAAGTGAATAGATTTAAGCTGCATGTCTATAAAGACAGAATTTCAATAACAAAATGAACATGTTATAGAAGCATAAAAAACAAAGGCAAGGTCTCAGTGCAAGGTAAAGAAAAATGGCTGCAGGTATTTAGTGATCATACATAATGCATTTTCCCGCTTATTTGATATTGCAACTTCTAGTAATGCTGCAGTCCCAGAGAGGACAACCATTAAGTCCATACACTGTTGCCCTTTTTGCATGATTCTGGATCTATACCCACAAACATAACTGCAATAACATCTGAGTGAAACCAAATACTCTGCACAGAAACTGAACTGTTCTACCGAATGGCCAAAAGAGCAGGAGAATCACAAAGATACAGCACCAAACTCTGCTGGAGCAACCAGGGTCCCTCTTTTTTTGCCTGTGGGCATTCTTGTTCAGATGTTTCTCTTTGTTAGGAAAGATTATAATTTCCCATCCTGACTGATGCTTTCACAGAAGCTTGGTATCTACTCTGAGGCTGTTAGTTTCCTTCTCTTTTTTTATTCCTTCCTTTCTCTTGCTCCTTTACATATCTGCCCACATGCATTATAGATAAAACTCTGCTCATAATAAAGCCTCTAAAAGAATATCGTGTCAGGAGTGCTAGTGAAAAAGAGAAACAAATAGATTCTACTTTAAGATATCTTATTTCTCATTATGTCCAAACAGTTCTTCCTATCTGCTTCTTCCCATCAACCTAAGCACTATTTTATCTTTCAGAAACACTGCAGGCAAAGTACATGAAGGAATGAATACACAAGTGATATCAGCAGAACTCAGTTATCAATTTGGGCTTCCCTGTTGTCTTGTTACAGACAAGGAGCTGTCTAGAGCAGGCTCAAATGAATGGTGGCTCAGTGGTGCCTCTCTTAAACCATTTGCTATAAGGTAAGCTGCTCTAAAAAGTGACCTCTTCCATTATCAGGTACCCAGAAATGCACTATTTCAACCCTGCTGTGACAGGAGATCCCCAGTTTCAGCCTCATGCTGCAGTCTGTTAAAGGTAAATGTGACAGATCACATTGAGGCTTCCAAAACTGTTCCATGACTGTTTGGCTTCATCTCCTTTGACAGTTCTGCAGAGAAGCCAACTCCAGTAGTAAACACAAAAGAAATCTCAGACAGCACATACTCTGTGCCTATGCATAATATTTTCAGGTAGGAACATATTTTTGAAAATACTTATGATGGATTTAGAAGGAACAATAGCTTATATGGACAGAAATATTACTTCTGATTTTGAAAGCAAATATCGAAGACAATGTGCATAATACCAATACATTAAGACAAATGCTTACTTGCTGCAGTAAATAAATTACTGTAAGTCTTTTGAGAATAGGCACGAAGAAGAAAGGTGCACACTATGTTGTTGTTATTAAGTATTTTATTTAAAACAGTCTAGAAAAAAAAAACAACATGCTAGGATCTTGGTCTTCTCTAATTCTCAAGAGCAGATCAAACTCAGGCAGTCACCTTTACTTGGAAAAGGATACACCTTCCTTCATTAGGAATACACAGTTTAATGATGAATTTAGTGCAGCTATGGAGGGGTCAGGTTTTCTCCCAACATGGTGCATTCTTTAGAAGACTTTCCAGCAAATGCCAGAAAGACAGAACTGCAATGATTTTATTTCTGACCCCAATTTAACCTCAAACAGAATTTGCACAAGCTGTTCTTACTTTATTTATCTACATTACATTACTAGTAGTATACTCATGAACTAAACCTGACTAAGAGTAACGGATGATTTTGCTTTCTTGTGTAGGCACATATTGTACACTAACAATGTGTGGCCTACAGTCATTACAAAGAAAAGTTTAGGTTCATCCATGTCAGTTTAGGGCTCTGTGTTCCACAGCTGAAGACATCATGTCACTCAAACCACGTTTATATATGCCCATTAGCTATGCATCAGTGTCTGCTGGAATAAGCTATACCCCAAATACTGTCCCCTGCTAGAACCAGGGAAGCATAGAGTCACAATTTATGTCTTGGTAGCACCAATTCTGATAACTGAAATTACTGCAATTACAACGATAAACTCAGGATTTTTTAAATCAATATATTTTCATTTGCATCTATGACATTCCTGCTCCTACCAACAGTGATATATGGACTTTTTTTTCCAAAGTGATTAGATCACCCCTCATCTGAAAACATCAAACTGCTTTGCCAAGGCACACTCAAAATAACATAATCCAGTGTGAAGATGAAATGACCTTTACCAAATGGCTTCAGCCTATGCAACAAAACTTCAGATCCAATGCACAATAAGCTTTGCATTAAGATGCAAATATAGTGCTCATGGACAGAGAAAATAACCCCGGCCTATCATTGCTATAATGACTGATGGATTCTAAAACTGTTTTATATATTGTTTAAATTTGAAAGAATTGGGCGTAAACGTTTGGAATTGTAAGTGTTGCTCTGGCTGTCCTAATGTAGCTACAGTATGTTGGCACAGGCTTTAAGCAGAATGGGGATGCTGTAAGGATGCATGCAGAAAATTAAATTTTTTTTTCTTCATTATTTCACATATGATAACTTAAACTTTTTTTCCCCCAAGCAAGGTGTAGGTTAATATAAGGGTACCAAAAAACCAACCTTTAAATTTCCCATATTTTATACAGTGGAAAAAACCCTACCATTTCAGTCTGCCTGACTGCTGATGAAATGTCTTAAATCTTGTCCAAACTGAGAAGCAGGCCTTATTTTCCCTTCAGTCTAAGTTGCTTTTAGCTGAGAGAAAATGAAACCTGTGTATCACAATAGAACTGAAGGTCAGGAGGTTATTCAGCTTGCTGTGGCAAGTAGTGTTGATCTAAATCACAACTGCCTGCACAGCGCTGCTCACACAACAGGAAGAAGTGGAAGGGAGGTTGCACAAAGCCAGCATCAGGTTACTCCTGTCTCAGTCTTTGAAATAATTTTCTTACCCCTACAGCTTTGTTTCTTTTATAATTTTAATGAACTGAACTGCCAAGCAAAGAAAAAAAATAAAGAATGCAAAGAAAGGGCTTAGGTGTCTGCCAGTAGGTATATGGAGGGCATCACCTTATTCCAAATCATAATCTAATTGAAAATGGCTTCCTAAGGCATTCTAATTTGCTAGCTAATATAACATCTTAGTCCACAAACAGTTTAATCTGGTAAGTATCATTAGAGAGGGGAGTGACTCTGCCGTTCTCACACAAAGCCACTTGGTTCTGCTCTCCCTTGTGGTGGAAATGCTCTTGTAGCCACATGGTGAAGCAGGAAATGTATCCAGGCAAAAATCACAGCAGCAGCAAGCAGTTCTGTTTGTGCTGGAGCAGTTCACAAACTCGGGTAGTCATGCGGCTGCGTGTGAATTCCTGTAGCACAAACACAGGGTGGGAGCATATGGGCCTGCAGTGGTTCCTGCTGAACTGAGCAGATAATGGAGGGATGGTGTGAAGTACCTCTGCTGAGACAGGCACCGGTCAGAAACTCAGCATCCCTTCACTGCTCTGGGGTGAGGCATCCAGGCAAGGGCAACAGAATCAGTCCTCTACTTAACTCATTTGAGCAAAATAAAACCTTCCCACCCTCTCCTCAAGTTGTCAAACAAATGAGTATGGCTGCACTGAGAACATAAACAGGAGTGGCGAGGATTGCTCTAATTTGAAAAGTGAAAGATCCCATGGGCAAGGCTGCTCGGAAGGGCAGCAGTGTGTCCTAATGCTGTTCCTAAAGGTCAACAGCCTCGGCAAGGCACATCACCAACCCCAGCAATCAACCACGTAGGAACTGGTGTTTTTACAGCACATTTGCTACCAATGGTCGTTCTGAAGTTTCACCTCTGAGGTAAGATGATATAATTTACATGTGGAGTAGCAGACGGATTCAGAGCCATCTATTTGCAGTATTTTACAGAGCAATAGTAGAACAATTTTGAATGAACTATGGCCTAAATTGAGAAAGGAGGAAAAAGGTCAATAAACAGAATGAAAATCTCCTAATTTGATCCATTTGCTGACAACAAACACAGACTGGGCAAAGTACCAGGCAACTCCAACAGAAGTAGCAAGGTTAATGGAGCTGCTGCTATAACATATTGTAGATCTCGTAGTGTCAGTGGCGATAGTGGTAATGTTGTAAACACAGTTTGTTTTCCATCTGGTGTGTGGTATATGCCCTTGATAAAAGGGTGCTGCATTATGCATTTCTGTTCTCCTAAATTTATTTGCTCCTAAAAATGTATAATGATTTTAATAGCCATATACAAAGACAGAACTTCTGCTTTAAAAAAAAAAAGCATATGAATTTTTTCCCTAATGAGGTCAAGGCCAACATTAAATCAAAAATATTGTCATAATAAGTATGGGATTCCACCCCCCCCTTAAAAAAAAACCAGTTCAACTATTTCTGCAGTTGAATACCCTCAGAGTAGCTGATGTGGATGCGAAGACTGGAATGGAATATAATAATAATATTTTACATTTGAATTCATCCTGAGCACCTTACAAATTGCATAATAACACAATTTTGAAGCTATTAATTAGAACCATAAAAGATCTATGTTCCAAGGAAAATTTAAATCAATGGAAGGTCTTCTCTTCATTGCAAGTGACTTTGGCTCAAGCCTTGAAAGATCAGTAACACAAAAATAGAGTACCTTTCCACAGCACTTCATGTTAACATGCAATAGTTGTGAATCTCAGATTCAACTTTGCTCTGTACTCTTAGGAATACACACATTGCTGAGCACATACTTTTAATTCTCTTAATCAATGTTTTTAACTAATATTCTTGTTGAAGCCTTGATCTGAAATATAATCACTCTTTTCATCAAAATATTTACGAGAGAAAATGTGGAGCCTTGAAGATTTCTGTTTGAATTGTGGTGGTATCTATGGTTACAATGCATTATGGATGGTAAGGACCAGGAGCACACTGAGTGCAGTACAGAGAAGGGCAATCAGACAAAACCTAAGGCAGCCTGAAGGAGATAATGCATTGTCTAAAGAAGTTATGTGTATTGCTGGAGTGAGCTGGTTAGAGGGAACAAACCAAAAGGGAGGGAAACTGCATGCAAATAATCATATGATGGCATGAAATAAATACCAAATAGAACTTGGGAGATTGTGACCTGGCCACAAGAGAGGCCTGCCCAGAAGTGATGGGCTGTTCAGGCAGGGAGGGCGCGGTGCTTTGCCATTCCCCCATGACCCAATCTGTCACCCTCTGTGTCTGAAATGACACATCTAGTGCCTTGGGCTGAGGCCAGCGCGGGCACTGCATCAGGGGCTGCTGCAGAGAAATGTTTGTTTTGTCACTGAGAGAGCAGCTCAGGGAGTTACCGTGTCTGCTGAAATCACAACAGCAGGGACAAACCAAAAACTGAAATGTGCTCAACAAGTGTTTGCTTGAAGCCTCTTCCAGCAGCATCGAGTACACAACTCGTGTAAACTTCGGTTCACTCACTGAGCTCTAAGTTTGGATTTTATTTTCAGAGCAAACAATTAGATTAACGGAGTGAAGATTAATTCCTTTCAATATAAACTAGTTGCTGTGGCCTATGTTACCTCAAAGGTTGCAGGATGGAATCATAATGGATGTAGTTTAAATGCAGAGGTATAAATTGAGATTTAAGAGCTGATTTTTCACACTAAATAATCACAACACGAGTCCACCCACTTTTTACACACTGACACCATGGAAAGAAACAGTTCTTATATTAAACATTCTCTTCTAAGAAAGAGACAATTGTTTGGGTTTTTTTCCCCCAAAAATAGAGATTTGGTGATAACTTGCTTTTTTCAGAAAAGTGGAACCTGGATTCCCCCATCCCTTCCAAGGATTTTGTTATGTAGCAGTAGTGAAAATCCTAAATTTTGCAATTTAGCATTTTACCTTTTCCTCCTTTTAACCCCCTTAGGGAAACAGAACTGAAAAAAAGAGAAGTTTCAGAAAGTGAACATCAGTCTTACTAGCTTACTTTTTCCCAGTGGAGAAGGTAAAAAATACAAGTGTGAAATGATATATATATAAAACAAGTGAGCACAGTTGGAAAGAAACAGAGAGTTAAAAAAGAAGGAACTGACGTTAAAATTTTAAATACTCATCTTGAATTGTCAAAAAAGTGAAAACAGATCGAATGAAACTGGAGATGAAACATGTTTGTATTCTCTCAGACGTTCTGAGATTGCACTAACAGAAGAAGAAAAAAGTTAAAAAAAATTCAGTTCCATTTGACTTTGTTTTGTTCAGGTTTGGAGGAGAGAATTTCAAATACAGCCTAGTTAGCTGTTCATTACATTTCTTGCCAGACACAAAGTATTAGAACTGTTTTGAAGAAGTGTGTGAGAGAAGAATTACTTGGAGAAAAACCATATCCTTAACTGGAGAATGTGGATCTTGTGCTCATCCTCCAAACTCTAAAGTAACCTTCACATTTTTAAGGAATATACTATATAGGCTTATTTAGCTGACAGATTGAGTTGGCCAGTATTTAATCCTCTTTTTAAAAACAATTTTTGTAAATATTCCATTTTGACTGCTAGACCTAATGTAAAAAGTGATTTTCTACTGAGAAGTTGGAATAGGAAGAGAATTTCTCAACAATGCTACTCAATGTTGCTGAAAACAAGCAGCCCACACTCGCTTTCTATAAAAATTGTTTAGATTATAGAAAATAACATGGATGCAAATATAGTGTCCAAACGATAGCATAGTTTCAGCAGAACTATTTCCAGGGAAAGCACACTATTAATCCCAGAGAGCGATCAGATGCACAGAAGACATGGTTAGGTTATACATACACCGAATTCCATGGCTGTTATTATGCCGTGGTTACACTACAAGAGCCAGAAGTCACCAGGGATGATTAGGAGGATATGGCACTGGAGCTATTTAAGCAACTAAGATAAATACCCTCATTGTAACAGGTTACTGCTCACACACACAATATGCATTAGCTTTTGACCTGATGAGTGTGCAGTTTCAAAGAGTTAAGACAGAAAGCATAAAGGAGAAGATGTATTATTATCACATAGCAAAATGACACTTACTCGGTTACAGGCCCCCGACAAGCACCGGAGACAAACCCGTGTTACCTGAATTCATTAGTCCTTTTACTTATTATGTTTCTCTAAACATATGATTACACTAAATTACTCCACTTTTCCCTAGCTTCTTGTCATGATGAGCTATCATGCCCTTGTCATGCATGATGTGGATGGCTAGGATATCATCCTTTTTCCTTAAAGCCAATTTTCCTTTCTGTTCTCCACTCCCCACTCTGCCTTTTACACAGAGAAATCAGCTTCTAGCAGTTTCTATGAATGCAGGCATTGGGAAAAAATCCTGATATGACAGAATAGTTTTTTTAAAAGTTGAGTGTGAATAGCAAGTTGTTTCAATTACCACAGGTATGTCAAATATGCCAGTGCATTTAAAGCCTCTAAATCTGAAGTATATAAGCTCGACCATTGCTTGAAAACTGGAAATGCAAAAGATTTTCTGTGCATGCATTACTGTGCTGCATGACATCACACAATGTAAGCATTCTACCTACATTCATCACAAGGGATGAACGCACCTGAGATGTGGGTTGCAATAATTTTATAATTTGTGGGTTGCAATAATTTTATAACTTGTTCTGGTTACTCTAATACATTTTTTAAGCTGAAATAGTCTTTTCTTTCAGCATTTAATTTAATTGAAACTTGATTGATCTACATTGTGAATGGTTCAGCTGTAAACAGATGTGCATCTTGTATTTAAAAATTTTTCACAACAGAACTCCTCAGGAGTTTGATGCATCTTACCAACTTCTTATTAAAATAAATAAATAAATTGTAGGCTAGTAATACGTGCATTTTGCCATTGGCTATATTAAATCAATCCCAACACAGTAAAAGGTGTTTATAAAATAAGATTTATCTTTAAAACTTGCTGTATTTCTATTTTTACCCTTTAAGTTTAAATGAAGTCTTTGACTACTGCTTTAGACTATAATCACTTATAAGGCAGATAATTACTAGAAAGTTTATCTTTAATAATTCCCAGAATGTTTCATTTTCAGATTTTTATTTTTCATGAAATGAAGTGATGGTAAATATTTTTAATATGCATAGATATATATTTCTTTTTCTCATGTTTATCTTTGACGCATGGATCAACAGAAGAGTTATTTAACGAAAAACTATTTTAAATAAGAGCTGTCACAAACCTGTCTAGACTCATATTTAACCATATTTATTCCTGATGTAGATAATGTCAGGGCTTGATTTTCCAGCAATCCTAAAAATCTTAAAGATAACTCTGAAATTTACTTGCTATCTTTACTCTGATGACCTTGAATAACATAAATGGTTCTGCACACTTTCGGGATTGCAAACATTTCCCTGCTAGGCCCCAGCAGTAGTTTGCAGTCATTGCCTTGTGTATTTATTTTTAAATACACAATTCTTGAAGCTTTGTCCTGCTTCTGGATTTCTTCAGAAAAAGCGTTTGTATCAACACCACAAAGACAATACTAAATATCCTTGTATGCAAATATATTTAAACATAAGTATCAGACATACAAATGTTCAAAGTGCAAATGCAAAATGCTAATAAAGACTCTGAACTGTACCTTTTTATTTCTGCTTACAAACAGTAAATGTGAGGATTCCTAGAAGCCTCAAGACACCTTTCTGACACTGGTTTGAGAGATGACTGACTGGGTGAAATTGCACCTAATGACATCTGCAGCACTTAGTGCCACTCACCAAAGGGAAATCACTATTTATAACAGTTGTAGGTACTGCTGATTAAAGAGAAAACGAAAATTTTATCTTGTAGGAAGCTGATTCATAGAAGCTTGTGAACTAACATTTATACCATAATTTAAAAGTTATTCTAACTTGTGGTTAAGTCCTCTGGATTTTGCTGCCTTGAGCATTTTCAGAAGCAGTTCCCCCATAGCCTCCAGGGGATCTGAGTACCCAAAGCTATTTTTTGTGTGCCGCTCCCCTTGCACTGACAATTCCACCTGCAGAACTGCACAGCAACATCACACTCAAACCTGATCTGAAAGAAAAATGTTCCTATGGTTTCTGAAGGACAGAGCTGTCCTGGGAAGAGGCGGGGGAGCCATTTGGGGGGTTTAGTGCTGTTTTGTTTTCTTCCTACTTACACTGAGCTACTACAGCCTTGCAATTGCCAGTGTAAGTAGGAAGAAGGAATATGGGGTCAGAGGTGAGGAAATCAAAGCTGCAGCACATGCTGACCTTGAAACTGCTCCTTAAGCTATCTTGGATAAGATATTCATGCATTTCTTTCCACAGCCATTTGTGTAGCTTTTCCTTTTAATTAATTTCTGGATATGATAGATCATGCTTTCAAGAGTTATCATACTACCACATTAAATTTTAGAATCATTAGAAAAAGAAAAAAGAAAAAAAAACCCAAAAATATGAACTTCAAATGTTAGGCATAGAATACTAAACATAGCAAATGACACTCCCACACCTTCTTAGAGTTTCAAACAAACTGTTTTCCAAAGGCAAGGAAAGGTCATGATGTTCTGACCTTAATGGTTTTTCATCTGTTTTCTCACATTCCAGAAGTTTGTGTTCTAACCATCAGAGTGTAGAGTGCTACATTATTTTTTTCTCATTAGCAAATATTACATATTTTGTACAAAGAGCAATCTGTCAAAAACTAGGGTGCACTCATCTCACCTTGTAGCACTAAGGGTCAAAAAGCTACTTCTAGATGACTGGAGAATGATTTTTTTAAGCTTCTTTCTGCCTACCTGAAAGCAGGGATTTAAAGCCAAATCTGTCATAACTCAACGTTCCCAGAATATTCTGCAATAGAAGTGCTTATTCCATCTGCTGTGGGAATTCAGAGGGGCTGCATCTGCTCTGCTCTGTCCAAAGCACTTCGTTTGGAACAGAAATGAGCAGCACTCCTCGAATCTGTGTGCTGACTTCAGAGCAGTCACACAGCACCTGAAGGGAGGTGCAGGAGGCAGGGATTGGCCTGGGAACCTGGATCGCCACTCTCAAGTCCTTTTATTGGAAATACTCTTAATGGGTGACATCTACGAACAAGAAGCTGCTGGATCTCTTGGCTGGCGAGGCTGTCTTTTGTGCCAGCAGAACATTCAAAGGCTCATCCAATAAATTTAGACTGGAAGTGTCCTTAAATTGTGTTCTCCTTTTTTTAAAATCAAGTTTCACCCAATAGTTTGGAAAAAATCAATAGTGCTACATCTTTATACTTGTTGATCCCCTTATAAACCGATGTGTCAGACTGTTATTATCGAGTGCCAGTGCCTCCTTCTGCAAAAGGCTGAACCTCATAATCCATTTTACACGTAAACTCAATCTCCACACAGAAAAAAATCCCCAACAGAGTACACCAGGAATCCTCATCTCTGTAGGGACACTGAGTGCATCCCAGAGGCTTTATGCTAAGCAGCTGAAACAATTTGTGTGGAATTGTTTAGACCATCAAACTAAGGAAGTATAACAATTCCAAACATGTTTTTCCTTCACAATATATATTCTGTACTCTGGATTAAAAAATAAGTGTCTTACTACTTACCAATCTCTTCATCTGCTCATTTCAAGACTGGTGGACATTCCTTCAGTCAGTAATGCTAAAAAGAAGAAAGGAGGAATGCTTATTTTAGATGTCACCATTGCATTTAAGTTAATGTATCCCAAATTCAGCATTTTTCACAAGCATTTAAAGATGACATAGTAAAAAACCAAAACCTTGGGGCACGTTCTACAACTTGCTGAAAGCTTTCCCATAATTGAAATCATTGCAATAGATCTGAACATGTCCATGTGAGACAACATCTGTGCTTAGGGAGTGAAGAGACGATAAAGAGGATGGCAGAAACAGATTGAGCTGGATGCCTTTTCCTTTGGTCCCAATGCAGGTATGCCTCAATAATGACAAACATCTACAGCTTTTTACTTCCAAAACTCCTAACAATGGACTTAAGAATTCTGGGAATTCAAAAACCAGGGGATCATGACTGCACAGAGTCAAAATACTCTAATGCCAGTTTTCTCTGGTGTTTCTTCACCAATCTAGGCAGGAGCTGCATCTTCTAACTCAAAGAGTCTTTGACAGAGCTAAAAAAAGTTAATTTTAAGATTAAATTTTAAAAAAAAATCATCTTAGAATGCGACCTACAATGAAAAAAAAAATAATTACATGGCTTTATAGAACAGTCCAAAATACTTTGTTTGTGCCAAAATGTTAAATATACAAATTTATTGTTCTTACATATTTATTTTGCATGTCATTAATTTTTCAAAATATTTTCCTTCATCATAAAATTTCATTGTAGATTTAAAGCCTAAGTTCATTAACAGAAGTGTCATACAGAGCTTAATCTAGCTTGGATTTAGCCTGCACTGAGAGCTGTCTCTTCTAGCTATCAGGAGAGAATATTTTGGGTGAATTTTTAACCTCAATGATCCCCACAAATGGAAAGCTGACAGGAGCTTCTTTCAGCAACAAGGAGGCTGACAAAGACACTTTTATTTCCTACAAAAATGCAAAATAGCAACAACAAAGACCAGCACTTAAAGAGTAACACGAATTTGTATACAATACTCTGTACTGAGGCAATTAAGAGTTTCATTTACAGCAGCTTGTTACCAAAGTAGTGCCAGCAGTGTTTATTAATTAAAGGTGTTTTTTCATCCTTAGCTCCTTTGTGAAGAAAGTGAGAATTAGTCTACTGTTTCTGGGGAATTACAGTTTCCTAATCATTTTAAAAATGAGGGTGACTAGTTCTGCCACCTATTTGCCCTGCAAACATTCTGCCTCTTATGCATGCCAGGAATTATGACAGCTCTTTTTCAGACTGCCTATACATTACTTTAAATATTGCTGTACAGAATTTGAATTATTTTGTGCATCAACCAAAATCTGTGCTGGTGTTCTTTTAAAAAAGCTCTGCTCTTGGCTTTCAGAAGAACATGTTGTTTCATTCCCCTAAAGAAGCTCAGAACATCAAGGAAAATAACATCAAGTGATAGTGGGTTCAAACGTATTTCTAATCTTTACAACCCTTCAGTAGTTACATTAAAAAAGTGAGGCATAATTTATTTCTGATGAAACAGAGTTGCTCAGCTTTCTGCTAATAGGATCCTCAGGGCAAAAGGGGTAGGGAAAGCACTGATAAAAGTAGAGAGCTTCATTTTACTGTTTTTTTCTAGTCTGGAAACAATAAATTAATAATAGTGTTTACTCTGATTATCGTTGATTTAGGATAAATTGTTCTCATTTAGCAAATGGGGAAATGAAATTCAGTGCCCAAAGGACTGAGAATGTAAATCTATGCCAAAGGCTACAATTGAAGACACATTTACAGATCCATTCTGAGTTCCTGGATTAATTCCAATCATTGCTGATAGTAGGGAGGCTGATATTCCAGTGCCATTTACCAGTTTAATGATGCAAGTTGCCACTCCTTTCTCCTCCTCTCTCTTTGCTTCCCCTTCTGCTCTTCTCATGTCCCTCATGAAACTTGTTTGGGTTTTTTTTTAATCCTTGAATGGCCAGTAGCTTTTAGGGTTTTTCTTTTGGGAAAGCCAGCACCATTTTGCTCAGAGGTATACACCTATGTTTTAATACTCTTAAGTCACCCAAAGTTATTCTTCAGCCAACCAATTCTTATTCAATGTAGGAATTGAGCAGGGAAATGTAAGAAGCTTGAAATGACATACTGTACTATTAAAAAAGAAGTACTTCTCAGAAAAAGCGTTGTAAAAGCAATAGAAACACCATTATTCAGCCAAAATGACAGCTTGGTCGAAGTGTACTATTAAACGTATTTTGATTTCCTTAAAGTGCTGTAGTATTATCATACTTCCCATACTTGAAAACAAGGAAAGAGGATACATAACACAGTTCTGAAGCTGATGGCTGACAGCAAAAGCTTCTGCTAATATTGCATTTCCTCCTATGGAAAGTATCACTGTTTATTACCACTCATTAAAATTTAATTTTATAGAGCATCTTTAAAAGGTCATTTTTAAAATGGGAGTATTATAGCTGATATTACTGACTAGTTAACTACTTTGAGAACCCAAATCCTCAGTCTTGTTGCTTTCAATTATTAAAGATAAGGCATAAATCTGATTAATTCAGCTTTTTCTAATAAAAAGTAGCTTACTGTTTTGCTATTTATCTAGCACAGTCATTTGCTTTGTTTTGATTTCTCCTGACAAATGCCTTGATCTTGAAAATCACATTCTGTTACTACACGGATGTTTGGTGATATATTCCTTGCCTCATATTGCATTTACCATATTCTAAGATGGCATGTACCTTAATATTTTAGTCACTTTTATCATAGGTACTTCATTTAGCATTTACACACCATGTACGGAAGCAACAAAATCTGCAAATTTCAAACGAAAGTCTAGTTTAGAAAACAAAAAAAGTCCAGCCAAAGTAGCACCCAACGTGCACAGAAGGCATATCCCAGTAGCACATCCATTATTTGAATCTTAATATTCAGTGCAATTTGAGTGTGTTTAGAAATCCTTCCTGAAATACCTTGGTGCCAAAATGGCTTAGCACAAGTGTGCAGGCTACTGCTGCTTCCTTCAGAGGCTGCCAATGCAACTTAGAGATACAGCTGATCTTTTTTTTTTTCAAGAAAAACTGAATTAAAAGCACACAGAAGATCAGTTTTAACCCTTAAAACCAGGAATTAAAACCTGAAACTCAATTTCTGTACCGTGAGTTTAAAGCCATGTTTCTGCGCTGTGAGTTGCTCTGACAGCTTCTCATTGTTGGCACAAAGCCTGCACTGACTGAATGCTCTCACTGCCCTTGGTGTCCTTGATTAGGGCTTTCAAATGGCCAAATAATGGCACAGGGATGAGTTTGATGTACTTTTCAATGGCTAAGTTTTTATTCATAACACTGCTGACCACCTTCTTTGAAGGATTTTTCTTTTCAAACTCGGATGTAACAGAATGAAGCAACTGTATGGAACAGCAAGACTCTTCTCGTCCACACTATTGCCATAAGAAAGAGTGAAGTACCGGCTGTACCGAAACCAAACCGGTATGTGTAACTCTGCTGCAGGACTGGAGAGTGGTAGCCAGGAAACACTTTGCTTTCACCACGGGAAAAAGGAAAAAAAAAACCCAAAAAACAGAGTAAGACACACCAGCGACATAGTTCAACCCCAAAGATCTGTAGAACCTAACCTATGCCTCCTATTTTTTGTCCCCTCAGTTGCAAGCACTGTCATAGAAAAGTTCTAAACATTTACAGAAAGTTCTTTTAAGTATTTATTTAAATACTAAGTTCTTTTAAATATTTATTAAAATCCCTGGACGAATTTGCAAATATACAAATAAAAGTTTACTCTTTAGAATCTTATTGGGTACAGGATCACATCAGGTAGATTGAAGATCACTTCCTAAAACTGAGTAAATGGCTTAAGATGTGACTCTTTCCTAGCCTTGCGCAATTTACATTTCAGAGGGAAACAGTAACATTACAAAGATTAGAAGAAAAATAAATAAAACTGCAAAGCGACAAGCTCTACTATGAAATGAAGACTTCTTCCTAGGATATTTAAGTCAGACATTTACAAGCAAATTAATAAATCATCATCACACATGGAAACTAAAGAATGTAAGCATTGCAAGGCATAGATTTCATCTTCTCCTCTTTAGTATGATGAACATATTTACAGTACACTGTTTAAACACATATTGAAGCAGAGAGATCTGAAACAGATCTGTATTCCCAGCTAGCAGTCTCAAAAAGACCTGCTTATTCTCTCCTCCATCCATCTTTTATTTTCAAGCTTTCCCAAGGTTTTAGGTACGTTTGTGTCACTCACTCTCGAGGTTTAGGCAGGACCTCAGCGTTTCAAATCTTGTACCATCCTAAATCCAGCAGAATACAAGGATTAATCTCTCCAAGACTCCTTGGAAGATCAATCCAATAGTTCCTTTTCACATAGGCTGAGTCAGAGCCCACATGAAGTGTTTTAACAGTTAGCTCTTCTTTCTTAATGCACAGCCAGAGAATAACAGAGCCTAGTGAGCAGCTGGCACTTGGACACAGCACATGGACTAAATGATTTGTTTAGGCTGACCCGATTCAAACTCCAGATGCCAAACTGCACCAGAGAATGAACTAACATGTGATAGTGAGCACTTCAATCCTTGATTGGAGAGGTGTTCCAGACTGCTATATGTAATGCAGGATCCAGTAAGATGTGTGATTTCACTTCTGCTCTTTGGACTGCTTCGGTGTTTTATATTGAGATTACAATGGACTTGTTCTGAAGGGAATGCTTGAGTCGGGCATATCAAATACAGCCACGTCCTATTGTTAAATAGCATTTGTAGTTTGCCTACTGTGATATCATCTTGTAAGTAAAGTTCAAAACCTATGAGAAAACCTGCACTAATAAG
Source organism: Origma solitaria (assembly GCA_013397895.1). Taxonomy (NCBI): domain Eukaryota; kingdom Metazoa; phylum Chordata; class Aves; order Passeriformes; family Acanthizidae; genus Origma; species Origma solitaria. The sequence continues at coordinate 664,183 of VZRL01003878.1, read as the reverse complement.
AAATCCATTTCAACAGAAACATCAGGTTACATTAAAAACCAAGGATTTGTTTCTTAATACCTTTTTAAGTAGCTCTGGCTAAACTGTAGAGAAACATGCAAGCAATTGTACCAGAAAAGCAGTAAACTTTAAAAATCACAAACATTTTCCAGTATTTTCCCATTGATTGAATTTTATCATTCTGGCAACGAGGAACAACCTTCATGTAATCCATCACCAAATTATAAACTACCCCTAAGATTTACAGTAGGAACAGATGTAAACCTTAATTCTAGAAACATCTGAGATGCAACACTTTCCCTCAAGTGCCCTGATGTTAGTCTATCATTCTAAACAAAAATCAGGAGGAGTGTAGTTCAGAACCCAATTTTTCTAAATTTGCTCCAGAGCAAGATCTTTATCTGCACAGTGCCATCAGCACATTCACATAGCAGCATGATCAATGTATTTGATATTTGACTCAAACCCATGTCCTCTGGAAAGCCTCCAAAGTTCTTTAAAGGCACCTCCTTTCTACTGGCAATAATTCCTTGACAGTATCAGTGTCATGGTAGGACATGCACTGAAAAGGCTCTGAAAAAACAATTTCCACAATAGCCTGTCTACACAAAAAGCAGCAAAGCTGCCTGCAAAGTGGCATTCCTGGAGTTTCTGCTCACACCTTTTTCTGATGACCTTACCTATTATTTTCGAAAAATCTTTTACATATGTATTTTAAAAGGACTTTTTTAACAAGGGCAGCTGGTTATGGAGGGCATAGGAATAGGAAGCAATAACATATCAGGAAGCAAAATGTCCTTTCAAATGCAGTTTGCAAACTCACCCTTGTTTGCTATATACTGCCTATTTTTTAAATAATGCACAAATCATCTCCAGTGCCATGGAAATAATCAACAGAGAATCAAAACCTGGAGCTTCTACTAGAGCACAAATCAAAAGCTGTTGGAATCCAACAGCTGGAGCCTGTCTCATTATTTCACTGCACTTTGATGTGCTTTTCAGCCAAGTATCTTAGAGATTTACTTACAGATATGTCTATCTACAAATTCTACATTGCTTACACATTATAGTTTCCAACAGAGATAAATACACTGAGTTCTCATTCTAAAAAAACCCCTTTTTTTTTTCAAAGTCTTCTATTAAGCACAAAATCCTGTAAATAGAGGAATTGAAAATCAGCTGCATCTAATAAAAGAATCAAGTTTGTTATTGACTTTGAGCTGGTAGTTTCCATTAGATTATCCATCATACTTTTATTATGTGATCAACTGCCTAATTAATTTCATACTTGTGCATTTAGGCAGAATGCTATATGTTTCAATGGGCTTTGCTATAATCCTGCACCTGCGGCCTCAGAGATTTAGACAGCTCTCTATCATAACTTTATACTGTGCCTATAATCATGTCAGCTGGAGTATGGTTCCAGCTATCCGGTCTGTTGAAATATAACAGTATTTAATTTCTGAGGCACTAGAAAATTTGCATCTGTGGTTATGTATCTTTGGACTTTAATCAGATGAAAGACACTGAGAGATATTAAGAGAGTTAGATACAATATTTTGCTCAGACAGTTTTAGTGGATGTATCAGACACTGTTTTGATTTTCCTTGCTTATCTAGTAATATGAACAGATGCAATCATGCTATTGTATAATGAATGTTGATTGCCAACAGTATTTGATTTTGCAACCATTCTGTAGTGATAATTAAAGATAACTTGATATCCTATACAGTGATCGTTAGAGATTGCTTTGTGTGCATTATTGCATAAATAAATGCCACAGAGAGAATGAATGTATTCTCTACAACTTTTTATCTGGAATATATTTCAGGGCAGAAAAAAGTCACAAGTCTTAATAACACAAAAGTCTTCATTACAAAATGTGCAAATATTAAATAAAATAAATAAAAATTAAAATAAATTTTAAAAATTTTAAAATAAAATGTTTGTCCTTTATTATCGTCTGGTTTATGGAATTAACACTAAGCAAAGGTTTAGTAATTTAGGATGCATTAGCTGTACCTTCCCCAAAAAGGACAGGTAAAAAAAAAAAAGTCTGAGGGAAGCTATGCTGTCACCCACTGATCATACCAGGCCTGCTGGAGCCAGTGGTGGTATCTTCTGTGATTACAATGAGCTTCAGATAAGGCCCACATGTAGTAGACATCTAGAGATGTTTATTGCACCTTTTGAAAACCTGAGGAAGCAAATATTTAAATGTAATTTTTCCACTAGTAATCTTCACCAAAATTCAGATATTCATACCGTTACAGTTTTGGCCAAAATTATGTGAACCTGAAGCTTGATCTAAGCAATACACAAAATGTGAGACAGGAGCCGAGTTGGAGTTGTCCTTTTCACAACAGTAGCCCAAGGAAAGCATGGATAGGCCCAGACTACTGAGACTAGTAATTTTATTTTCAAATTAGGCACAATGACTCTACAGTTCTCCTGCACAGTGGAAGAAATCTCCCAGCCCTGCAGCCACTGCTCTGCTCATATCCAGCACGTTCACTGGTGAGAGTGTGTGCGAGATGACACAGAAATCCATCTCTATTCACCCAGGCGTGCAAAGCCCTGGCACTGCCTCCTCTCTGCTCCCTGGGTGCTCAGGAAGGCAGGGAAGCAGAAATGCCTTCCTCTGTCCACAGGAAAGCCCTTTGCTGACTATTTCAGCAGACATGGCCTTAGCCCCATAGCCATCAACATTTCCAACCCTGCAAATTGTGACACGCCAGTTTGGGTGAGTGCGCTTGGGAACAACACAAATTTGTTTACGAAAGCGCTGTTGGACTGCCATGGGTGCTATATCCAGCACTGATGTGCATCTCCAATGTCAATATTACATGATGATTTTTATCTCTGGAGTTTTATGTTTCACTTTTAATCATAAGTCAACAGGGAAGACAGCGAGCTTCTTAGTTCACTGGTCAATATAGTTAGCAGGTGAGCTCCTTATAAATGACAGATGTGCTTTCGCTGCAGCAGCTCTTCCTGGTTTAGAAAGGATGTGTCAGGTGTTGAAACTTGCCAATTAAATTATCTTCATTCTTGATGTGAGCTTTAGTCATTGAGTGCCTTGTGAGCTGAAATCTCCCTCTCTCCTGCTCAGTCAGAACCACCAGACTAACACCTATACATTCCCTTCTGGATCACTGATAATTTGAAGCTGATAATTATTTCTGTTTTTTGCTAAGAAACCGAAAGACACCTGTGCCTCTGATGTATTTCCACTGTGTGTCTTTGTGTATGTCAGAAAGCTATCAGCTCCCTGCGATCTAAGAAAGCATTTCTGCTGACATTTTTCTTATGACTTTTCATTCCAATTTATAAAGTTACCTGTTGAGGATTTTTTTATGAGACCACCTACTTCCCATAGAGGCTACCACCTAAGCCTTGATTAGTTCACAGGAGATCAAACTCCCTAACAAGTTACTGTCAGTTGCAGTTTTTAAGACTAGAACTAGGTCAGGTTTATTACCTACATCAATTCTTTCATGTAGCAAAGCTAAGACAAAAAAGGGATTTTAGAGCAAAAAAATAAAGGAAAACAGGACTGAAAGTCTAACTAACAGATATAAAAATGCTTCTCATCTCAAAAGTGAAATGCCACAAATGATTTTTAAATTACCAAACCCCCTGGGCTGAAGCCATATAGTCTCCAGCTTTGACTAAGAGACCTTACAATAGTACAGGAGGTTTTGTTACAGAGACAGCATATGAGCAGAATCATTTGTAATATAGGATCCCTAAGATATTCACAGCAAAGGCTGTGGAAATTACTTTTGTTCTGATGAGGATAGAAACAGCTTCTACAAAATATTGATCTTCTCCAAGTCTTGGGATTGCTCTGTGTAGTTTTGAAAGAGCTACACTACAATAGAAACAATAGTAAAAACTTTATAAAAAGCTATTTTATATAATATTTAATTACATATTCTTCCTCTTTACACCTCGTGATAACACATCTCTCTATGGAATCCAGACATCTTTCTACAACTAGCATCCATTTAGTCTTAACTCTTTATTGTGATGTTTTGGTATTTCGGCTTCTGACTCAAGAAATGCAAACAAACAGTGAGGAAACAAAATACCTTTTAAAAAATCTAGGGATTGTGATTAAATTCCAAGGGTTGGGGTTTTTTTGTTTGTACTGACCAGGCAACCTATATTTGACCACTACATCCATGGCTAGGCATAGAAGCAATCAAACACAGAGAGCCATATTTACTATTTTTTGGTTGGTTTTCTGCTTCTAATTTTGCTTCTCTTAGTTGCAACATCAGTGGTGTTCATATTTTCAGGCCATCAGCTACTCAGTGCTTAAGCAGAGAGCAGCTGACAGAGAGAGTAAACTTGCTTTTTCAAAAGCGTTGACCAAATGATGTCTATGGCCACAGCATTTGTGGTTCTAAAGGGAGAATTCTAAAACCAGATACTAAAATACAAAGGTTAAAGGAGTTAGTAAAGGAAGCGAAAGCTCTTGGGTAACCAGAAATTCCTGTTGTGGTGGTGTAATAATCATTATTAATCCTCTTGCTTGAACCCACAGAGTTTGGGGATAAGCCATGGAACTAGACACAGATGGCATTAAGATATACTTTGCAAGAACAGGCATCCCAGGAGAGAACGTGACTTAAACACATTTTTGGGTCATGTCTCATCTCCTGTACACTCCTTATTCCTGCCAGTACTAATTAATGTACAAGATGAGACAAACATTGCCAGCAAGTGTGTGACAAGCAGCCTAAATGGGAAGCTTTCCTAACACTAATGAAACACATGGGAAGTGGGATGAGGTGTAGACAAAATACCATTGCACTGATTTTGCCATCCATGCAGTTCACGTCGAGTGCAAAAGCTATAAACAGCAAGGGAGAGCCCTGTGGGTCAGCAGGCTCAGATCAATCACAGAATGCATCTGCAGAGTCAGTTTACAACACTGAAGGACTAAAGCTGTGCCTCAGTGTCCTACCCCACACATCCCAACAAAACCAGTTAAACAAACCTGCAGAAATATTCTTCCCACAGGTCCTTTCCTTTAGCAGCTCCGGGCCCACAATTGACCCCATCTCCTTCCTCCTATGAAACAGAGCAATACCAAAAGGAGCAAAGCTCACCAGTAACTTAGCAACATTTGAGAATGAAACTTGAGATCTTTCCCTTCTGAAATCTATTCTCAAATAAGCTACCTGGTTATGTTTCTACCTTGGCCAGCTTTTTCTAGAAGTTCAGCGTTTCAGGAGGGTGGGTAACAGCACCTCTGAGCCTCCAGTGGAACCTCTCTGAGGCTATACCTGGAGCCCCCAGCCACAGTGAGGCAAGAGCTATCCTCTCAAAGACTGAATGCTCTCCTCTTGTTTTAGAATAAAAACAGAAAACAAAATGCAGAAATGCAAAATATAGAAGACACCAGCTGGTGTGATGAGGCTGTTAGGTACCTACATTGAGGAGGGCATCCCACACTCCAGAATCTCAAGAGTAAGGAAATGGGGCGCTCTAACCCACAAAGGACCGTGTCAGATGAGGGGAGTTCTCCTAACATTCCTATATTTATGGGAGATTGGGATCTCACAAAACTGAGGTTTTGGGATTAGCTGGCTGAGGATAGGAAGCAATGGGGCCTAACTAGTGGGTCCTGGACTGTCATGGCAGAAACCAGACCTAGCTCAAAGATACTGTGGTGGTACATGGCTGGAAGCCAAGAAACAAACAGTCAAAAGAATTAAAGAACCTCAATAAACCCAGGTGGACTGGAGGTCACCTACTTTTAACCTATAGCACCATGAGTAGAAGAAAAGCTCTCATTTCTTTTGTTTTAAGATAAAACATTTCCACTTTACCAATTTGAAGCCAAAGCTCTTGCTTAGGAAAAAAAAATAAAAATCAATGCTCTTAAGCATGGCAAGCCTAAAGACAACAGCAGAAAGCAGATGTTTAAAAAATAAAAACAATCCCCCTCAAAGGAGAATTTGTTTAGAAAAGCAAATAAATATGACCATCCTATCCATCTTCCAAAGGGAAAAAAAGGACTAAAAGAACCTCTTAAAAGTCCAAAGAAGTTACTGACCCTCCAGATCCTTTGCCCTCTTGTTTGTGTAACATATTTCTACTACAGTTCATATGTACTGCATTTGTATTCACAGGGATGCGTTGTTGGACACACATCATTCCCAGACCTCTCCACCTCCTATTTTTCATTGAAACATTGGGCTCCAGCCTTGCATGAGCCTGCAGCACTCCAGATGGGTCACAGAGCCTTGCCAGCAGCCCTGCTCAATATTGCAAGATAATTTTACAGTCTTCTGTTTAAACATTGTGCAGTGAATATGATTTCTGATTCAAAATAATAATGGCATATGGCACAGCTTTAATCGCACTGCCATTTTGGATGGAATGCAAGGGTTTTTTGTGGGGTTTTTTAAATTTTGCTTTAGTAAAACACAATAGCTGTGTTAGACACTGCAAATGGACAGCCAAGAGTAATGAGGGTGACCTATGCAACACGGAAGTTTTGTGCTAAGGCCTTCTGTGCAAGTTGGCTAAATGATGTAACATTGGGCACAGGAGTTCATTGGGAATTAATCCTTGACAACCTTTGAAACCATTGAAATATTCAAGTTAATTTTCCTCCATCCTCCAAAATGTAGTTGTCCTTTGGGCAGGTATCATACATTTCATTTGTATTCCCTTTCTACAAACTCAATTATTGCACAACTCCTTTTATCATTTAAACAAGGGAAAGAATTCAAGAGCTTGAAAGAGCTATAAGACAGCAGATCAACACGCTGGCAGTGAGTGACAGTTTAAGACCCTCAATCCCTCAGCTGAAACATGAAAATTATTTTTCAAATAGCATAACTGCATAACACAGAAATATCACTTCATTCCTACTCTGACAAGGAATGCCTTCTTCAGCTGTACAACTTTGAACTTCACACACACACGTTAAATTAGCTCAAGTTTCTTCTACTCCTACCATTAACCTCCTAGCATTCAAATTCTTTGCCTTTTCTTTGTCTAAGTCTCCCAAAATGGAGATTGTTCTAATGCAACTTAACCTAAAAACAGAGCTATCAAAACCCAAAAAACCAAAAAAGCTCCTAACCCCCCTGACAATAGTAGGTAAAATAATCAGAAAGTTAATTCAAATTTAATTTAACAAAATGCAGAAAAAATATTTGAAGATGTGACTGATGGTTAGTGTTTAGGAAAAAAAATTCAAAACTATTTTATGTAAGTTTTGCCTCCTTTGACTTACCCAAATATTTGCATAATTTCTTTATGTCCCAGCTACAGACCCTCAATCAGCCATCACATTTCTGGGTGCAATTGAACAGTGGAATCATATCCCAATACTAACTGTGTTGTTCACAGAATTACCAACACCCAGCAATGTAATTACAACTGCATTTAGTGTATTTCCTCACAATAACATGTTATTTTAATTAAAAACAATGGATATATGCAAGTGGTTTAAAGGCTCTTCAACAGAATCTGCTACTGTAGTGTGGGATCTAATGGAAATAGTACTTACCTCTCTCTCTCTTTTTAATATTACAGTTTTAAAATAAAAATAAAATCATGTAGTTAGATTATATGAGAATTCGAAAAAGCAGAGAGATGCTTTCTTTAAACAGATATCAAAAAATATAGTCCATATTGTTGTCCCTTTCTTTGGTCATGAGGAAGAGCTCCTCACAATTTTCAGTGCCTTAAGCCTGTCTTAGAATCTACAATGCAGGAGACAGAAAGGAAAAAGCGTTCTGTGATTGTTTCCCTCAGTCTGAGCTCCACACTGCCAACACCACACATCAATAAGCCTTGCTCAGGTCTGGATGAATGAAGTCTTGTGCTCTTCAGAGCCTGAGACAGAACAGCAGAGATTCAGAGCTCTACCTCTTTCAAGCCCACTCCATCACCTTCCCCATTAGAAGCAGAACATGGAGAAAAGAAATGAGACAAAAAACCCCCAGACTTTGCAGCCTACATGAACCTATCTCACCTGAAAGCCTTCATTCCCTAATAAGAGGCTTCTTGGATTTAAACTTCCTACCGGATCCATACATCTGACCCCCATACCCCCTCAAAAACATCTCTCCAGGATTCAACTTATCTTTTAAAATCTGTGGGCTTTCTCCTATCTTGATTCTCTCTCTCTCTCCAGCTCTGAACGGTTGTAGAAAAGCAGCTTCTCATAAATCCTCTGCTTTCTTTCCTGTCCAGTGCTGCATCAGTAATCTTTAACAAAGCAGCTTATGGAATAGCATCCACAAACTGTGGAAGAATTTTCAATTCCAGCACAGTGCTATGAATGATCTTAAAAATAAGAAGAGATGGTGACCTATGAAGTAGAAACCTTTTGGAAATTGTGTTTTCCTGTTTTCCTTCCCTGCAGCTTTACACTTGAATGGATTAGTCATTTAGCAGCATAACTACAGTGTAAATCTGAATATTTTAAAACCTTGTTCTAGAGAATTGGTTTAATATATATTCTGGAAAATAGATACTTCTCTTGTGACTAGGCTGTGCAGAGTACTGTCTGTTGAGCAATGCTTATAAAAAGGGAAATCCTTGGAAACTGCTTTGCTTTGTTTCCAGCCTGTAGCGTGCCTTGCTTCTGAATTCTACAGAGGGATGAGATACAGCTGTAGTCCGGTATTATTCTTCAAAAGCATTAAAGCATAAAATTACCATTTATTGCAAGGTGTAAGACAAATTAAATAAGAGATAAAATGTATCTAATCTAAATAAAACTTCTTTTTACTTCTAGTATAACTTTATTTCTTTAAAGAGCCTATATTCAGGTTGGTGATGACTTAGGGAAAGAATAAAACAGAACACCTAGGATAGTTTGCATCTACTTCTAACAGCTATCATCAATCAAAAAAAAAAGAAAAAAATGTATTCTATGCCTTTTAAATATAATGTAAAATTACTGGAATCATTCCAACGTCAAGATGAAAGCTTAAACTGTGTACTCATAATGGAGAAATTAATTCATTGACTTTTCTACTGGCTAAGAAGACGTCTTTTGCTCTGTTTAAAGGAAGAATGGGAGAATAGACAGAAACGAAAGGACAGTTTCTATAGGGAAAGCCTGGCATTCCCCAGCGCTTTACCTGGCACAGAAGATGTGCTTATAATGCAAAGTCAGAAGGAAGGAATAAACTACATTATTCTCTGGTAATAAACACTGATGAATGGAGACTGAGAGACAGCCTTGTATATTTAATGCACCTTTAACAGTGCATAGCAGTAAGATTATAGAAACAGAAACCTCCATTTTCCCCAAAAAATAACCTAATTTCCATTAATTTTTTTCTGTCCCTTTTTTGTGTAAAACTCAAATTCCATTGCTAATCCATGTAACTTCTGGAAAGCAAGCCTGATGTTCTACTCGCCCTTGAACAGTTTCTCTTTCCCATATTGAGAAGCACTGAAGGAATATCCTTCAGCTCTCCTTATAATGACCAGAAGGACAATCCAAATGCCACCAGGTAAAGGCACAGTCACTTGTACTCTATGGTTCTGACACTCTCCGACTAGGAAAACAAAGGAGACACTTAAAAGGCACAAACCCTAAAATCAAGCATTGAAAGGAGTTTAAAGGCGTTGCAATCTTAATCTGGTAATACTGGAAAAATAAATTAGAAATAGTCTGACATCCACTCCATCCTGTGAAAGAGGATAAGAGCCAAAATATTGAAGGAGAACTTCTTTGTAATGCATAGCTAGAAGAAACAATCCTCAGGATATCTGACACTGGAATATAGTGATCTGTACTTCCTTTTAAATCTTTTTAATAGACCCTTTCCTCCCACAGCATTCAATATAAACATATTTCCAAATAAAAATAATTTGCTCTCAAATCAGCCTGAGAAACAGCATTTGAACCATCTGCTTTCCTCCGTCTTGGTGTGAAATAAGAGTGGAATAAGTAAGGGTGCTACAAAATGCATTGCTCACATGAACCCAGTGGTTTGGAAAACACAAAAGCATTCCTAATAAACAAGCAGGCCATGAAGGAAAAACCAAAGCCTAAAAAGCAAGTCAGTCTGTGCTTTTCCATCTATATTCCCTTTTCCAATTACCCCTCATTGCTCTTAGCTTGTCCCTGTTCTATCAGCACACACCTCATTCAATATCCTGCTCCTCTCAGCTACTCTCCCTGTCTGCATTTGAATTAAACTGTTCCACCACTTTGCTGTTCTGCTGAAAGTCCAGGTGGACAAAATAACAACTGAAGGAGACATTTTTTCATTAGCTCAAGAACTCATCAGACAGAAGCCTTGAATAGCCAAGGGGAACAAACACAGGCACAGTTGTGTTAAGGTTTGATTTACAAACCAAAAGCAACAAACACCACAAACACAATCCCCTGCTTAACCAGTAAGTTTAGGCTCTCTCAAATCCAGGCTCCTGTCTAAATTCTGTCTTAAGGATAATTTGGAAGTTCTAAGGCCCATGATCATACTGAATACAGATGCAAGTCACAGTAAGGGTTCAAGGTTTTTCTGTCTGACTGGAGAAAAAGCAACATGGGACTATTGTCCCCAGTGCTGTATTCCTGAATTAATAAAACAGCAGGATTCACATGGTTTGCATACAAACAGTTGGACAAACTGATTCCATAAACATTTCTAATCACAGGGTAGTTGCTATGTATACTCACTCCCACTTTTCAACTTCTTAAGTAGCTGATAATTTCGTATCAAATGCAAAATGGCGATCTTCCGTTCCAAACAAATTCTTATTTATTTTTTCCAAGAACATTGCCTCCAATGTGAAATTTCTCTGTGTAAGCAGAAAGCTTCAGGAAAATCTGCAATGTCCTTATTCTAAATTCAAAAAGCATAAATTAAATCACCTATTCTGCCATTTTTACCCACTGGATAAAGAAGGAGAACATTTTAAACTCCTTATGTGGTTCATTATGCACTTAAAGGTTAGCAACAATTTTGGCATGCCTCATCTTAATAATTTCTGAAAGTCTGGAGGACTTTACTACACATTTGAAGTACTTAACACACTCAGGTTCTGGCAGTGGCATCAGCATGGAGAGCAGCTGGACATGGAAACCACACTTCCCTCACAGCTACGGCAAGACAATTTTATTGCCACTGAACAGAATGAAAACTGCACAGAATCCACACCAGGCACAACACATTCAGCCAGCAGCAGACACCGTGTCAGACCAAACCCCCTTGATAAACAAACCTCCTTGCAAGAAACTGGATATTAATTAGTTCAAACAATGATATATTCAGTGGCAATGTTTTATATTTCAAAGGGTGTAGGAACTGCTTGGAAGTCACCACAATAATAAGTTTCCACTGGAAAACACCTGGTTCAGCTAACATGCAGTTTTACAAGAGTTAATGTTTCTATAGACTTTCTTAAATTTCTTCCTTTTCAGATGCTTCTTTTCAATCCAGGTGTCCTGTACGAGTACGGAGGCAGAGATTCCATAGAAGGTCTGACAGAGTTTTTCAGGTTCTTTCACCCTTTGTTATTATTTCATTCTAATACTCTTTACTACACTCACAGCGAGGTATTGTACTGCATTTCACCTTTCGGCATAAGAAAAAACTCACTGACTTCATTATTCATTTTGCTACTGCATGAGTGAGAAACTTATAACTACTTTTGTGAACCAAAATTCTGCAACCAAAACTCTTAACTTGTGCGCTGTTAAATCCAGGTTTAGTTAATGAAATGCTGTGAATCATCCATTCCTTTCACGAGTGAATATCTAACACTGCAATACAAGCTTGCAACCAAGAGACCAGAGATCAGTTTAACTAATTACAAATTTAAGCACTTGCATTATAGACCAGCAGCACTGAAATGAACAAAACTCATCTATTAATCTCCACAGGCACGAAATTAATCTACCAGTTACCCTGTTTCTTTGAGAAGAATGACAATCCACAGGTTAACACACCTGTAACGTGTCACAAAGTCCTGAATTCAGCTGCTTTTTCACCACAGATTTCTCACACAAACTGGGCAAATCAGAACTCATAATTCTTTGAAGGATTTGTTTTCTGAAAGACATGAAGGCACTTCACAACCATGTCCGATGCAAAATCCAAATGTACACAAATTAGTTTTATGCACAAAAGTCAGGCTTCTAATCTTTATTAGTGCTGCCTATGGTGATGAAGAATGACAATCTCTTTGGTTTCAGCCAGCAAACTGCACAGCACAGAGGACTCTGGCAAATGTCCAGGGCTCCACTAGAGTCAAGTAAGACTTTATATGCAGCAATGTCCCCTAAGAATAACTTAAAAAAGATGGCACTACTCATTACAGCACTCACTAAAAAGAAAATTTAAAATAGATCTAAATCTCTAGTGTACCTCTTGTTCTCTTGGAACAGCAACTATACTTTTAAGACATAAACCATTTTCCATCACTGAATTTCCACTGTATTAACCCATAATTAAATATCAACACACATGTGCACACAGGCATTAAAGAGTTAGTTCTTCAAATTGCCATGCAGCACATTTCGTGTTTTCTATGAACTAAGTTATTTATCTCAGTACCTGTGCATTCACCAGACAAGAATTTAAACGAATAAGCATGAAGCTAAATGGGAGGAAAGATAAAGTAAATTAAGGAATATATAATGATCTATGATTTGAATAGAACATCCAACTGCAATACTAAATCTCATTTAGTTTTGTGTCTTCCCTCACACCCTTTTTGTAAATTTGGATAACATTGGCAAGCTCTATTGCAAATTGAGATGATAATGGCTAGCTAGCTTTTATGAAACTCAAGCAATATCTGTGTACCACACAGGATTTAAATATAAATAAATATAGTTTTGGGAAAGGGCTACAACATATTACAAAATGTATACAGTACCATGTATATAAAGCTACTTCATATTAAAAAAAAACTGTTGGAGAAAGAAGGAAATTAATATGCTTGTATTTTCTTAAAAGTGATCCTTCCTTTTCCCTAACCTTTTTTCAAAGTTTCCAGTGTTTGGTCCTCACTGCAATGCTGTGTAATAGCCAGAGACGCAGATGAACACCTACTTGAGGTAACAAATCAGATGAATGGCCACGCATTTGTACAAAGCAAAGGACTAAAGAAAGAAAATGAAGCCTGCATCTGATAGGTCAGTTATTTTATATTGCCATATTCCACACCAACATTCACTCAGTAGATGAACATGTTCTTTTTTCATGGCAAATGATGTGTATGGGGGAGGGAAGAATGCATTTTACTCAGAAAACAACAGAACTTTTTTAAGTGTCAAACCATTTTCGTGCTTTTGCTTTACCTAAACTATTAGAACTCACTCATTTTCAAGATACCTACAAAATTTCACAATGTATTTAAACATTTCAGAGACCCAGCCCTTCCCCAAACTCTCCATTTTCCCTCCTGCATCAGCAGTTTCTCTACCATGTCTGAGTGCTTGCTGACATGCCACCAGGCATCTCTTCCTGTTGATGATTCTGACCTTTATTAATTCAAGTCTGTGCAATCTTCGCCACTGATCTGTCAAAACTGACACCTTGTCACACTAAGATTTTGCAGGGAGCATTCTGAAATTGTTCACAGGGCATTACACTGAATCTACCTGATACCCAGAGAGGAAATTTACAGCTTTTAGCTTTTTCTTTTCTATTTCTGCAGTAGGATGACCCTGTATGTTGCAATTAATCAGCAAAACAGCTCAACACTCCAGAAGATTATAACCAACCTTAATAAGTGACCAACTGAATTCTATTAATTTGCTTTTATAAAAGAGTGTTCAATAGCAGGTTTTGTTTTTCTGCTCAAAATGTGTCCCTAATGGCAGTAATGATAAACAAACTTTAACATCTTGAACCAGGCCCTTATTCATAGTTTCAGGATATAAATGTAATTCACAGGAAACAAAACAGCAGGAAAACGATGTAGATTCTAGCATCATCATTTGGAAAAGAACCAAAATTTGGAGAGACCACTGCCTAAAATATTCCACTACCTGAACTATTTTACAAGCAGCAGTAACAAGGGTCAGTTCCACAACTGACCACTGCATTAGGTAACTTCAGGACTCCGACATTTTGCAGGGTCTTTGCACTAATTGCCATAACACAGCAAACACTGCCATGAATATCCTTGTCTACTTATAACATGGGGGTGGTATTTTTTTACAACCGCCTCAAGACAGCTTAACACAAAAGGATAATATTTCTAAACATGAACTACACAAGAAAAGTTTTTAAACATTATTTTTTTACTGCATTTAAGTCTCTTCTGGTTGTTACTCTTACATTTTAAGTCTTGTAGGGTGTGGAATAACCTCTGAAGGATGAAAGTATATGAATACCTCACTATACTAAGGCAGACCAACTTTTTACCTGCTGTAACTTCACTGAAACTGAGGGAGGTACTAAGTTTGCTTGAGCTGAGGCTGTGTCATAACCTGCAGCGTTTTATTGACAGGACAATTCCCTGCCTGGAACATCACAGCTGTACACAGCAATTCTTCTCAGTATGGGTGTACTCCTATTAATAAGAACATTTTGGGGAGTTACGTAATGGCTGCAGAAATTTGCAGGTTGGACTTTCTTCAGTGACCTTCTGGAACTCCTCCTCAGCATCCTACAGTCTTTAACACCCTCTGAGCAAAGCACACCTTTTATTATAAGACATTCAGAAATAACTCTTCTGTGCTAATACACAAGCATTTCTGAAGTGCCAAGTGAAACTGGGAAACTAATGCTGCTGGGTGTTTATGTTTCTTCAGAGGACATCCTCTCCCAGTTTCATTCCTGACAGAAGTCATATGGCTAGTGTGCTCTTAGGGACTTTCTCTAAAAACCCCACTTTTTTAAAAGAAAATGTTTACATTTCCTATTTCTAAAGAGATTAGGGCTTGTGCATGAAGTCTGGGAAAGCCAAGACAAGTCAGAATTAGAGACCAATTACAGGCCACTCAGCTGTGCCTCAGCCCTGGGCAAACTTATGGAACAAATACATTAAACTGACTATTTATAAGCACTTGGAGATTAGCCATGAGATGAATAGCCACCAGTGCAATTTTCTTGAGATCAGATCAGTTATTTGACAGCTCCATCTAACTTCCTTCAACACAAACCTAAGCCAAGAGGAAAGCAGGAAATGTCATGTTCTGATCCTCTCAACAATATCTAGGCAGATTGTCTTGCACCAGCAGAACACACAGGTTATGTGAAAACCTTGTAGGAGTGGTGAAAAACCCTCTGGGATAACCATCAGACACATTAATTCATGTCCTGGGAATCATGGCCTGTCCTCAGCTGCACCTAAAGGAGCCCAGTTCAAAACGATGTTAAGAGGTTTCTAATCAAAGGGACAACAAAACAAATCCAAATTGCATAATGAGGTCAGGGTGAAACACCATTAACAGAGAATGTGCAGAAGGATAGAATATTTGTTTTTCAGGATTTTTGACATGATTTCTAAAACAGAAAATTTAAGACATGTGGTGAATTCACTTCCTAAAAGATACATTTAGATTATTTATTCCTAGCCCAACTTCTTTGCTATTTTCTTAAGCCTTTTTCATATCTGTAGAAAACAGGGGTAGAATTCTGGAAAAAATAAAAGCAAAATGAAATCAAACTGAATCCTGTAAGTTGTTACAAATTGCAGGCCCCTTTTAAAGTTATTGCATATGTGATGGTAAAATGAAAATCCACATAAAGCATCAATTTTCTAAAATCACAATTTCCAATGAGACCAAAGAGTGTTTGCCGCTTGCAAGGTATATTAATCAATTAAGGGAACCTCCAAATTAAACACTACAGTTTATCCTAAAGGCCAATAAATACAGTAATCCCAGGAAACACGGAAACATGCTGTGAACTTTTAGCATGAATTGATATAATTCTTAATTCTTTTATCCAAGTGAAACTCAGTCTTAGGAGTACCAGTTAATTATCAAATTTTCTCCAAGTGTGGTTCTAGCACATGATACAGCAGGACCAGATTGATATCATGAAACTACACAGCATGAGAAATCTGTAAATAAACTGATTTATCCCCAACAACAGCACTTAGACTATACATGATGCAGAAAATTCTCTTCTGGAAACCTTAAAAATATGGAAAAATACACCAGAAAAAACAAAAAAGCCAGACAAGATAACCTAAACATTGCTATCAGAGTCATTAGGGTAAATAGCATTATGCTAAATCTGCTGGGAAGAAAAACCAAAATAACAAACAGTAAACTTGCACTCAGCGTTGCAGTACTGTGGTACGCGATCTAGATTTCAAGTGCAATCACCATAAAGTGATTATTCACTGCCATGAGAAAAGGGAGATACATTTAAGGATATGTCAATCAGATGCATTGGCACCTCCACGAAAACACAGTGCATTTCCCATACACAATTTCCTTTGTGGATAATTCATCAATAGTCTGGGTTCAAGATCCAGCTGCAGAGAACAAGTCTCCTGGGCCAGGGATGAGCTTGCCTTTATGATGTGCTGCACACAGAACCAGGGCTGGATTCCGTCAGTGAGAAAATGGCAAATGGTGAGCCTCAACCCTTCTGAGCTTGGTGTAAAACACACGCAGTTCTATGGAGTGCAGTTCGCAGCCTGGGAAGTCTGAAGTTAAATGCACAGTTAAACACCTTCCCTAGTGTCTAGGATGAAGCCTTTTCCTTGATAATGCTTTGTTTTTAGACAAAGAATTTGCCTAGAGAACTGATCAAAGAAATGATCTGTTGGACAAGAAGATGAAACTGCATATCTTCTTTTCTGATATATTATTAAAAAGTATCACTATACCACACACTTCATGTTTCTACTAAAGAATCTAAGTACTCAACCAGAGATTGTTGTTGGGCTTTTTCCTCCCTTTTTAGAACTGAAATGGGTGTTAGAGGGACTTTCCTACCTGCCTTTTTGTTAAATGTGTCTAGCTTTGAAGCAAGTATCTCTGAAATGAGGCAGATGGTGTATCCTTTGAAGTATCAGCTTATTCAAAGCAGAAGCAAAAAAGGAGAAACAGCTCTATTGCAGTTACTTTATTATGCAATGCCCTTTTAATCTCATAGGGATGACCACAGAGAATCAGAAGATGAAATTGTGATTCCTCCTGCCACTGCTTTGCAAAAAGGGAAATAGAACTACAAGGAAAGGGTTTGGAAGTGCATGGAAGAAAAGCCCCATTGTAATGATCCACTGTCTCATGGCGACAGAGGATGAATGCCATAATGATTTTTAAATCATCAGGAACTACGCAAGTTCCTGCATTCCAGTCTAAAGAAAGATGGAGCAGTGGAAGCTGTGCAAAGCATGAATCCAAAGAGAACAGAATCTATCTTCTGCCATGAAGACTGGGCCAGCAATACCATGGATTTGACAGGTGAGTAAAACCAGATCCTAAAGAAAGCAACAAGTGACAGAACAGGAGCAAATGGCCTCTAGTTGCACCAGGGGAGGTTTAGGTTGGATATAGAGAAAACCTCATGAAAAGAGGAACAGGCTGCACAGCAAAGTGGTGGGGCCAGCACCCCTGAAGGTGTTTAAAAGATGTGTAGAAGTGGCACTTGGGGACATGGTTCAGTGGTGACTTGGAAATGCTGAGTTAACAGCTGGGCTAGATGATCTCAGAGGTCTTCTCCCACCTAAACAATTTTATGATACTATGACTGAAAGATGCCAGTTCAAGTGAAAAATGTGCACAGGGAATATCAGACTGCTTTTCAGAAAGACAAAAAAGGGAGATTCTCCTAAGGATCCGTCTCCTCAGATGCTGCAATAAAAAGGAAAGACACCTGAGGAAAAATCTCTTTTGGTGACAGCAGGTTCCCATGAGCTGAAAGTGGTGCCTGCTGGCAAAAAAATGTTAGCTTGGGATCCCAGCAGGGAACATTCAAAAACTTGCAGTGGCTAAAAGCTTCTGGCTTTGTAAACAAAAAGATATTTTGCCAGCCAAATGGGGTTTTGTAAGTGCTTGCAGCTCTAATATAAAGAATACTCTGAAAAGAGTAAACAGTGGGTACATGTAAGTACCAAACTCATCTTTTTTTGTCACTTAAATAATTAAACTGAATCTTATTGACTAATGAAGTTATTTAAAAACATCAGAGTAACATTCCAGCCAGCACAAACAACTGTTTTTGCCTCAAGTGACATGTTGAGAGCAGTAGATTTTATTATTTCCCAATAAAATTTATTCTGTCATTTCTGCAAGAGAGTTATTTTTAGCTGACACATAAGATAGTAAAAAAATACATATATGCAAAGCTTGAAACAAAATGAATAGTTACTCATCAGTCTGAAACTGCTCTTATAATAAGCAGAGTCAATGGAATAGGATTGGCCAATGGTGCCTTTCCTTAGCAATAAAAATACTGCAGAGTTCTGAAGTTATAAGCAAAACTGGCAAAAGTAGTAGCGTGTGTGTAGCCCAGATGTGTCAGACTGGAATTGTCTGGTAGGTAGGAAAATTATTTCCTAAAAAGTGTCATAGGCATCTTTTGCATATCATCCAAAAATACTCAAATTACTGATAGCTTGGAAGAACACTGCTTTTTACTTACCAAAATAATCACATAAAAAGCTACTTTGAGCTGTTCACCTGAATCAGGAAAATGGCCACTCTGTCTCCCAGTAAGGGACATAGTACACAGACAGCAGGACAGGGGAATGCATTAGACTTATTCTGTCCATATAACTCATTTCTTTACTACATTACTTCACAAATTATCACCCTGTAGTTATTTTCTTATGTTACCTTCCTGAGAAAAGGCAGAATGACTGATCTTCTGTCCAAGCTTTCATCAGGAAGCACCATTACAACACAAGCAAGAATTAATTACAGAACGGATGACAGTGAACTTCATTCTTGACAGTCCATCTTTTTGTCATGTGTTAAGCCATATCATTGTATTTTCTGTAGGCTCTGAAACTCTACAAAACCTACAGGGTGGATTTTTTTTGTTTGTTTGTTTTTTAAGGTACATGGAATTCATTCTTGCAGTTCATATGTTGGCATAAATCTCAACTTTCTTTTTTTACACAAAATGTAAAGAAGTCATTAGACACAGACAAGAATCCCTAATTACTTTTCTGAAAAAAACCTACACCCACAACCAAAACCAAACCATGAACCAAACAGAAAAATTCTGAATCAGGACACTTAAATCCGGAAGAATTACCCCTGAGTTTAGCTCGGACTCAATTTCAAAAGCTAGCTAATTCACGGAGATGAAGTGCCTGAAAGAATGTTATACTCAACAAAATCCCCTGCTCGCAATGTGAGCGCAAGGAGATACAATATGGTATCATAGCAATAGCGCCTGCTTTAAAGGTCGTTGTTCCCATCTGTAAGGAAAGAACTCCTCTAGTTTAAAAAGATCCAAATTACATTAAAAACTTTTGCAATGGACATACTTTCCTCTGTGAGTATGCCAAGTCTTTATGCTTGACAGTGAAGATTTAGAAATATTTGGGGAGGGGAGCAGAGTATGTTTTGTTTTGGGAGGGTTTTTGTATGTTTTTTCCTGTTTGTTTAATTGTGGGGGTGTTGGTTGTGGGGGTTTTTATTTCTGTGGGTTTTGTTTTTTCGGTTGAATTGGGTTTTCATTGTTTGTTTGGGGTTTTTGGGCAAAAGGGTTCCCTCCCCCTCTCTGTAAATCAATGGACTCAGTGCACAGCCTTTCCTACCAAGCGATTTGTTCCAGCCCACATTCAGACAGACTTCCACCGCTACACCCATTTCTCTCTTGTGCTGGGGAAGCCCAAACTGCACACCTGGGGACCCCAGATGTGGTCACAGGTCTCATTCCCAGCCCTGTTGTTGACACAGCTCAGAGCACAGCTGGCCTGCCTTGCCACAAAGGCACAGTGGATCAGGCTCCATACCCTGTCCGACAGGACACCGCACCTGTCCTTTCTGCAGCGCTGCTTTGGAGCCTCCTGCACCCAGCCCCAGCTGCTGCTGGTGTTTCTCCTCCCCAGATGCATTGGCTCTTGCTGAATGTCACCAGGCCTCTTCCACACCACGTCTCCAGCTCGCTAAGAGTGGCAGCAGTGCTCTGTGGAGAAGCCATTACCCTGGATTTAATCTCACCCAGATTAGCAGAGTGTCTGTACCATTCACATCAGTCAAGCTGTTAGGAAAGATTTTTATCAGCACTGGCCCTACTATTGCAAGATGCTGCTGCTACCAACCAGCTGCCAGCTCTGGATCTGCAGCTCCTGCCAATTTCCCACACACCTCGCAGCCTTTAACCCGAACCATACCAGAGCATCTTGGCTGGGAGGGTGCACCTTGTCAAAAGTCTTGGTGCAGAAAGCAAAACAACATGAGAGCAAGGAGCCTCAGAAAGCTACCAGGCTGATCAGGATCATGAGGCCTTGCAATACTGGCAGCTGCCCCCTCCTGTAGGTAGCCAACACCTCCCCGGATCCTCCTCCTTGGCCTTCTGAAAAGGGGAATGTTTTCTTTTTTCCTCTCCCCAGTTATTAGGAACCCACATCAATTACCCAAGACTTCCTGTTGTCGAGAACTACAAAATCAGGTATGTAAAACAACTTAAGAATTCCATCCTAAGGAAACTAATTTATCTGCATAACTGCACAGCCTACAATCTCAGAATCCAGTTAGTACACAGAAAGCATATATTCTTCGTTTTCCCCAGTTTTTCTTCACTCAATGTATTTGCCAATTGTCAGTGATGTTTTTGGTTTTTTTCTATGCTCCCTCTCCTTTTTCTTCATTTACTGAAAACTTGGTAGGCAGACAGAAATGCCAATTCAAGTATTTCGTTTCTATGTCTGGAGCAGATCTTCGTGTATGCAATGAAGTTTCTCCAGGGCTTTGTTTTTAACAACTGTTTTAAAGAGCTACAAACTTCACTCCAAAATCTTTCTGATCATTATTACTGCTTATATAAACACCTGACACTGAAGATGTGCTTTTGGAGTATATTATCATACAGGAAAAAACACGTTCTGCTGAAAAAGTGCACAAAGTACTTTTCAGTCCTCAACAGTTTCTTATCTAGTAACCTCTGTGATTCTTTGACCTCCTGGGATTCACTCTGGTCAGACACACAGAAAAAGAATTGATTTTAAACTAATGAGCTAAAACACCTGTCTGATAGCTGACAGTGAATAGTATTTATTTGTATTTGCTTAGACACCCTCCCACCCAACAGCAGTTCTATCACTGGCAGTCCTTTGCACACCGAGTGACTGAAGAGATGAATCAATACCTGGTGTCACACCTTCCTTACAAATAGGAAGAGAAGCAGCCTATCAGACACTCCTCTATGGCTTTATGAATCAAACCATGTGTGGCTTTATGAATCAAAGCTGACACCTGAAATTGCACCTAGAATTACAGAGAAAGACAATGCAGTTGTCTGACAAATGATTTAATACATTAACTGTAGCTCCCCCCATTCAATAGGCAGGGAACCAGCTCGAGTGTGCAGATGGACACATTAAACAGCAGCTTCACCACCTGCTTGAGGATGTTTAATCCAGAGCACAGATTACACCTTTGTAATCAAAACCAAGTCCTAAACCCACACAGTCTTAATAGGTGAAGCAAATAGAGCTTGGTTATACCAGCCTGCACCTTATTGGCTAATCTCAACATGCAAAGCATTTAGCTTCAGTTAATAGCTGTGAAACACGGGGAGAACTCAATTATAGTTACATCTGCTTTGTTTCAGACACAGAGCTGCACCTTATGAATGCTCTGCAGTCTCTCTGTGCTAATCTGCTGAAGCTCACAGAGGAGCAGCACACTGTGCTGCTGAGATGCACCCACTGTGAATTGCTGCAGGGAGTTCCGCACTGTTTTTTGGAGCCAAGGAAGAAGGTAAAACATCTCTGCATACACAGCAGATTTAAAAGCCCCAATACAATATTCATTGCCCCTCAGCACTACACAGGCACTTAAGCAAAATATCAGCAGCCAATTATTTAGTACAATGGGCAGTTGTATTAATACAGCAGGATCAGAGCTGACTTCAGTACACAGCTGAAAGGATAGCATTGCCTTCCTTCTCCCATATATTATGATCTACAAAGACATGATCAATTGAGACTGAAAAATAAAAAAAAAACCCTTCACCTCTTTTTCAGTGAAAACTGGCTTTGTCAAAGATGATGAACAACATGTAACTCATTTCTTATTAACAACACATTTGTAATGTGAATTTAGGAAGTTGTGATATCTGTGACCTCCCACAGGTCATTTGTAACTATGTCTCCTATGAGTTATGAGCTCTTGCCATCCATGGACTAACTTCAATCTGGTGACAGTAATGAGACAAATATGTATTAGCTTCATGCCTCTGAAATTGTAATGCCCCGAGTGAATCCTTGACATTTACTATTTGCAATTTCCCCTAATGTAAAATGCAGTGTAAAAAACAACTGAAACGCATGAATGTGTTGGCAAGTCATTTCAACTTCATAGCGACTCATTAAAGTTAAAACATAGTCTTTTCCAAATCACTCAACGAATAAAATTACCACATATAAAAGGGGATGCCATATCCAGTAACATCATGTTCTGTGACTTCGATACCAATTTTTCGTCACTTATTCCCAGATTTGCTGCAAACACTTCAAAAACTTTTTCACTTCATGTTTATTTTGATCATCTTCCTGATCTTTTGTTGGACTTTACTGGGCCCACTCAACTTTCAGGATGACTCATTTCTCTGCATTTAGTGAAATTTTTCACATGCAGATGGCTGCAGGTGCTCTGTATTTTAACTTATTGCTATAAAAGAAGATAAATCCTATATTAACTGAACCTTCCCAACCCCAAAGACACTGCATTTTTGTTACAGAGAAACAACTCATTGCAACACCCACTATGCTATCTCAGAATTCCCTAACTAGGAGCAGAACAGCTATTTACAGCAACTCTAAAAAAATCTTCACAGTCTATTGGGTAAATAACCCTTATTTTGAAAATCCTTATATTATAATATATAGTTTAAAAACCAGAACTGATATTTTGTCTGATGGACTGAAATGGATCCTGAAGAAATAACAGGTATCTTATAAAGTATCTTTTATATATAATTATGTGATGACTTGATGTTAAAATCAAACTGGATACACATAATATATCATCAATCTACAATTACATTGGCAATTTCAGTGTCCTATTCTAGGCCACCTGACAGTAATTATGGAGTATTTCTCAGCTCACACTAAATAATATGAAATTGTTAATGCCTGCAAACATTTCCCAGTGCATTCCATTTGGTCCAGACCCTGCATTCATAATTCAGGCATAATTCTTGTACTTCCCAGCAGGGAGTACAAGATCATGGCTTCCTTATGAAATGTACTTCATAAAGTACAAAACTCTTTGAGCTGAGTAAAGCCAGTGAACACTGCAGACAACCAGGCCCATTCCTATCCACTCCTCCTGCATACCACTCTCTCTTTCCAGGCAATAAATACAAGCCTAAAAAGCAAGCAGTAGTCTGGAGATTATGGGCTTTTGAAATTGGAAAGATTAGTCTTAGATTTCTGTAAACACTCTGTTCTCCAAATAAACATTACAAAAGATTGCAAGATGACACAGCACAGGTGAGTCGTGCTCAGGGCTAACGTGAACAGGTCTGACTGAACAGACATCTCATATCAAAGTACATACACACCACACAGAACAACCGACAATAAATTGGATGTCAAATCAGATGCCAAAAGAAATTAAAGGCTGAAATATGAAGAACAGTTTAACGTGAATGCCCTGCAATTAACAACGAAATGATGTCTGGCACATTTCTGCAGGTAGAATTTTACAAGGCACTGTTACCTGACATATATAACAATTAAGGGACTATTTGAGCCCTATTTAGGATCTTCCCTAACATTTCAATCAGAATTTCAATATTGTTTTACACAGTGCTGAGAATAATAGAGCAAGGGCAGTGTTTTGTAAAGGAGCCTGTAGACGTAACTGCAGCCAAGTGATAAAAGAGAGCACTAACCTTCCCAACTGACAAATACAAGTTGGAGGTTCACTGGAGTATTCTGCATTTTTTCCCCACACTGCAAGAATTGTGCAGCTGCAGCCTTCAGGCTGAAATTTTGTGAGATTAACTAAAATGCACAATCAGCAATTTTCAAAATATTATTCTGGAATTTAACATAAAAGACTCACAGCTAAGCCAGTTGAGAAGTCCAACCTGTGTTGTCAGCCTCCACGGAAAATGAAACTTTTCAGAATGCTTGACTGTCTTTAAAGTGGTGACTGGAAATTCTACTCAAAGAAGAGAAAAGGTTTCTGTATTTTCCCCTAGTTAATTTGAATACCAAACAATGTTTACTAAAATCAACGTATGCAAAGTTCACTGTACTTAAGTTTGGAATATTTTGGTTCATATAGAAAATTTGGTAATATTTTGCAAACAGTATTTTGATCCAGAAGTACATAATTGTTGGAGCTTTCAGAGACAATTACTTCAAGAGACTCTCCAGCTACCTTCACTGTGTTATTTTTACAGCTATTCTTACATTTGAAATGCGGTTTCTTCCTAACACATAAATCAGTTTAACTACGCCGCAATTGCTTCCTTTTTCACACTACCCTTTTATTTTGCCCGGTGGAGGAGGTAAACCTGATACAAAATGTCTCTATAAATAGAAGGAATTCCTGTTAGCTTTGCTGTTGATAGGGACGATTCCTGGTGCCACTGTCACTATTGCTGCCCATGGTCTCCCGGGGTCCCACATGGAAGCAGCAGTGACAAGAACAATAAGAGAAAAATTATATAAAGAGACAAGTCTATAAAATATGAGAAGCACCATTAGGAGTTGCAATTGTGTAACATTTCATTAGGACATTCAACACCCCAGTTAGGGCACTGAGTGGGTCTCAATGTTTCAGCCACACAGGATATGAAAACAAGGTGTAGGGTAGCTCAGAAAAGGAAAGCCTTGTTCAACTTGACAGCTACAGCCAAGATGATAAAAAACAATTTAACTCAGCCAAGATTTTTTCTTTAATATTTGTATATAAATAAATCTTCTTGATATAATAATATATTTTGGGGCTTAAGTATTTAATAGAAAAATGACATACCATTTTTAGATGGCAACCTAACTCAAGGTACAGATACCATATTAAAGTATTAATTATCTTCCAGCAGATTTTTGCAATTTTTGCTCCCTCTTATTCTACTTCACCTCTAATTCTTGTATTATTTACAGTTAGTGAGAAGAAAGTTCCAGGACAAAACACGGTTTTACCTTTCAAGTTTCCATCAATTTTTTCTGCTTATTCTGCATATGCAATAATCACAGGTTCTTGCTAAATACATTACAGGGTTATTTTAATGGGAAAAACCAAAATATTAACACTGTGATATTGTACAAATACATATATATTTAGGTTTCTTGAAATTTATTCTTATGGGATGAAAATTCCATTCCAAGCAGGGATTTAGAAAATAATAGAAGACTTGGGAAATTCTCAAAAGAAAAAAAAAAAAAAAGCTTTTATAATGACTAGAGTGTTCATATACATGCATAAATAATATAAGTTGGTTTTTTTTTTAAATTCTTATCAGAAAAGAAATCCAATAAAGTATTAAAAGTGAAAAGTAGATATTTTCAGACTTAGAAGAAAAATTTATGTGGAGTGATAAAAGATCAAAAGCTTCTGAGTCACAGTGCCTGGTATCTAGGTAACCACAGATCCCGGCAACTGCCTTTCTTTATTTATTTGTGTGATTAATAAATAGATATCTGAGTGCCGTAATCCCCGAGACATCTCCCCACCCACCACTACTAATTGACTGATTTGCTGCAGCCCACACTGGATATGAATCTGAGGATAAACAGTAGTAACAAATAACACATTTAGAGAGCTCAGAAAATCTTCAATACATTACATAACCTGGATTACGGGTTGGAAAATCATTCAGTTATTATCATCTAGCAATCATTTGAAGACTTCAGAAAAACTAATGCTCTTTCTGATTTGATTCAAGCTGTATTTGGCTATTACTCTAAAACTAGCATTTGCCTTCTCTGAAGGACACTCACATCAGCTCTGAAAATTCCTAGTTTCACAGCATTCTAAGATAATTATCTACTCATGCCTAGCAAATTTTATCATTTTTAATTCTCTTTAGACTTCAAATTTGGAACCCTGTCAGTATCTAAGATAGCTTCTCAGGTGCTTTAAGCACATAAACCTGCAAAACAAAAGTTTTTCAAATGTCTGGCAGTGCCCTTTTACTAATATTCTGCCATCAGCACTAAACGTTCATATAGAGTAAGGCTGTATTTTTCTCCTTTTTCCTTTTTAATAACATTTTCCTCAAATAATTTACTGATTTCTACCTAGAGTATGATACTGAGAAGGTCTCAGAGCATGTGTGCCCTCTCTTGTTTTAAGTGATTTTAGTCCTATCCTCAATTAGTGCTTAATTTGCTTTCATTCACTTCCAAGAAAAACAAAACATTTTAAAAAACCAAAAAAACCCCCCAAAACCAAAAAACCCCAACCCCCCCCCAAAAAAGCCCCAAACAATAACAACAAAAAACAAACAAACAAAACCAACAAAAACAACCAAAAAAACCAAAAGCAAAAACCCACCATGTGAGAGTTTTTTTTACTAGCTTTCATTTTCCTGTTTTGCCTGTGAGTAAAACAATTTGTACAATTACGTTGGATTTTTTTCCCCTACAATACTCCGTCAAACAACTCCAAGCAGGAGACTGCTCTTTTTCTCTGAAGACTTAGGAACACAAAACTTTTTTATTACAGAATGTAGTCTCCAGCATAAAGAGCTGTTTAGCCCTGCTACATGAAGAAAAATAGAATAAGAAAAATTTCAAATATCCAAGTATGGAAATTAACCTTATAGACCTTGTTAAAGTTCTCAGACCCCATGTATTATCACCTACTGCCTGTAATAGTAATCTTGACCTAATTTTACAGGTAAAGACAGAGCCTGTGAAGTTTGGGGAGGCAGAGTCCAGCCAGGTTCATCAAATTAGGACAAAACATGGCTCTGATTTCTTGGCCAAGTTCATCACTTAGCCTAGCTACATAATGAGGCCACCAGCAATATTTAAAAATTTTTTGTATTTAAAACAAACCCATAAATTCAATTCCAAGTTTAACGAGTTCATAATTGCGTAGAGAGGGTTTGAATCTAGCCCTCCCTCTCAGACCACCCCTTCCTGCCTTCATTACCATTATACAAGCACTTAACGAGATCGCTTATCCATGCTTCCTTGCTTTAACTTCCATATCAATCCTACTCAATTTCCCTTACCTATTAAAAATGCAATTAACATCTTAAATAACTCATATATATGTATCTGTTGCTGTGCTTTCTCCTCTGCACTTCCGTACAATCACAAGTTTTCCCTGGTGAGTCCCAGCCCCACCTCGCACCGTTCCCTCTTTATTCAGCATGAAGTGCTGGATGATCTAACTTGTTCCAACCACCTCCCTGTGGGAAGAGAACTCCAGACGGTACCACTCCCATGTGATTTTGGCAATCTCACAAACTTTGTATGCAGTCTGCTGATCAACTCTTTGAACTGTGAACTCATTGTCTTCAAGGTGACAAAACCTCTCTGGACATCAAATCCCCAAAGTTACTTGGAGAGGACTAATCACATTTCCAGTTTTTAATCCATGTTGGAGATGGTGGTGTTTCTCTGATCTGTTTCTGCACCTTCCAGTCCCTCAGAATTGGATTTCCTACGTAGATTAACATAGATTTCTTTCCTAAGAAAGGAGCTATAATCCTGTAAGGGCTGGTTTAGCACTTCATATGCACTGCTCTGGAATTGCTCATCCTGAACTTTCTCATCTTCACTTTTTTTTCCTGAAGTAAGAGACACTGTACTCATCTGTTGAGTCCATTCGGAAAAAATTTTTAGATTCTCCTCCAGGTTCTATTCAACATCCCCAGTGAAAGTATTTAAGGCCTCTTAGATGCAGCAATATCTAAATGCTTCAGATAGACAAGAATGGGATAAAACTGGAACCATAAATTCTGGGTTCAGCAATGGATGGGCATGGCAGTATCAACTGTTCAAAGGCAAGGGAGATTTGTACAGCACTTTTCTGTGGGACATTTAGTTAGGATCTCTGAAAAACTTCTCTTTGCCTCTTTCAGAGCACTGGTAGGTGAGGATTCTACCTTCTGTATTCCAGATGTGTCTGGAAGACAGCAATGGACAACTTCCCTTCACTGTGCTTTGCTGCCATAGCAAGAAAAGCTCCAGGTAAGGTGTTGTTATTTCAGAAAATGAATCACTCAGCTTTGAGAAAACAGTATGAACTATCAGAGACTCTCAGGTTAAACACCAAAAAAAGAAAAAATGGGGGGGAAGAAGGAGAAAAGGAAAAAACAGAAAAACCTAAACAAAACCACCTCCATGCACACAAACCACATTCAAATGCAGTTTTTTCAAATAATTTTTCCATGGACAAAAGCGAAGTGTGGATTTTCAGGGCCGTTCAGAACACTGAGTGCATACTGACTAGCAACCAAGGGTTATCCCTCAGCATAAACACTAAAGTAAATTTCAGGAGCAAAACCAGGATTACTTCCAAACCCAGACTTCACTAGTATCAAGTCATCTTACAAAAGTGCTCAGGACCAGCAAACTGAGTCCCAGTTTGCTCAGTAAAAAGACCCCAAGCCCTAATTTGAACTTCAGGAAGACTGCAGTTGGGCTGCTGTAATTTTTAAAACAATACCATAAAATCTTCCAAACCACCATTAGATGAGGCCTTGTGAATTGCACAGAGTGCCAATACTGCTGAGAAGCAAATCTGGATGGTAATCACAGACTGCAGAAGCAAACCTGCACTTTAATTTTATTCCTATTGTAAGCGTTTTACATGAGATACTACTTCAGGTGGGATTTTTTTTTGTTTTGGTTTGTTTGGGTTTTTTTCCTCCTGTCATGCTTTCATTCATAAATTCTGATGGGACTTTCTGCCACTTCTGATGTTGCCATCAAGCTCCACAGAGGCTTCAACACCCAAGATGGATGCAACAGATCTTTTTGAACTTACAGAGTAGGCCCAAAGTAGAAAAATCTGAAATAAATCCATGTGAACCTGCAGCAACACCAACGAAAACTAAAAAGTGCAACAAGAGATACTGATATGAAGTATTTACCGCCACTCAGATATTGAAAAGGATTAGTTATGATTTCATGTCTTAATAGGCTAAAGATAATTTCTCCTATCTGTGAACTGCACCTGATACAGCATTACTGTTGTACCTCAGGCTACACTGGGCTTGATGTTATTATGCAGTGATTTAGGTATCTGCTTTAGTTCTGTTATACAAGTTGCCTTCCTGATTCATAGAGCTCTACAACTCCAACAGCCCTTGGAAAATAAGAGCTCAGGAGTGTGCTGCAGGATATACACAGGTGCACTGTAAAGGATATCCATGGGTTTGAAAAGGCTGCCCCCGTGAATCGATAGATGGGACAAAACTTTCTGCGTAACTTTTAATTCAGCCCCACTGCCTCCACTCACATTCCCATCTTGTGCTATCACAGAACTCACTTCCAGTTTCTTCTATTAAGAATGCTTTCGGTATTTNGGTTGTTTTTTTAAAAAAAAAAAAAAAAAAAAAAAGGCAAAATAAAAAGAAGCAAAAAAATAAAGCTACTTATTGCCTAGTCTCAAATGTTGCTTATAATTTCCCTTTGGCATGACTGTGCTGTATTTTACTTCACAACAGCAATTGATTCCACTTCTCATCCTCTTTCTTGTTTCTGACCTTAACAACATAGTACCAAAAGGTTAAAAAAAATGCCTTACTTTGATTGTTATTTGACATGAAGGATGGGTAGAGCAAAGGAGGGCTGATTTGTGATTTTTTTTTAAAACTATATAATGATTATTAATGCGACAACATCCCCCCATGCTATCTTCTCTTCTTTGCTAGTTAAACCAGCAACCAACTCCTTCATAATCTTGTAAATTCCTGTAAATTAGGTAGAAATTAGTAAATAAGATAGTTCAGCACTTCCAAAAGTTTCTCTGCAGATACAAAGGGTGAGCTGAGTGAATCTCCATGTACAGCAGTCAGGATTTTCTCTGCACTGTTTGCCAAACCATTGCCCCGATACGCTGTGCAACTTCAGTTCATTTCTTGTGATTTGGACCCTTTTGATTTAATATGTCAAAGGTCTCACACCCAATTGTGAACACTTTCAGCCCTCGATTAAATATCTCAGTATTGCTATTCAAACTCACACAGCAGTATGTAAACTTCTTGGAAATACTTCTACTGAAAAAAAAAAAAAAGAAAAAAGCAGTCAACAAAAAATCAAACTCAAAATCAGAACATTAAATAACGCATTTCTTGCTGGATTTTAAGTGAGGTTAAACATGAATTCAATTTAAAATAAACTACAATAGACCTCATCATACTGTATGTAAAGCTATTGAACATAGTTTTCCATTTCTATTTTCTTGAATATTAGCAAACTACTTAATGACTGGACACATCAGTATTTTATACCTTTTGGATTCACTGGAATAACCAATATTAGCAAGAGATGAACTGAATTTATTTTAGTACTAGCAAACAGGAAAGCTAATTAGCGGCAACAATTTTCTTCAGAACAGGATTTTTATGATTTGCTGGGTTATGACCTATAATTAAATGTATTTTATGTGTTTCTTCCACCAAGATAATTGATATAATGCATAAGGCAAGATGCTTTAGGGCCACTTCTTTCTTAAAATGCAATTAAAAATAAACCACACTGTCAAAGATAGAACATGTTGGACATTTTGAGGCTCAAAATCTTCATGTCAGTGTTTTGTTAATGAAAACAAAAGAGAGAGAAGAATGAGGCAATTTCTTTCAAGTGGCACTGATGAAATCACACATTTCAGAATACAATCCCACCTGCTTGTAATGTAACCCAAGTAAGCTGAGAACATTAAGAATAATCAACTTGCACAACAGCACTTTTAAAACCCACTTGTCAACTCAGTGTTTTCAGAAAGACCTGAGCACGTCACCTGAAAAGATTGCACCATTCTAAGGGATTTTCATTCAATCTTAAGGAATGTTATGTTTCCACTGAAGATGTCTCGGGAACAGACAGAAACTATACAGAATATTAAACCACAAGAAACCACAAAATCATTTAAAATGATTCAATCTGAAGGCTTAATTACATAATTGAGAGCAATAAAAAAATTAAGTCTTTTTTAAACTTGTGTGCTAACAGCATACAAACATTTTTTTTAAGCAGCAAAGAAAGGTTGTACATTTACTGAAGCTATAACTGTGACAGTCTCTAAACTGTGTTATTCCTGCCTTTTGAATCAGTATAAACTGGTTCAGGTTCTCTTCAATCTGATTTGTTTAAAATACTAGTTCATGCTCTGATAACATTCAGCAGGTAATATTTCCACTATTTTCAAGAACAACTACTGTGTTATTGAAAATAACTGCAACTGACAGAGCAACATGTGATACTTAACTAAATCTGAAATAAAACAAGAAAAAAAAAGGAAAAGTGGGAGTCATGGGTTGTGAGACAACAGAATGGATACAAATGTGAAAAACAAATATTTAAGCTGAAATGCGGCATAAAAAATGATAGGATGTTTTTACTTGATGCCCATGTGCTCTTCAAAGTTTTCAAGTGTTTGAAAACAGAAAAGAACTAAACGGATATATAATCATATCTTCTAAATTTCAATTTTCAAATCATCCATTATTTCCTTGGAATGGGCTAGGTTTTCAAAGCCAGGTTAAGATTGGTATTGACTGAGCCAAACCAGGTTTTATGAAACTGTGAAAAAGAAAAGCCTGACTTTAAACTCCTCACCAAAAGAACATTTCCTGCACACTTGATGCAGGTATGTTAAGAACTGCAGTATGGAATTCAGAGCTGTAAAAACCACGAATGTGGATGACACCAACAATTTTTGAAGACTATGCCCCATGAGAAAAATATCACTCAAGTCAGACAGAAAAATGTCAGTTTTCAAGCCTTATCAAAAAGCACACAAATAGACTTAATATGAAACTAATTTCAGAAGAGCGTTCATTTACATTACGGGAAAATGGTAAAACTGATGTATTAAACAGGCTAAAAATACATAGACTTTTTTTTCGGAAATCTTTTCATTACAAGTAAAAGAACACAAAGGGGTGAGATCAGCAAGGGCTTTGTTGGGGTTTTTGTTGTTTTGTTGTGTTGTCACCCCTCTTTCCCCAAAGTTAATACCATTGCCCTGTGGTACAGGAAGAACAGCATTACTGCAGGCATCCTGTTGCTTTCTGTCTGATCAATTTCTAAAAATGCCTTGAATTTATTACAGAAATTTTGACTAATGAAACCATTATTTTATAATGGGAAAGTGCCCACAGCATAAAATGAAAGTGACAAATCACTTGAGTTACTGTAAACCTTATAAAGCTCTCAAACTCATCTTGATTTAACTTTAAAACAGAAGAAATGTGTACCAAAACCCCCTAAATAAACACATTCTATACTAATTATTTCTTGAGAAAAAATAATTAACAGATCATTTGTCAGAGGGTAGTGCAATACTCTCCACATGTAAATATTCTCTTTCTACATCAAACCACTCATCACCTCACTGAAAAAGAAATATTTGTTAGACTTACTGCAAAAATTTTCAAGTCATGAGGACCCTGATAATAAGTTAAGTGATAAATTTTTCCATAAGCAACACATAAATAAAATTATCTTTTAACATGTAGCTATCAGATCTTCTCTCTATTTCATTATGCTGGAAGGATGAATTAAATGAATGCTTTTATTTTGACAGAGAACCTCCTCATCCTCTCTCAGCTTTCTTCTCACTTGTGAAGATGTCTTAGCCCCCCTCTGTCAACTTGAAAGCTCTCACTGTCACCAGGCAGAAAGAAAACACCTCGCTGTGTATGAGGACTGTCGTTTGCCAATGGATTTGGCTGTCAAGCACTGAAAAGTTCTGTCACTCAGTGTCAGAGGACTAACAAAGCAATTATCAAAAAGCCCACATTCACGGAGCTGAAGACATGCAGATTAAAATGAGACTCAGACAAATCTAGTTAGAAATATCTCTCCACACTACAAAGGTGTGACTCTGATGCAGATTCCACAAAGCCTTATTTTCTTACTATCCCCTGCATGAACAAAAGAACCCCAAGACACCTTGTTCATTATTTAAGACTTGGTATGTATTTGAAATTCTATTTCATGGGAAATCCTATTCAACCAGCAACTAGGAAAACATTATTTTCCTATTGCCACCTGTGTGGGCTAGAAAAGTTACCACTTTGATGGCTGGCCAGGGCAAAAAAAAAAAAATTAGTCAGAAGAAGCTGAACACATGGAGGATGATGGATTTAAGAAAGATTGAATTTTGTATGAAAAGAAGTCCAGATAACCAAGCAGTTCTGTCAAACAAGGAAATGCAAGATAAGATCACTAAAACCACAGAGAAAAGTGCAACTACTGAGAATATAGGATTTAGTTTCTCCAGAAAAATGTTCACAAGGAAGAGTATAAAACTGCTAATGAAGAAAAGCAGAGAGCTGGAAAAGAGCAACTGAGCAACATTGACACTCATCTGTTGTAAGGAGCAGCAAAGGACAGTCCTCTCACATGTGTGACGATACAAATTCTCTGCCTACCACCCTTGCCAATATGACACATTCTTATGACATATTTCAGATTAAATAACCATTTCATACTCCAGTGTACCTTTCCTAATTGGTCTCTCTGCACACTTTAAAACCTGCCTAAACAAATCAACTCACAGAGAGGGGGTTACTTTCTGACAGGTAAGTCAGGTTAAAAGAAAGTTCTTTGCCTAAAAACCAAAATTTCTCCTTGATTTCATATTTCATTAAAAAAAAAACCTAAACAAACCCTTCAGAATTTTAACATTTTTAATTTTGATGTTTCCCTGACAAACCCCCACAAGTATTTGCACAACTATGAATAGTTCGCACTTTTTAGATCTGCACTTATTTAATATTGCAAGGTGGAAACAGCAGAAGTGATGGTTGTCTGAATGCTGGGAGGATAACTGCTCTGCCGAGTTCATGAAGGTAACTCATGAACTAGAGACATTCTTTCTGAAAGCACTTTTTCCCCCCTTGCTTGTATTTTATTCTAGATATAGTAAGATTCCTTAGACTTTTTGAAATGTATTTAATATTTTCTGCTCCCACTCGCTTATCACTATTTCATTGAAAACTTGTTATCATTTTGGAATTGTTTGAAAGTCATCAGATATGTATCCAATGCATTTGAAAGAGACCTCTAAAGCTTAAGTTGCTGCCAGGAGCTCAGTAAATCTTTAAAATTTCACAAATTCCATCACGACACATCAGGCTTTTACAGTAACCTTGAAAGCAGTAGTGCACCATGAAGGAAAAGCAGGTGTCAGAGTCCAGACACTGTTCAGTCTTAGTCATGCCCAACCCTAAAACATGTGAAACGTGCAGGTGGGAAAAACAGTATAAAAATGTATCGTACGATTTTGATAAACGGGACATTACACTATCATTGAAATATCTACAAATAATCAATCTCCAGATATATTTAGGTGAGCGGTCTGCAGGATTTATGGAAAAAGCCTTAAAAATATACAAAAATACCTTCAAGATTTTTTCCTCTTCCTGTACTGATGGAAAAAAACCCGCTAGTCTTTGAAAATGAACTGTCTTTTAAGATAATTCTAATTACATTTTTAGACTCATAATTATATATAAAATATCTAATCTCTGTGGTCTGCCACTTGTAAGTTTTGCTATGTTTGTGACATTTGCTGGCTGAAGGGTTGCAGGAGAGTTGGTGGCTGTGAATTTATGACATCTTCCAATATATTGTATTCTTTACTGTCCCATATCTTTTTCTTTCACTCACTTGTTTCTAAGTTAGAGTGGTTGAGTTTCAGAAAAAACCACCAGGAGTGGCACTTCTCTCCAGTGTCTCGTATCGGCATACGCACTAAGAACAGCAGAAGTGGGCAGAGAGAGCTAAGAGGGAAACTCAACTGGGCAAAAGCTGATTTCAAAAAGAAAAAAAAAAAGAGCTTTTAGCTGAACTCAGTCACAAGCCAACACAATCCAGAACTGCATGCTTACAATACTTTTCCACAGCTTTGCTGAAATTCTGGCCAAGCTGGGGTTTGCTCAGCTTGTGTAATTTCCCAGCAGGCTGCATTTAAAGTGGCGTCACCCTCCAAGCAGTCTCCGGTGACAAATGTTTCCATAAATGCTAACAGACTTCAGTGCTGCTTCTTGTTTGGCCCATGTGTGCAAGAAGAAAATGTTCAGGTCATGGAAGTGATTGCTCAGGGCCCTCTGGTAGATAAATGGAGGGACAGCAATGGCAAGCAAGGCGCTTTGAATTGTTATTTAAAGGTGTTTGAAGGAGATCTTCCTACTCCGACAATTAAGTCTTCATCAGATGTTTGATAACAGGAAAGTGATCAGAAGAAAAAACAGTTCCAACCATACACATCCAGATTTGCCTCCTTCTTGAGTGTGAATGCCACTTACACACTGGGGGTTGAATTATTATGCTTAAAAGAATCTTGTCATTCTTTTGGTTGAATATTTCAGGAATGTAATTTTGTTTTAAAAAAAATTTTAAAACGCTTTGCATTTTAACAGCCATAATTATATTTGGCACAAAAGTCCACGGGAAAGCTGGGTGCCTTTTTTAAGAAAAGCAATTACTCTGCTCCAGGTTAAATCATTTCACCTGCTGTGAAACACTTAAAATCTCTTTTGCTACTGAATACAGGTAGTTGCTTAATAGGAGGGTCATGCAGGCATTCACAAAAACACGTATTTCAAAACAGTCAAAAGTCTGCCAAGAGCAGGTGCATTCAAAAATATTTTTAATATAATTTTTATAGCCAATAGACTTGCAAATCTTCTGTAGTGACAGAAGCTGGGGGACACTCAGAGCTCTGCGAAACTGATTTTTGTCTTAGAGGTTTTTTAAGAAGATTGGTGAAAAAATCTCTGAGCACACAACTCTAACAGATGTAAATGTATCGCCTTTATGGTTAGTGATACCATTGCTACAGCACACAGCTTATTTCTCTGCCTCGACCAGAAAATCTGTGATTGCAGATCACTCTCCATGGTTTTCCCTCACACCCATGAGCATCTCGGACCTGACTTTCAGGGAGCCTGCAAATGATGCAAACCTGCACTCAAACACACAGATAAGTTCCTCTAGCAGGCTGAGTTCCCTGTACGATACTGCACAGATGGAAAATCTTTAGCCCTGATCTGCCTGCAAGGAAACACAGCTCAGAGCGGGTCTAACACCCAGCACAGGGCCTGAACATTCTGCAAGAACGGAGTGCCGAGTGGGGCCAGTTCAGACTGCACCACTTGAACCAGAAAGAGGAGAAATACAAGCCTGGGGCTGAGTCTTTGGGCAGCACTCTGGAACTGGCAGGGAACCACGGGCACAGGACATGGGGCACAGGCTCTGCACTGACCACAGAAACTCCCCAATAATCACTGAAAGGAACGCAGATCTGGAGCTCGGCAAAAGTGGTTTAGGAGTAACAGAGACAAGAATAAAAAAGAATATTTAACACATGTAGCAGCAACTGAAACAGCACACGGCAATGGACAGTAACAGGTACAATTCCATCGCCTTGTTCTGCAGTTTGGATCTGTCCCTGGCTGTACCCAGCATGTTTTAAGTGCTAGGTTTGACACCTCTTTCATCAGCTCTGCTGACCGAGAGGCAGTGTGCAGCAGGGAGCACTGACTCGGAGCTGATTTTGTGATGCAGGCACCCTGAAGGTCTGGACTTGTTCACAGCTCCTTCAGGACTGTCTGAGTGGCATTGTGCAGCTCTCACTAACACAGCACAGCTCACTTGCTGCTTGGAAATGCTCTTACTACAATAAGCACAAAATCGCTCTTGTTACAGAACACCAGCTTGTGACACATCAAAATTACACTCGTGCAACAGTTAGTAAAACTTAGAATATTTATATTTTATCATCGTGATAATGAAAATCATTGCTTAATTATACAATTAAATCAAAACTGGGAGGTGCTTAAAGGAAGCATGATACAACAACTGGCTCATTTCATTTACTCACAGACTCAAAATAGGAGCTAGATGTTCACTATGTATGTGTAGATAGGAGCTAAATGTTCACGAAAATGAATAGAAAGGAGCTATTTCAACTCTTCTGGTGAGTTATTATCTAGTTTGTGCCAAAAAAAAAGTGTAAAAGTTAGCCTTACCCTCAGCTTGGGCAGTTGAAATTACTTTTTAATCTTAAAAACAATTTAAGAAAAAGAATACATGGGGGCCTAAAAAAAGGCATTTCAAACCCTTTCTAGGCAGCTTCACAGACTTTTCATTAAGTCAAATGTTTTCTATGTAAGTATTTTATCCCAAGTGAATATAGGGTTGTTATTCATATATAATAAACATCCACATTTACTCAACAAAAAGAATCCAACCGTGCAAGGGACATCCCTCATAAAAATGCCAGAATATCATAAAGATGGTACCAGCAGTGAATACAACAGGATTTCCATCCCACCAAACCCTGCAGAAAGCACTGTTATCAGCTCAGGAAAGTCGGTAGCATTTAGCAGGTCATCACCTTAACGAAAACAACACAGAGGACAAATCAACGCCGTTTTGAAGAGCAAACACCTGCAGGATGAGTGCATTACACCTACAGAGAGTGCTTTAATAAAAGCCACATGGTGGCATTTATTTATTTAAACAGGAATCAAATAAGCTTTTTCGTATTTCAGAAATTTTCCAAAGTTATTTTATTTTATTTTTAGTTTCAGAAAGCACCTATGTGTACTGTTTCTCTCAGGGGAGAAAACCCAAAATAATTAGGGATATTAAAACCAATAGGAAAATGGAAAAAAAAAAAAAAAAAATCCCAAATCTAATTTACAGAGGATCTGAAAAGGGACAATCTGCAATAGCATAGGTCTGGGATTCACTGCAATTTAACTAAGTGTCGGATAGTAAAATTAATGTTAAATTGGTCTGATCTTGTTTAAAAGGACTCTATGCCCAGTTTGAAAGACATGCAGGATTTACCACAGAAGGTCACATAATGCTACTTCTAGCTCCAAAGTCTACAGCTAAAGGCACTGACACTGGCCAGAAGAGAACAAATTATAAAATTTGACAAAATAATTACCATCTATCCTGATTCAAAATTACAAAATTTAATTAGCTACATATCCTGCAAAACCGAAACAGAATAAATTTCAAATTTTATTTCCTGGAAGTCTGTTTACTTCTTTCTCTGTATTTGTTTCAAGCAAGGGACTAAAATACCAACATAAATAATTTCCATATCTTTATGTGAGAGCATATTCTTCCCCAGGCCATGCATTTCCAGATATTGGAGGTTTCTTTGCAAGTATTGGAGTTAAAATGGCAGACATTTACCAATATAACCATTAATTGTCCCTCCACATTCATATGCAATCCATCCTGAGGGGGTAATTAATTCCCACTCCTGGAATTTATATGAATGAACCAACAAACAAAAAAATGCAAGAGCTACCTGGCAAGTGTAAACAGACCTTCTGCATCCAGTGGGATTGGTCTGCACAGTAAATCCATTCAGTGAAAGTAATGATTTCCAGAGGTTTTTAGGGAAATCTGCCTGAAATGAAGGAAAATACAAAGTATTCCACAGAGATCTTCCCTTTTTTGTTGTTCATATTAGATGCAAAAAGTTGTATTAGACAACGGCATTTCCAACCAAGTGTATGAAGCACAGAGGGAGATGCTGTACATTCAGATCATTGCACAAATGACCCACCAAGTAAATCAGTTCTCAAAAGTATGACCAAAAATTCTTCAAAGACAGGGAAAATAAGAACTTGATAATGAAAGTTGTGACAGGATGTGCTCCAGCAATCCCAAAAACTAAGCCTTAGGGATCTACCTGCAAAAGGTTCTGATTAAAGCAGCTGACAAGATAATCTGCTTTAAAGAACAACCCAAAAAAATCAAACAAAGAAAAGAAAAAACCAAAGCAAACCAACAAAAACCTCACACAAAACACCAAACAAAACCCAGCCGCTGGAGAGGCAGCAAATTTGATCTAAGGATTATGAGGTATTTGTTTGAGTAACACCTTTTTTAGTTGCAATGCAGAGAGGGGAGGCACAGCTGGGCAACTGATTACCCTCCTCACCCATCTCCACCCCAAAATGCAAAATAAAAGAAAAAAATAAAATAAATGGGAAGCAGCCAGTGCTGATGAAACACCATACAGCATCCAGACACAAGCAGCTACTGACATCAGAGGGGTCGCATCGTTCAGTACAAGTTTCTGGGCACCGATTTCTCAGTTGCTACCAGCAGCCATGCCCATCACTTGAAAACTTTCAGTCCTTCTGAAGCAGCCACAATAAAACACAGTCCTATTCCCCCGGCATTACATCTAAACAAAGAACACCCTAGGAGCAAAAATGTCCATTATAGAATCTCAATGACACCGATTTGGCAAGAATTCA
Organism: Origma solitaria; assembly: GCA_013397895.1. Lineage (NCBI taxonomy): Eukaryota > Metazoa > Chordata > Aves > Passeriformes > Acanthizidae > Origma > Origma solitaria. Next base: position 624,650 of record VZRL01003878.1, on the reverse strand, counting down.
ATTAAAAGAGAAAAGCTGTTAGCAGAGGATGGCTTACGCTCACCAATTAACATGATTTTTGACAGTGTTACAGGATGATAATCAGTCTAATGGCTTTTATGGATTTCAATCTTCCAGACTGGCTTAAAATAATAATTCTACCTTTAAATACAAGGGCCTGCGAGAGCCTTGTTACACAGACATGCAGAACAACACTCATATTCTCATTCAGAACAGCAGCATCGGTAATATGGACAAATAATACACAAGCAACACAGAAAACCCACATCGTATCCATGTGTTAGCTCGAGTTACAAGAGCTGCTCAGAGTAACTACATTAATTACAGGGTCTCCTCCATGAGTGTTATCAAAACACCAAGTTTTTTTAACTCATTTCAAACACTTGAGCTACTCAACAATTTAGTTTTGGAATCTGAAATTCATTCAGCTCTCACTATTTCATTTGGCATTCGTCTCGCTTGACGAGCATCAGAATCCCTTTCCCTTGGTTTTCTGCTCAGCTGCCTTGGCAGTTGGAGGTACCTAACAAGCAGGTACCTTGTGGGCTTACAAGCAGCCCACTCTTCCTAAATATTTGCAAACTGGGCACAGATATTACCCCATCAGATTTTACAGATGTCATCTGCTAGTGGCTAAGTTTATCAAAGGCATACCCTACACAGTAGTTTCAAAAATAAAATCCTTTAGATCCACTCCATCACTACCAGCATTTCTCAAAGCACCAGACACTGCCTGAAGAAGTGTTTTCTGTGGCTTCTCCAGTATCACAGCTCCCGCAGTAAGCAGCAATTCCCTGTTTGGGGTATGCAGAGCTCAGAGAACAGAGCTGGAACCACCCATTCACATTCTCTGCTAATTATCCCCAGTGTGAGTTTTTTTAGCACCACTTTCGGTGGACTCTGCCACTTGTGAAAACTTCTGTGGTAAGAATATTTGGGATATCATATTTATGGTATTTCTGTGGGGAAGGAGAAGCACAGTCCGCTCAGGTTTTATGCCCAGGGGATATTGTAGCAGCTGCACAGGTATAACTGCCAGTCAATGACAGGGCACACGCAGGAGGCCAAACAAGGCAGATTCAAGCCTATCCTTTACACTATTCCTTCCTGTTACAAGGTGTGTCTGACAGGTGTTGGGAGTGTGAAAAGACAGTTAACATCAGATAATGAAACACCACTAAAGCGTCAGGAGGTGAATGTGCCTACATAGGCAGCACAAGAGAATGTTTGCCACAGAAACATCAAAATACCCACTCCACCCCCAAATTACCTAGGAGGCAAGATGTGAAACAAAGTACACCAGAACGATCTCCATAACTACAGCAATCACAGGGCTGTGTATAGTCCAAGGTTCTTACTTTACAGTCATGGATTTTTGTGCCCTAATGGACAGACATAGCCAACTATGACAATAAGAAATTGCTTCTTCCACAGGCTGGACTCACACTTCTTCTGAAGATCAATGTTTCCAGATGCAATAAAGATCAATCTCTCATCACAACATGACCAAGAATCTCAACTACTCTGCAGATCTTCCCAAAACAAGCCAGATATTAACGGGCACCAAAACATCCATCTCATGGCATGATCTGAATACGACACAAAGTTGGTTTACAATATAGTTTGCCTGGATCGAAGCACAGCGCTGGTTTCAACATGAATGACACTGATCTACATTTTAGGAGTAATGCATCAATTATTTTACACAGTAGCATGGTTCATATAATTTTCCTGCAATGGTAGGCTACACTTAAGAAATGCAAAATATGATGTAACTTCTATTTTTTTAGTACCTGGCAATCTTGGTGGAAATAGTCTTATTTGCTTTGGTTAGCCTATAAATAAATCCAAATTACTTCTGTCTTGATGAGCAATAATCCTGAAAATTGTTTACAAGTAAAAAGCAAAAAAGTAGCAATTTTAACCACTCACTTCTACTCTGACATTTCAGCCAGAAGCACCTGTTCCCTTCAGGGAAGAGAAGAGTCAGTAAAACAGGACAACCACTAATGTTATCCGTGCTTTTATCCCTCTGTGATCAGCTGACTGGAAACACCAAGGTCACTCAAAGACTCTGATCCTGTTTTAGGAGAGAGAAAAATTAACTTCCTGAGTTATGTGCATTTTTTCTAAGTGCAATATCATTTGAGCAGAAAATAACTAATGTGATCCCAAGCTCACATTTTGCAAAGTAAAATCTTAAAAGCAGCAAAACAATAAATGAGAATTAGTTATAATCTTGGCTTTATCTTCAGAACTAAAGAAACAAAAAACCTCTGAACTCTAGTTCACATCAAATCAACTCCAATCTACATCTCTTACCAGACTTCTTTTTTCACTTAAAGTATAATCTTCACACCTGATAGAAAAACAAACCAAGCAACCACACAACAACAACAGTTCTGTTCAATTTAGAGCTTGTTTCACATAGTGTGATTCAGGGGAGAGATTACAATGCTCAAAAACCCCCAACTTATTTACTGGGTATTAGAATGACACATTTTGAAAAATGTAAAAGCACTAACTTATTTTGATGTTTTTAACTCTGCCTTTACCTTATAGAATATCCTTCATACTGTACCCCTAAGAAGAGAGAGCCTCCATCACAGAAGTGCTGCATTTTATTCACAGATTTGGTATTCGTTGAACAGGGATAATGCATTGCCAAGATCTCTGAATCAAGTCCCAGTCTCCATTTTGCTCCATTTGTCAGAGGTCACGGAAGAGCCAAAAATACTTTATCAAGAAGTGGTGAAGTGAAGCAGAAAAATAAAAACTAAACTCAGAGAGTGCGCTTATAATAATCTTTTAATCTTATAAATAAGTTTAGGGTTATTGTTTAATTACATTTGCCTGGCTTTGTGGTTGAAAAAATGGAAATTAATGCTAGGAGAAAAGACAGGGGCAGGAAAGCAATGAGAAAGTTTCTGTAAACTGATATATTCGGATCAGACCAAAATAGCAGAAACCTGCCCATTTTTCTGTTTTTCCACTCAGCCTAAAATGAGTTGAGGAAAAAGACCACACCTCAGTACTACACCCGAACTATTGATCTGCCAGGAGACAGATTCCAAGTTTCCCTTTCTTGGTGACACAGGAAATGGTCTTCTGAAAAAAAAAGATCATCAGAAGGGAAACCACATGCAAAGCTGGGTACTACAGCACAGTCATTAAATTTATGTCACAGATTGATGGGAGCAGTGAACAGGCAGCTCCCTCGAGCTTTATGAAAGTGGAGCATTGGTAAATAGAGGGGATTAAAAACAAAACCAAACCACAACAGAACACGGACTACAAAAAATGACAAGCAGCAAATCTAGATGACTTAAACAGACCTGTGATAAACTAGGAATATTACGGCCCTTCACCTTTTCCTGTCTCCCAAGCACTGCCTAAGCCATCTTTTGGCAAATTATTTTAACATTTGGTTTTCACCTGATAGATCTTTTTGCTTGTACAATCCATTCTGGAGGCATAACTTGTTTTCTTTGCTAAGATTTCATTTCCTCCCATCTCAGAACTTGATGAAATCTATTTCTTAGTTCCTCATCTCCCAGTGAAAGCTGACAACAAGCATCAGACAAAATGTAGCTGTCCTGTATGAGGTAATTCATTTCTGTCAAAGATTAGACATTTTTTTCCCTTAACATAAGATGACTGATATTGTTCTGCAAGATCCAAAGGGACAATTTAACCACTTAAATGCCAAAAGATCTTGAGGATTGGCTTTTCTCCTCAAAGCACATAGTCCATTGGTGAAAGCAGATGGAAGCCTCTGGAAGGTCTGGTAATTGTCTTCCTTTTGATTTGAGGCTTTGACTCACTAAATTTAGGCCTAATCAAGTATTTTTCACTTGCTAAGTTCTGCAAAACAGCAATATTTTCAAATTACATGTTTGAACACTTTTGACCAGTTAAAACTTATTTTCTACTTGGTACAGCACAGGGAGAACACCTGAGGCATGTTAAACTCACTTATGACTATTCATGACCTTCATGGTAACGAATTCCTTTTAATTGAAACACAGCTCTCACCTGACTTTCCATCTATGTTAAATCATAATCATCCATCAAAACTCAGGGAAACACAAAAACACGCGAGCTTATCATCCAACTCCTAACAGTGAAAGAGAGGAGAGAAAAAAGCGAGATCCAAACCCCAGCTCTGCACCGTGCCGGAGTTTCGGTGCCTCTCCCTTCTCACGGGGATGGGAACACCAGGAACGCTGGGGGTCTGTGGGGACCAGGGGCTTGGAGAGCGCTGACTCAGCTGCTGCAGCTCAGGCATTCTCCAAGGAATAGCCAACAGCAGAGGAAGGAGCAAAGCCAACTCAACCCTGCAAACCCCTCTCTCTTAAATCACCATTGGCCCTCGGGACTCTGCGGCCAAGGTCTGGCAATGAAATTGGCTGATCAGGCCACAGCCACAAGGACAGCATATTACTTGATTTTTGACATTTAATTGAAGATTTTCCAGAGAGATAGATGAAATAAATAGAGAACAAAATGTTTTGGTGCTGGCATCTGATGTTTTCCTCAAGAAATAGCTCTTGATGCCAAAAATACTCAGGAATCAGCGTTTGAAAGGTTAATTAGATTCTCCATAAGCATTCCAATTACAAGAATGAGACATTAGCCCATTTAATACATATTTAATATGTATCCCGACACATCCTATTTGTTTCAGATTTCCTCTGCCACAGGATTTTTCCTTTGCAGACGGCGTTATTAATCGCAGCATCCTCTGACAACGCCATGTCTAGAGCTTAGATCACCTCTGCAGGCCACGGGCTACTCTAACCCAGATCTTTAGTTACAGTTGTTTACTTCTTCCATCAGAACACGACACCTGCTCTATTCACGGCACTGCAGCCGCCCAGGAGTGAACTGAATGCTATGTGTCTCACTCCAAACCCGAAATCTGAATTCTCTACTTGAAGACCCAAGATACCCTCGGAGTAGCCATGAATTATACACAGAGCTGCCCAACCTTGTTAACTGCATGGGAGTAGTCATGCAGAAATTCTGGTACGTAGTGCACCCTCTGGATTTCATTCCCGTTTCAAATTACATGGAATTAGATGTAGTTAAATAAGCATTTGCAAGATGAGAACTGTTTCGTGTTTCGAAAGAACAGTTTTCTTTCTGAAAATGGGGCTTTATCAAGTTCAGAATATTTTGCAAGAATATCCTAATTGTTCCTTACTCTTATGCAAAAAGTGTAAGTAACAATGGTTTAGCAAGCTATAGATATTTAGTTTGAATTTGATGAATTCAATTTCTGTAAAACCTTTATAACAAAAAATATTAAGAGTAGTTAGAGTGTTTAGTAACTTACACTCCAAGTCAAATAAACAAGCCTGAAGCATCAAAAATTGTTGAGAGATGAATAAAAGGGAATGGAAATAATTTTGAGAATAAATGGTGATATCATGTCACTGAACAGTCTGTGCTAGGGTTTGAGGAGTTGCTTTTTTTTTCCATGTCCACAAGATTAATTTATAATTTTGCCCCTGAACTCAATAAGGGCAGAAATCCACCCAAAGTCTACCATTCCTGGGGAATACTGTGGGAGAAAAACTGATACATAAAGACAGCCCACGCTTTGTACAATATCTGTGTTCTTTATGTCTTCTGGGGTGGGTTTTTTATGTACATATGATTCTGAAAACATTTGATTAACATACAGGATGAATTTCCCTCAGACTGTGTAAATTAAATCCGAACAATTTGCCAATACTGAGCAGACTGACACTGCCTCTGTGTTTCACAGATCTATAGCAGTATTATGAGCCTAAATTAGTACTCATTCATAGAAGCAGTGAGAGTCCTCGAGCTTTCAGCAGAACTAGGGTTAGATCTCTGCTAACAGAACCCAAGGAATCATGTTTTCAAAAAAGAAAAATATTTTTTAAAAAAATTGCTATGTTAGCAGCATTTTTTAAAAGTGACTGGAAGTGGAGATAAGTTTTTTTATGAAGAAAATTAAAATTGCTAATAAAAATCTCTTTCTTTGCTTCCGCATAACTAGGAATTAAGTCCACTTAAATGTAGACTTAATGGATGAACAAGCAATAGGCTCTGTAAGTCCATCGGCAGGCACACACCAGTTGCTCAAATAACCTCAAAGATCTGCTAGAACTGTGACACCCAAGGTTTTACTAGGTGGCCATTTATAAATGATCAAAGTACTTCTCAGAAATTGCAGTCTTTGAAATGGAAATAATGGTTTTTATCTCAAATTTTACCTTTACATAGGTTTGGAAAGTCTTGTTTTCTTTCTTGAAATAGGTTATATGTCATAATTGCAAACCAATCTAAAACTGCTCTGTTCTCTTCATTCCCCCATCTCCTAGTGTTAATCCTAATCAAAGCCACAAGTCCCATCCCTGTGGGCATTAAAAGGAAATGTTTCTCAGTTTTCAGGATTTGTAACTCCAATTATTTTTGCAATTATTTGCTAAATTTCATTTCTGATCTTGTTCTATAATCCCAGTTACAATTTCTGATCAATTATTTGATGCAACTTCAAAACAACAAATCTTAAATTGCGCCTCATGCAAGATTATGATTTATGAGCGCTCTAAGGGTTGGCTATTGGTAGGACTAGCTCAGAAAAAACCCAGCAAATCTTCCCTTGGGATTTAAATCACTTGGCAATTTTTGCATAACAATTTAATTAGGACAATTAGCGAGGGAATACTTTGGACGATTGTAATATTTTGCTAGTTTTCAGTTTCCTGCCAGCAACGCTTCCCCCTCTAGTCCTGAATGACAGATCTGATTAAGTTGTAGAGACAAACAGTGGGTCATCTCTTAAGGGACTGAGATAAAGTTGCAGGCACTTCACAATTTGCAGAGTGCAGAAAGCACCTAGGGTACGTAAGGGTCATTCAAATTAATCAAATATTAACAACTTACTGAGACTGGATTTGATGAAGGGGGGCTGTGTGTGTATCCATTCCAGCTGGAGTTGCAGTTATGCTGCTTTTTAGTGCTGTGTTCTTTTCTGGCTATTTTGCAATCTAAACATATCAAACATTTTGATACAATTTTTGCTCCTGTAACAGACTGAGAAATCACTTAACCACCCAGAAGGGTAGTGGCTCACATCCAAATAGGTCTGAGAATAAGAAAAGCTTATTGCACAATGAGGGGCCTTTGTTTCTCGAATTACTGTCCTTGTCCTAAAGGAGATGTTTAAGGTGAATTCTCAGCGAGCAGCAGAGCTGATAGAAACAACAACCAGGAGTCAATGATGTGAGGTGCAAGAGGCAGAGGGCTTCCATGGCCAAATCTGTGCTAGAACCTCTCATTCACAAAGAGCCTGACTGCAATTGCCACCTGCAAAAAAGCAAATTGGAAAAGACACTGCAAAGATAAGGTTAATGGAATTTTCCTAAAAACTCATAAGGGATTTTTTGTTAAAAGGACCACTTTCCACTTTGGATCTTGGTTTAGTTCAGTTATCAGACTCACAAATTAAGGCAGGCTTCTGACAATATGAAGTGTATAAATAATATGCAGGCCTCCTTGAACTCTTACAAATTAGCCAGCAGCGAGATTCAAGTGAAAGACCTCAAAACAGCATCATCCAAACTGTAGAACTTTCTCTTCCCACAAGGAAACTCAAAAATGAATAGCAATGGACTGTTCATATTAAAGTCAGAACAGAAGCTCTGTTGACTTTCCCATTTTATTCAACTTGAGAACTCTCTCTGATAAGGGAGGTACCAGCGGAAAAGCCAGAGAGATCACAGGGCTAAAAATAACTGCACAAAAGTAAGAAATATTATGGAAACTAAGAAAACTACAGTGAATTTGGCAGAAATTGAGGTGGTTGAAGGAAAACTAAAGACACAATGAAAGACCCAAGCCACTCATATGTCCATAGATAAGAAAGTTTCTAAATTTTGTTCCTTTCTGTATTTTAGTACAGGGCTTACAGACTACTTTGCTGAGGGGAAAAATGAAAATATTTTAAATAAATAATTTTTTAAAAATTCCTCCTTGGAGAAGTGTGATGAAATTATTTTACTCGCTTGAACAAAATGCTCAAGGGAGATGACCTTTTCTAATTTTAAAGCCTGAAATAGAAAATAAGATATAGGAGAATGTGATTTAAGTTAGGGAGAGCTGTGTTGAAGTTGTACAATATGAAATGCAATGATATTACAAAAAGGATAAATTTAGACTTGTAGACTGAGGGTGAAAGCTTTTTGTACCAAGCAATACTTTTTGTTTCTTTTCAAATAACAGAACACAAGCCATTGATTCTGAAGGGCTCTCATAATCACATAGTGCTGTGAGTAATTCAGCCCTCACATCAGAATCACTCTGCAGACCTTAGTTACAATCCTTGTTTTTAGCTGTAAGTTAAATGGGTTCATTTGCACAAAAACAAGGCACTCATAATTCACCTGCAAGTCAGACACAAACCCACAAAGCTCCTTTTTGATCATACCGCAGCCAGGCTATTATACATCCTGTTCCCATCACTTTGTGATGAAACAGTTTTGCCTTCAAGATATGCCTTAAAACCACTTTCATATATTACAGGCACACTCCTGTATTGTTGGGGAAATATTAGAGTAGCACTGCTCTGCCATTTGGTCCTTGGCCTGAGTGGGGTCAGTGCCTGGCTTGCACCCCATGTTTGGAAAAGTCTGGAATGTGTTAAGTCTGACAGTCATCTTGGGATGTCCCTCTTGGGAGCAAAGAAAGTTCGTTTATGAAAAGGGAAATAATCCTAAAAGCTTTGCTTATGACAGCTGTTCATAATACTAAACTCCTATCTTGCAGAGAGGATTGGATCCTGTTTAAAGAGTATAATGCAGGAAGGTATGGGCAAGCCCAGCTCTAAAGGACTTGTCCCTCCCTCTGTATTTCGTGTGTCAGTAGCCACACACAGACCGTGTTAGAGAATAGACTGGATCCTGAAAAACAATGCTCCTGTTTCTATTTATTGAAGAAGGACTCAGATCTATTAATTTAGCAGTAGAAGATATAATCGATGACCCTCAGCTTTCTGTCATTCCTGTGAGTTACAGCTTGCCTTACCTCTAAGTTATTGAGCAGGAAGACAAAAATTATTGTTTCATCCATAATTCTATCTGCATTGATATGTGAACAATATAAAGACATCCCAATTCAGATTGTATTTTGAATTTAAAGCTGTATGCGCTGTTTTGCAACAAGGGAAACAGAATTTTTTCCTGGGCTGCCTGTGGTGGTTTTTCAGAACTTGAAGGAAAGCTCCATATGAACAGAACTGTAATGTTAGCCAACCTGCCAGTCAAGACACTAATCCTCCACACATCTCCACCGTCAGGAGACAGATACCTGGAAGCTGGTATGCAGGAGATAAAGAGAAAAGTTGGACAGGAACCAGAAAATGTTCCAAATAAAAATTAGATACGTATGTCCAGATATATTTTCCTTAAAAAAAAAAATCTAATATAAAATGATATCAGAGAATTTTGACCTCCACAGGTCAATCAGAGCTGTATGCACACACTCGTGGTTCTGGTTGCTTCCAAGTACCCCTTGGAACAGAATTTTGTCCTCAATGCATTTCCAGATGACAAAGGCAAAGTGCTCTTAAAAGTGAAAATAACTGCACTGGTTAATTTTGAGTCACATCAATGACTGTGGCAGGCATATTTAACCATTTAAAGAAATAAGCAATGTTTTTATGTCCAAGTCTTCATGTCTGGATACAGTGAAAACATGATGGATCGGAGAAGCAACAAAAACTGTATTATAGCATCCAAAACTCACTGGTTACTGAATATTAAGCATTGCATTCTTTTATCCACTGGGAAGGAAGGAAGGAAGGGAGGAAGGACGGACGGAAGGAAGGAAGGAAGGAAGGAATGTAAGGATCCCTGTAACTGTGCTGTCCACTTCTGCTGTTTCCTGACACACCAGATTCAAGCATACAAATTGATATAATTTATTAAGCAAATTTTTCTTGTCAGAAGTTCTCTTCAGATATAATTGTTAATGTAATTTCTGCCCATGAGTCTTGATCTATAGCACACACAGAGGCCATTCATAAGAGTAATTTGACTCTCTTAAGTTTATCTGTTCTGATTACGAACATAAGTTACAAGAAATGTTCATGCTCAGTGATACACTGAATATCTTTTTTAAGATTAAGCTTATCTGAAAACTCTGTGTGGAGTTATGAATGAGAATGTTGGTTTTTGTGAATATTCTTGCAATACTTAAAATTGGCTGGGTCCCTAAGTGTTCCTGCCAGTAAAGTAATTTGCTGGAATACTGTTGGAAAGCAAATACAGAAGGGGTGTGAATACAGTCAAAGAGAATTCATTTGCAAATCAAATGGATGGTGGAAGAGGAGTTGCATTCAATGAATTCAACAAAGACACTGTCACAATAAATACAAGAACATTTGGCAAGGATAACCTTTGCAAGACTTGCTATCTGTGTTCCGCAAAGGTATCCATATGTGTGAAGTTCCCATCTCCATGCAGGATTCTGTCTATTCCAACAGATGCAGAACTGGCCTATGGAACAGCTTGCAGAGCCAGACCACCAGACTAGCATTAACATTTGAAATTGGAACTGAAATGGCTTTTCTGAAGTCATTGTACAAATAACTAGCCATTGTGTATAGGAGCAGGTGAAGTTACACAATGCCTTATTCCTATTTTATCTTTTATTAAAAAATAAACCAAGTACTACCATTATTGTCATGACAGTGTGGGAAAGAAATAATAATAAAAAAAATATGAGTTGTACATTAGTAAAAACAAGGTACAGGGTATTTATATTTCCACTCTCCTATTCAGGAGAGCACAGAAAAATAGTCAGCAGCATTAGAAAAACCCAGAAAACTATTATTTTCTCCTAAGAATCACGAAGAAACTGAAAACCAGCTCTGTTTACCTCATACCTCACAGCAGCAGCAAAGTCCAGTCCCCCAGTTATGGTCACTTGCCTCAGGAAAAATTCCTTCTGCACAGAGATCACATCATTGCTACCTGTCACTAGCTGCTCATAGCTGACCCATCCTAAGCATTTACTGGCGTTGTGCAAAAAAAATTGGACTAAATCAACTCCCATTTCTGCAAAGGGCTGCCAAACTGTGTACCCTTGTAACACAGTGCAGCAAGTGGGGCCAGAGCTTCCTCCTCATCCTGGCGTGTACAACAGTGGTATCAACACCCTGACAGGAGGCCTCAGAATTCACCAAAACAATGAAAAGTGTATTTCTGTTCCCTGGACTTTTGTAAGTCAAACCAGCAATGAAATAATACAGCCACATGTACATAATACAGCTCAAATCTTATCCATGCCCTTCCTGGCTATACTGTAATTGGCTGAACATGACAACTTGAGTTGTGACTTGACTTGTGATTTGACAATTTGAGCATGTACACTTTTTAAAAATGTAATTACATTCACTTTCAGTAGAAAACTTTAAAAATAGAAGAATTTAAAATTGAAATCAAGCAAAATCATCCTTTGAAATGTTTGTCCTGGCTAATATTTCTAATATTTTGATTTTATTAGATTTCAAAATGAAAAACTTTTGAAACTGCAGGTTTTTTTGCAGGTCTGTTAAGTTCTGGTAGACTGTAGCTGGTATCTGTAGAGACTTAGGAAAACCAAATTCGTTACACAGCTTGCCTGATACATTTTTAATTTAAAAAAAAAAATTAAAAAATTGTATGTCCAAGTTAGGCAATGCCACTTGTGTGGGGTCCAGCTTCCAGTTGAGTTCTAGAAGATAATATAGTCTGAAGTCCCTTTTTCAGTGAGACTGCCCAAAGGAGGATTATGGTGCACTTGGTCAGTAGTGAATTTGAACCAGGCTCCAGAGATGAAAGCACATGAACTAATCTGTTGAGCTGTGAAGTTCACTGCTGTGCTGGTTTATAAAAATCCTATTAGCAGTGTGACTGAGGGGTCAAAAGATAAGATAGCAGACAGCTGGAAATGATGGATCAGACAAATATTTTAGACAAGAAAGCTATTTCTTAGACATGTTGTACTTAACCATGTATTATACAACCAGGAAGTACTGGTGACTAAAGGGTAACAGAGTCTTCTTCTAGTGCTTCAGAATTTTTAAGGTTTAAAGTGCTTCTGTGCTACCTGCTGGGCCATCTTATGTCACAAGGACTTAACATTTAGTTTGCTTTCACCAAGACATTAGGCAAGAAATGTATAACATATAATTAGCAAATTTGACAACTAAGCTTTCATGCATGTTGTACCTTTTAGTTCTTGAAAGCTCTTAAGTTTTCTGTTGAGGGGTTCCTGCTGTCTTGAAATCCCCTCAGTATGTGCGTTATTTCCCTGCTGCAGGTAAATGGCCTGGCTCAAAGTCCACTGAACTACCTAGAGAGAATCCCTGTTATAACACCAAGTTTTAAATGAATCTCCTCTCAGAAATCAACATGCCTGGAATTCAATTTCTAAAAGAACAGAATAAGCAGACCTCGAAAATCAGACATAAAAAAAGCTGAAAAGTCTCATTTCATATATCATCCCACTGCTAAGGAATTTATGTTGCTTTCACCCAAGGCAGACTTTGGGGACATGTACTCAACTGGCACTTACAGTCAGCACAGATTTGGGTCTGATCTACATTTGAACTCCGAAAGAATAAATGGGTTGATATAAATTGTTCAAAAACACCTTGTTCTACAAAACATGGGGGGTTTTTAGAATTTCAATATATTTAATTCTTAATTGTTACCTAAATATGAGGTAACTCAGTTGATGCAGAATTTCAAAACAGACACAAATCAATACCTGAAAACTTCCAATTTATGACACTCAAACTACAGAAGTAATAACTGGAGTTGGCTAGATAAGGAGCCAAATGACTTGAGTAAGAAAAATTAATCTTACTTTATGTGAATGTGAACAAATGCTGAATTCCTGTAAGACCAAGGCTCTAATGCTATCTGGGCTTTGCATTCCAAAAAATTAGAAACACAGAAGGTCCACAGTGTGCTTTTCAAATGGAATACTAAGAATAAGCAGTGAAACTACAAAGGATGGAAGAAGAAATAATTAAAAAGAATAGGTCAGAAAGCATTGCAGAAAAATGGAATGAACAAAATCCTAATGAACTGGATTTTGCAAAGGAAGTGATACAAAAATGAAAAATTGGTTTTTTTTTCACATATAGAGTAAAAAGGAACAAGGAAAGAGAAGTCTGAAAACCCAGCAGAGGTAGTGATATGCTTAAATGCAGAGTAATTAAGAACATATAAGAACCAGAGGGAGCCACCGAAATTATTGAAATCAGACCCCTTAGACCACAGTAAAAACAAGCAGTAAATACTCAGTTCAAGATGTTGCACAGACCATACCCTCGTAGTCAGTAACACTTTGCAGCTACACATCTTTCCCAATACCTTTAACAAAGCTCAAATCAAGTTAAAAAACTCACAGCTGAAATTACTATATGGTGTAGTAGGGGGGAAAAAAGCAAGAGCATCCCTGAAGTATTACAGAATTGGGGAAAATCCCAGATAATCATAGAAAATGTAGCACCCATCTAGATAGGAAGAAAACATTCCTCCCACTTCATCCTCTGTGTGTTTTTATTGGTCTGATCTGACAAAACTTTCCTACCTGATTTCAAATCCCTGAATCGGTGTAACTCGAGATTTGAGTTTTGCACACCCCAAGCAGAAAGTAGAAAATGCACCCAGATCTGAGGAGCACTGACATACTGCAGGCACAGTACTGCTGGAGATGGGGATTAAACACAAGAACCGGGAAGCTGATCGGAAATTATCAAAAAGGGAAACAGGTCCACTGGATATTGAGGATGGACAGGAGGTCCTGAAAGATGGGTCTTGGCTGCCCTACACAGAAGAGTAAAAACACTGCATCAGTGGGGTGTGAAACTCCCCTCTCCTTATTGCTGTGCTTTGTACAGGAATACCACACAATTATTGTTTTCCCCCTGAAGTCTATGGGCACATGGACTGATCCATGCTCTGTGTTACATCCAGGGATGCAACCACTCTGCTTTGAGGGCTTTTAATCTTAGAGAGAGGGACACAAGACAGCTCACACCAATTTGTCCAGAGACCAAACTTAATGCACTCTGAAAGAGGCAAAAATACTAAAAAGAAGTATAAGGTTTGGGTTATTTTAATTGAAATACAAGTGAGGAAAGTTTAATAGTGTATAATTTAATATTTTTTGTTAATTCTAAGAAATTTTGCTGGAGTTCAGGATAGATGAGTTGAAATTTAATGGAGATTATGAACTGGAGATTAGTCTATTGCAAGATGAATAAAATCTGCCCATGAGTGACACACTTGCAAGAAAGACTATTGTGACTTCAGACTAAACAAAGTAAGAAGAAATAACATCTTACTTGGATTTCAGGATTTAGTCTTTTGCTAAAATATTTTTAATTAATGAGAATCACATGTTTCTATTATTTCTAACAGTAAAAAACCCCACCCTTTCAAACAACAATCACAAAATAAACCAACCCAAAAACCTGCAGTACTTTGACCAACTCTAGAGGCAGTTACCATGCAAATTCCCATTAGTACTGACAACACATAAGTAGCTTAGAGTCTTTAAATGGTTTGGGTTAGAAGGAGCTCATCTTGTTCCATGCCCTGCCATGGGCAGGGACACATCCACTATCCCAGGTTGCTCCAAACCCCATCCAACCTGGCCCTGAACACTCCCAGGGATGGGGCAGCCCCAGCTTCTCAACACAAACTGTTTGTGTCTCACCACCCTCATCATAAAGAATCATTTTTTTCTCTTACCCAATCTAAATGCAATGTGTCCTTCTGAATATTAGATAATTAGATAATGTTCCATAAAATAATGTAATAGTCCTTTTCTTATGTGACCTAAGAGTTTTTCAAAAAGATATAGCAATAAAAAGTAGGATTTTTAGTGTCAGATATTATATGCTTCCATTTATTCCCTTTCTCTAATAATAATATCACAGAAAACATGACTTCTTTCAGTGCCCATAGAGATTGAAAAGCTCAGACAAACTCTGCATATTCCAAGAACAATTTAATTATTTTTATTTGCAGAAATTGACAAACCATGTTATTGATGCTGGGATCACTGAAGGATAGCACTTAGAAAATTAGGCTTTTTCCCACCCCAGACAAAACCACTGTTTTCTCAAACCATTAATTTAATATCCCTCCTTAAAATGCTTTTAACAAATTGTAGTGTTACAGTGCACACAGAGTCACCTGCCTGGAAAATGGTTTCCATCTTTTAATAATTTCTCTCTTAAAATGTATATTTTGCCATCAAAGGTGGAGTCCTTGCTATGAAAGACTCTCAAAATCACTTTGTGGGAGAAGCTCTGTGTGGGTTATACCAATCCCTCCAGACAGGTGAGAATTGCCTGCTCCTAGTGCACACCTGGTTCCTCACACTGTGCAGAAATGCCAATAGAAACTTTTTTTTGTGCATGTATGTAAATATTTTCCAGTACAAAGATGTTCTTGCCATTTTTGTTTTGTTTTCAGCTCTAGGTTCCATCTCCCCTCTCAACTCTACGTGGCTTAAAAGAAATGGCGCAAAACCTGAGTCCTTAGTTAAGAAAGGTAATACACATCCCACGTTTCCCTTCAAGCTGGCAATGCACCTGGGACAATTTGATGCTATTTAAAAAAAAAAAAAAAAACCAGACAAGAAAAGTTAGTATTAAAGAAATACTGTACCTCAGTCATAATTTCCTCATTAGCTGTGACTACTTAATTCTGGTAAGGGCATTTCTCAATAATCAGATCATAACACTGTCTTTGGCAGAAAATCCTCTGCGGAACACTGGATACTGATGCTGTTTGGAAGGGGCACACCAAAGTCATCTGCCACCTGAAATAATCATTTGGGAAACCTTCTACACTGGTAAAATCCTGAAGTGTACTGATACGAAACTGGAATGCTTTTTTCTCTTTAAATTGCAAGTTTCAGTGAGTGTAAAGGTCTAAATACATGGCAAGCTCGTGTGATGGACAGTACAGCCAGTAGATTTTGTATAATGTGGTTGATGGGATTCTGTACTGATGAATTCAGCTTATACTGCACTTGAAATAGGAGTGGGAGAAACTCTTCCTGTTACCTCGCGGTAAGTTGCTGCAAATCAGTATCAACTCTACTATTTACAATGCATTATTGTGCTCTAGCAATTGGAAACTGGACTTGAGGTCAGCACAGATAGAAAGGCTATTAAAATGAGCTTCTTTCCCCAAAATAGTCACCAGTTCAGTGCTGTGAGCCTGAGAGAGACATCTTCAAAACCACAGGAAAAAGCAACTTACTGGGCAGGGAAATGATCGAATATTAGGAATCTGAAAGTATAGAAAAAACCACAAACAGTTGCAGCTACTCTTTTTTTATTTAGTACAGACGCCTTGTAGATATAGAGGACCAAAGTCAAATGATTATTTTTGCCTAATATGTCCCATCTGTGTTATTTGTATCATGCGCAGGACTGTTTCACATGGGCTATGAGTTTATGTGCATTCTGAAGAATACACATAAAAATATGTACACATTCTGACACATGTACATACATAGATCTTCTCCCTCCACTTTCATCTCCTTTCATCCATCTCTCTCATCACAGATGCACACACACCTCTGCTGAAATGAAATAGTTCTCACTGCTTGAGTTGGCTACAGTCTTAAGTTCAAACCAGTGATTTTTTTTTCCTTCCATGTTCACATCTATATTTTTTCTCTACAGGATTTAAAGCTTGAGAAGCATGAAAGATAGAGCGAAAATAAATTTGAATTCTATATTACAAAAAAATGTGAATATCAAAAGATTCTTTCACAGCTGTGTGACGGCTGGCATTTGTAAAGAGTCAAAGAATCCTGGAATATAAAAAGGCAGAAACACAGTTGGTTTTTCAATCAAGTGTATGGAGAAAAAGCAAAAGAAAAAATCTATAGGAACAGCAAGAAGGTCCAGGGGTGGGTGACAGGTAAAACCTATTTCCTTAATTTAAACAGTCATTTCTAGAATCACTTGAGCAGGAGGATGATATGAAAGATTGACATATTCAGTTCTACTCTTTAAACTGTTGCATTTTACCAGCAATATAAGGAAGAAGATGAAAGATGTCTTTCCTTATTCCTTACTTAATTGAAGTGTCTATTTAGAATGACATTTAATAAAAGATACAATTTTTGTAGTTATTATTTGTATTACCAGAGCATCCAGGATTTCTAGTGATAAACCAGAACCTTGCTGTGATAGTGATTCAGGTACTGAGAAATGACTGTGTGACTCCAGGCATGGTCCATATTCTGCAATGCTAATGGGAGGAATGAGACAGGACTACTTCTTTCATCCCCCCAGTAAATTCCTGTCTGCTCTTCAAAAACTGCACCAAAAAAGATCATCCACTGCTAGAAAGTTTCTAGCTCAAGAGGAACAACAGCACACAAAGACTCACTGAGGTGGTACTGCTAAGTTTGCCCTACCAGCAACCTAATAATGTCTTGGAGTCTCCTGGGAATAAATGTTGAATTAAAATCAAACAATTTGGGGTGCAAAAGGAAAACTTTTTCACTATGTTCTTCTGATACATTTTAAAAAGACAAAGTTCTCAGTGAAGTAGAAGGGAAGCTACTCACAAAAGGGCGATGCCTGTGCTCAGTTTTATCATTTCTCATTGTTTGATCCTTTTCCATTTCCTTACTTCTTCTAATCTTCAAGTCATCCTCACTTTTCATGGATTCACCAGCTCCCAGGCCGACACCAATTACAATAACTCATTGTCACTAAAGAAGTCCTGCTCTGGGGTTTTCAACAAAACTTGCAGTTACTTAGATATAGATTTACCATAAATTGTAAAAAATTTTTATCTCTCCCTTTTTAGAGTCTGATCACACCCATTAGAAAAACTTCTCTTTTCGTTTGTTCTATTAATTGTATCAGGTTCTTATAGCCTGGCCACGAATAAAGGAGATAAAGTAAAAAAGACTGTTGGGATGTCCTGCAGCAGAGAGGAAGAAGACACTTGTTAGCTTTAAGGAATTCATCCTGAATAGAGCTAAGTATTAGGTTTGTTCTGTATTCTCACCAAATACAAAACCCTACAGCCACTAACAACGAACTCAATGAGCTGGTTTACATATCACATGATTAGGTGATCCTCAAGGTGCCTTGCAACCCAAACTATTCTCTTATTCCATGATTATAGTCCCTGTCAGGAAAAATATAATCCAAAAATTAGAAACGCTATAAACTTGGCATGCTGATAGCTAGAGGTGAATCTGACAGCAAGATATAAACCATGTTGCTTTATATGGAAGCTAATGAACTGAACTACAGAAAAAATCCCATAAATCCTGAAGCTTTTCTAAAGACTTTTTTATATGTTACAGGCGCTGTTGGCGGAAATGCTGTTCACTTGAAGTTTACCAGAAACTTGTTATAACTGGTCACTAGTTATTACTATATTTCAGTACATTGGACATCACATTTTTTAATGAATAACTGATTTTTTCTAATATTTCCTATTTGTTGTCTCTAAAACTGACAAATATACAAAACCTGACAGATATGCACGCAAATAATTTTATTTTTGGGGGAAAAATTAGAAAAAAATGTAGCTATGAACACACATGATTCTGAACTTTTGATTTTGTCTTTAGATTTGCTTCAGTCCCTTCTCTCTTAAAGTGTTTCTCAGCCAGCAGAATGTAGGTGGCTCACAAAAACGTCTTTTTATTTTGGTGCAGAAATGATATTTTCTTGTGTACATGTCATATAGAAATGCATCATATGGAAAGAGCATAGTTGCTAAAATATAAAGTTAAATGTCAATTGGAAGAGAGAGCATTTGATCTGCATCTTCTGTGGACAGTTTGCCCTTTGGATAAGCAGCTTCTATAATTATGAAAAACTGGAGAAAGCTTTGCATATACTTTGCTTTTCCCACATAGACCAGAATCATGTTTTCCAGCAGAGTAAGTTGTGTTTGTCCCTAAAACTAAACAGAACAAGTGCAGCTGAGCCACGGGGCAACAGTGTCAGTGAAGGTTGAGCTCCCTATGGTGAAAACGTCCTTTAAACAATTACCTCAGTTCATTAAATAACCTACTCCAAATATTAAAGAAGTGTAATTAGAACAGTTGGGGTTTGGAAAAGCTTTTAAGGAATTGTAAGGAATTTTATTCATAACTACAACAATTGCAGCAGTGAAGAAATCAATACATACATGTGTGTCTGTTTATATTTATCACTATAAGGTAAACATGTTGCCCATCACATGGGGACTCAGCAATGCCCCCTGAAAGTGGCATGGCCAAGAACGAGAGCAGCCATGAGCACCACCACAGCTTTTGTTTTACTCCCCCTGAGTAGCACAGCTTGACAAGATGCAAAACCCAACGCTAAGCAGGCAACCTACAGTACATAAATACAGATCCTCTAATGAGCTGAAAAAGTAAAAGGTCCAAGGCTGAGATTCTGACAACAATCTAAAGAACATATCCAGCTATTGGAAACCCAACCTTTGATATCACACAGTCAACTGATTTTGAATTCTTGAGATAACACTTGAAAAAAATTGTAGGTGTTTCTCATACGAAAAATAAAATAGGATCACATTAAAAAAAAGAAATATTTGTAGCACACCTTCAGAATTGTTTTTTTTTTTTTCATTAATATTCAATTTTTAAAGATTACTTAAGGTCTAAATCCCAATTCAGCTTTTATAGAAGTGGCTACATCAAACTAAGCTCCCTCAGAGGGGAGAGCATCTGAAGCCAGCAATGCCAGAAGAGAAGCTGCCTTTTTAGAAACGTTTGCATTTTATCTAACTGCCTTTTTTCACTTGACCAGTTCTAAGTTGTAAACTCTTCAGCCTTCCATTCAGCTCTAGACAAAAAAACCCATTATTCTTTTGTTTGCAAAGATCTCAAAAATATATAAAACAACACTGACACTTCCATCACAATGTGTTGTCCCCAGTCAGCCTTTAAAAGGACATCAAAATACCGCCAAAATTCACATGGAATTAATTGCTCTCCCTTATGTAGCTTAGGGCGGGAAATGTGAAGCTGATTTCTTCTCCCCCGCCCATATGAACTACACTCCCAAGTGGGTGGCTAGGTGCCTTGTCAATTAAATACCCAAATGTTGTGTTCCACATAGCAATAGGTACCTCAAGCTCCATATCCCTTATTGTGGGCTTTGATAAAAACAATCAATTTTAAACAGATTAGAAATGAAGAAATGTATGTTTGAATAAACCAAGCAGTCCTATCACTTCATAACTATATACAAACACAAATTAATCCTGAAGATTCGTTTTGTCCACAGAAAAAAAGCAGCTCCCAAGCACTGTTCATCAGCAATTCTGTGCTCAGTAAGCAGCCGGTGAGGGTTACCTTCAGAGGCTCTGCTCTGAGTGTTTATTACCCTTGTCAGCACTGCTGGGCTCACTCTGATCCTGCAGTCCTTGCAAGCCCTGCACTGGGAGCAAGAGAAGCACAAATATTGGTAGCTCAGACTCCTCAGTGCCTCATGGATAATGGACAGGCTATCCAGGGAATGTTTCTGATTTTCATATTATACACTAATCATATTTACTCACACTTGAGAGCAGCTGCAAGTTAAACAAAGATTGCTTTAACACAAGGTTTTAAGAGAAAATAAGTAGCCCAAGGAGAATATTTATCTGTGTGCTTCAATGTTAGCTGTGTTTTATGACACAGCATGGCTATGCTAAAAGTACAGTGATATTGTTAAAGCTTTTTTATTCACATTTAATCTATATCACATTTGTAACAAGCAGCAGTATTTTTGTCCCCACAAGGTTGACAGAGCTGCATAGTAATCATGCTTTTCTAATACTGAATAACTGATCTTTAGTATTATCCCTTTAACTAAGGGATACATTTCATACAACTCCAGAAACAGCAATGCACTTGTAACAGCAGATGAATTAGCCCTCTGCAATTTTTCCTATTGTCATTTTCCTTCTATTTGTTAGAAACCGTCTATAAGAAATTTATTACAAGGCATAAAATATAAGCAGATTGCCCATCTAGCAACTGTTTATGTAACTTGTGAAATATTTATACTGAAGTCTTATCATTCTTCATTTACACATATTTTGCTATTTCTCTGTTACATAAACAAATAAAGAACATGTCATGCTGTAAATTTGGATTTCTTTTTTCTTTCTTTAAGCTTTAGAGCCTTTTGACATTCTCAGGAAACTGGAATGTCAGTTAGATATAATCAGTAATTCATTTAAAGTAATTGTCTTTAAAATTATCTTAGGTTTCTGTTACGTCTTTCAGTTAGACATGAATTGTAAATACTATTAACATGGTGTTTCAAACTGAGATTCAGGATAGCTGCTTTGCAATCTCTGGCTGCTGCTCTGCTACATCAAAGGATCATGAAACCTCCATCGAAATGCAACCACCTCTCAGTGAAATGGGAGCAACCAACAACAGATATAACAAGAAAACAAAGTGTTAGACAAAACCACAGGGAAGATTTCTGTAGGCAATGTGGGCTTGAAGACAGGCTCAGAACAAAATTAGTCTGATGAAACAGGTAACAGGAAAATGACTGTTTGGGGCTACGTGCCAAGATGCCCTGAGGCAGGGCCTTCTGGGAGCAATGGACAGGCAAGGCTAAAAAAGGTTGTTGTGTTTTGCTGGTTTGTTTATTATGTATTAATGGATCCTAGAGAAAGAGCCTTATGCAGCTGCAGCTTTGTGTGGACAAAGGACTGCTTGAATTCTGATACTTTGTTCAAATTTCTGAAAAATTAATAGGAAATAAACTTTGAAGTGTTAGCTAATTCTCCCTTGGAGTCTGATAAAACCACTTGGAGTGTGACATGGTCAGAAGTCAAAGTACAAATGGATGGAGACCATTACTAAAAGTGTCATAACACTTAAAATTTCACCTTTTTCATATCAAATGAATAATTCCCCCCCAAAATTTCCTGAATTTCGGGGACAAGGCGTATTCACAACCCTTTCAGTCATGTGCTAAGTCACCACTTGTATTTAAGCTATTATCAAGGTACTTAATCACTTTAAATCAAACCCAGATCTCTTCAGGAAGAATAGTACTGAATGTCAAAGAAAACTGAACTGCGCAGCTTTGATGGTTAGTCCTCCAGTGACTGACATCTGAACACTTTAATTGCATAAATACTCCTCTATATCCAGTAACGCTGCTTCATACATGAAGTTTGGAATTGTGTGACTAATGCTGCCATTAGCTAGATTGAGGATTCCTGATTATTTGGCCTGTACACAAATTGCTTCGCAGCAGCTCAGTTGCAATGTTAATGCAGCGCATGATCATTGAAATGCGCGAGAGCAGCAAAATGCAAACGCAGACATTTGTTTTCCAGCCAATCTGATATAAGTGTAATTCATATCACTGTAATGAGGTCTGCTTACTTCCTGTCTTTTTTTGAAGTCTCGACACCTTCTCAAGGGCAAAATTGTTTTCTAAATAGAGTCTGCCTGAATTCAGTCTCTTCTGCTGAAGTACTCCATCAGAATGAACTAAAATAGCTCCTATTTACACATGGACCCCATCCTCATAATATTTGCATGTTGTCTGGAAGCCTGCAGCCTTCTAAATCCATAAGCATCTCACAAAGTCACACACTAGTTTCTTAAGGATCAAGAAGTTTCTTAAAGTCAGAAAAAATGCAAAATGCAATTACAAGCCAAGAATAAAAAACAAAGGTACTTTATGTGACTATGTATGTGACGGATTAACAGATTTTATTACTGTTTTAGCTCACCTAGCTACAGGTGCATTGATACCCAGAGGAAGGCCAGCATTGAGCAGCTGGAATATCTGCTGGTTAAAACTTAAACAAACAGCAAAAAACACTCTCGACCTCCCTCACCACTCCCCCAAAACCAAGGGAAAAACCAAACCAAACCAAAGCAACACCAAGCTTGTCATCTTGTCAAACATCTCATCTTGTCAAAACAAGAGTGCTAAACTCATTAAATAAAAGCAATGAAAAGAATAAAAACAAATGATTTCTGATGTTCTGGGTCTCTTATTTGTAATGTCATCCATCCCAATAATGCTTTTACTGAAAAATGTTACTTAAGCTCATTGGGTGTCAACTACTGACATGAGGGCACTTCTTCTGAGGGCAGTGCTTAGCAAACTGGGTGAGCAGCACGCACAGTACTGAACAGCTCAATATTCTCTTTAATATGCTGTAGTTTTATCTACAGCTCTCCAATCCATCTGCTGGCTCTCTTTTTCTGTCAGGAACAGGTAATGTGTGTGCATATAGGCCATTATGATGACTCAGAAAATTCTGGCTTTCAAGGGAAACTGTTCCTTACAAATCCTCCACTTTCACATGTCTGTTTTCACTACATATTTACCAGATATCACAATTTCACTTTTGTTCATGCATCACAAAACAGATTCAGTGCTGTTCTTTTCTGTAATCCTAGAACAGATTTAAAGATGACAGGTAGAAAAATAATTTTAAGTAATCCCTTCCTTACCTACCTTCTTGTCACCTTAGAAAGTGGTACAGGAATGCTCTGCTCCAGCTAAACAACCCTTTGGAAATCTTTGATCCCTGCTTCTGATATATTGGTTTAATTGGTCCTATTTTGATCAAGCTAAATTAAGCCTCCTGCTCTTTAAGTACAGTAACACTGCAACACTTGCCTTAATTTTATTTTTGCTGTCTGATGGCAACAGAAAGGTTCATGTAATCCATCCAGGAGGCACTGATTCACTTATGGTGGCAGGTGTAGCTGAAAACACAAAAAACACCCTTCCACAAACAATTTGCACTCCAAATTCAATGAGTGCTGGATGTGCCAGGGATAGACAAGAAAAGCTATGCTGCACTTCTCACTCTTTCTTTCCCCCACAGGTATATACTATGTTAAATGTGAATGTGGCATTTCACATTTAACATTGAAGGTGAAATGTAAACGCAATACATAATATTGTCAAGCAACCTCCCTCATTACAGTGGCAACTGATCCTCTTTGGAAATTCCCCCGACTGACCTAACATCCTCCAGCTCCCTGTCAAACAGCCATTTCTCCATGAATCATCAAAAATAATGCTTTTTAATTTTTTTTTCAGGAGGGTCTTGCTTTGACCAGCGTTTCCTTTGCATATCAAGCATTCATTTTATCATAATCACTATTAATGAATGTACCAGAAAGGAAGAACAGATCTTATCCTCTTCACCACCGATTTCCTTAACAGAGTCAGCAGGAAATTAGATCAAAGGCTCCCACATCCAGCAGCAGGTATCAATTTCCTGACCTTCCCTTTTGGCTCATTTGCAGAGTTTGGGAAATATTTCCTTTCCTCCTTCCCTCCTGCCTCACCTTGCTCTCTGCATCCCAGGCATTTCTACTGTCAAGAGAGCAGAGAGCTCCTCCATCCAGGTCTCGTCTTTTGACCCCTGCAGCAAAGCCCTCCTTATTACTGCTCTATGCTCTGAGGATTTTTTTACCATGATGTGCAGTTGGTTCAGAATACTTTCAGACCTACTCTACAGTAGGATAATAAATAATTCCACAGCACAGAGGCAAAATTGGGCTTTGCCCTCAGAGCACAGCCCCTCTCAAAGCCTTCTGCAGGTCCCCACACACAGAAGTGAGGAGTTTCGGAGTTAGGAGTGTGTGAAGCTTCCCCTTAACAGAAATTGTCCTATCAAGAACAGGAATTGCATAAGGACGAATTTTAACATATGAAGCCTTGATTTTTTTTTAAATGGAAGATTATTCAATCCCTATTAAATCCTAAAACAACTAACCAGGATAACAATAGCTAAAGCAAGCATAAAGGAACAGAGAATGAATAAGGTTCTACAGTCTATTATTTGCTTTAAGATGGACTACTCTGAGTAGGAAGAAGAACATTTCCAGAAACATGGGTTTAGTTTGACAGCATATAAATAGCCCAAGCTGAGGATGTAACAATTGCTCTGCCTCTTCTCACACCAGGCAGGGCAATAACTAGAACTGAGCTGACTGTGGAACTGGAATATTTTGCAGCTTAGATTTCTTCAATAAGGCTAAGCCAGCTCAAAAGATTTCACTGTTGCTCTAACACACAAGCCTTTGATGTTTCCTCATCTTTACATCATAGAAGGAGCTCAAAGGGTTAATTAAAATTTAATGATATCGGCAGTACTTTGAAAAAGTTATGAACTTGGGTGAGATCAATCACTTTCTTGGACTGTCTGACTTCAAAGCAAACATTATGCAAAGGAAAAAAATTCTCTCATTCTGCATTGAATTCATAAGCAAGGATTTCCTCATTAGCGGTCTGTGCATGGAGGAGATTCCAAGTTCAAACTGGAAGAGGTGAGGTGCCAAAAAAATGGTTAATCAGAATTTCATGCCTTTGATGGTAGTCACATGCTGAATGAATGCATCACTGCAAACCAGGGGACACTTGAACAGTCCCAAAATAGGAAGTCAGGGATTAAGGGATGAGCTTTTTTTTTTTTTCAAATTCACAACTTGTTTGCAGAGATTTAGCTAAAACCTCATTAGCTTGTTTATTCACTCTTAGTGACATTCAGCAAAATGTCAACTGAAATAACAAAAGTTTTTTAAAAATGTACACATCTCTGGTTTGCATTTGTATTTTTATTTACCATCTACATTTTATTTGAGCTGACAGCTTTCACTTTCTGCAGTCTTATTCTGACCTGAAGGTATTACTCTATTTTCTAAGACAAATACACTTCAGATGATAAAATTATGAAAATCCCCTATAAGAGATCCAAGTTTACCAGTGACTAGTTAGATTTATCATGAAGATTAGGAAAAATTTGTCTTAATGCATTCAAGTGTTGACAGACAATCACCATCTCTACTCAGAAAAGGCTGTGTGTGGAGCCTGATTTAGCACCAACCTTGTACCTTCCTCTAATTTCAACATGAGCCTACTGTGCAAAGGTGGAAATATGCTCTGTGCTATGATTCCTTCTGGAGACTGGTTCTATCGTATATTTAATATTGTTCTCCATAAGCAATCACTGTGATCTATTCAACACATCCATGTGTTCAAAGCTCTATAGTTCTCAGTGTAATTATGCACTTACCATGAAATATTTACTGCCTCGTTCAATGCCTAAAATAAATCTCTGGTGTTTTAAATGTGTCTTTTCATTGAACGGCTCCTGTTTGAAAATTCCATTTCTTTCTCAATGTCCTGTTATAGACATAACGCTATTCAGGACCACCAGACGTGCTGCTGGGGACACAGTACCAGGAACAAGTAAAAGTGTTTGAAAATGCATGACTGGTGTACTCCTGAAAGGTTTAGTGAGGGTGACACCTGTGAAATGTGCAGCCAAATTCCTTGGAGGGCTTCTCCAGACTGATGTGCTGGCAGGGCTGGTGTCATTCACAGCAAGGACACCATGGACCCATGGACATGGCATTCCTGATAAAGGTGCACGGCTTCGTCCATGCCCTCTCATGGTAATGCCTGGCTTCCTTCCAGCTGCTCTTGACTAACTTTAAAGACCCAATTCTTTGGTGCCAACAGCCTTTTAATTCAATTCAATGGTGATTTGGCAAATCATTCTGCAAACCCGCATCTTCTGATTAATAAGTGGAAAGTTGTCTGTTGGACAAGTCAATATTTATGTTTTTAGCATTTCAGATGGCTTGTATTGACTCACACTGTGCTGATTTTGGTGGACTAGAGTCATTAGAAGTATTAAGTTGATCCTTTCCATTGCATTGCAACAACTATTGCAATAAAATGCTGGATTTTGAGTTTATAGACTTCAGCTGAATTAATTCTGTGGCAAAGAGTCTGAATTTAAAATGTATTCAACCTTTTTTGAGGATACAGATGACAAGGCAGCAGCAGTATTTAAAGAACTAAAGCAACAACAAATTGATTTTACTTTTGGCACTAACTCTTTTTCCCTTTCCCCTTTAATAGAGAGAAATTCTATAAAATCTATTTCTGCTTTTTAGGTAAAAGATAATAATAGCTTTCATTTTTCAGGGGAACAAAAATTACCTGAAGATGAGGTAGAGCTGTCTTTCACTGATGTCAAACCCAGAAAAACAATACAACAGGGATGAGAAAAGGAACAACAAGACAGCAGCTCATACTTTCAGACCTGTCTCTCATTTCCTGACAAACTCTTGGGCAAAGAAAAGCAGACCACTAGGTCTTGTCAGTTCCTTGAGAATGGCAAACCCATCCCAGCTCAGGACTGTTTGTAGCAGGGCTTATAACACTCCTGTCTGGTTAAAAGAGGGTATGGAAACAAAGTTTTGATCAGGTAAATCTGAAAAAAAAAGGCATTAGAAGAGAGAGGGTGCCAGGAAAGCAGATGTGTGAGATGGGACAGAAAAAGGAAGCACAGGGGAAGGGCGACCAAAGCATCATTCTCTCAGTGGTGCCTGGGGTTTACCTGGACGGGATGGAGCAGGACAATTCTGTTCTCTTCTGAAAAATGCCTGAAATCTCTTGGGCAGTCCAGGAGTGTCACAAAACAGCTCTTAAACCTCAGCCCACTCAGCCCTTTCAGGCCCCTGTTCCAACCTGAGTGAACAGGTGGGACAGCCCATGATGTTTTGGATGTGATCTCATTTGTCTTTATACAGACATATAAATGAAGTATGTTTGTTTCAGAAAGCCAGGCTTTGATTTGACAGAGAGGTGTGAAATAGGTTCCCTTTCATACCAAACACCAATGAAAACTGCGTATTGTTTGTATTTTACATCATTTGGGGAAAAAAATTCATCTTATTCAGCTAAGCTGCGTATTTATAAGTGTCCGGAGGTAGAACTAGCAGTAATCATGTTTTTCTTTTAATTTTATATACTTCTCTCTTGTCTGGTGATTTTTTCCATTGTGATGGCTAAGACACTGACCAGTCACAATTAAAGAGAAGTTAAATCCACTTTTTCCAAATTAAATGCAAATATTTTTCAATAAAGGTCAAAGGCACAGTGAATAAATACATAGAATTGTAAAACTACTAAGATAGGCTAATCAAGGGCAGATCATGGGACTATTACTACATTTTGGTTTGGGGTTGGGTTTTTTTTTTGAAGTTACTAGCCTTCAAGGTAGGGATGTCTCTTTATTTAAACTTTGATGCTGTACCTCAGGCACTTCTGTTCCTTGGTATTGTATTTGTTCATTTGAATTATTTTTGAAGCCTAGTCTGCTAGATTTGTACCCTAGACTAAAAATCACAGGTAATGCTGCTGGTGCTATCAAGTTCTCAGAACAGTTCTAAATAGATGGGTACTCTGATTTCATTTAAGTAATTCAAATAAAACTTGAGCTTGGTTTAGCTGTATTATAGGAAAATTTGAATAAAAGTGAACAATTTGCTTTGACACAAAAGTCTATTATTGTTTGCAATAAAAGTATTTTCATGATTAGGTATAAGTAAATGAGGAGTCCAAAGAGTTCAAAATGACAATGAAATTATTTCTGTAAGAGCTACTCCCTACAACCATTTCTACTACTGATGATGGCACTTCACTGATGTATCAGAGACAAACAAAGCAAACAGTGCCCTGGAGAGAGCAGAGATGCAGTGAGGATGGCTGAATACATCCACTGGCAAGGCTAACAATCCCCAGCAGTGACCATGAGAAACTTCCAGAGAGAATCCCACTCCGGAAAGTTCTATTATGGCGGGAAAGACCCTAATGTCTAATGAAAATTAGCTTTGGGAATCAAAAAGGAAGTCATGAGAGGAACAGAGTTCAGTCAAGCTCTCAGACTTTGGGTCTCCTCAAAGACCCTGTGGAGCTGTGACAAACTTCTTTTACTTTTATAAAGGGATCTCATGTCAGAGAAGACCCTGAGGAAGGTGTCAGGCAAAGAAACAAACCCTTTTTGATGACAGATGATCACCTGTCTTAATAAAAGGTTTTACTGTTCACTCCAAAGACTTTCAAGTTCTTTTTAAAAAAATATATATAACATTGCTAAATGCAATACAAAATGCCTTTGGCTGTTGTCACTGTATCTCTTTCTGTGCTCCATTTTCCCCATAAAACCTCTATGCTGCAAAGGGGAAACCAGTTTAAAAAAAAGAAAATTCTTTTCTTTTCTCCTCCTTCACAAAGAGACATTGTAGGAAGACAAATGGCAGAATGAGAAAAGGGGAAGTATACACTGTACCCTTTCCAAAGCACATTTCTTCTGCCCTAGCATGTGCTTCATTGCCTCTCAAGGGTGCAGTTTATCTCCTTTTCTACTTCCAAGTAGATACAATGCCTTTATACTCCCTGAACATCTCCTGTTACATCACTGCCACTCTTAATTCCAAAAGGATTGCATGGATTCAAAATGCTCAAATGTAGTGGTTCTGTTAAATACTTATTAAGCCACAATATTTTTAAAGATTCCAGGTTGGAGACCTATATTCCCTTAGTATATCTTATTCTTAATAAATCTGTTTAGTCTGTGGAGGCCATGAATTACTATTCCATCCTATAGAAGTCAAGAACGGTGAGGGAAAAAAAAAATAAACACAACCTGCCCTTGGAAATAACAGGATTACATTTTAGTGAGCCGTCACTTGTATTGGGAATGTTGATCATTTGAAGCTTTAACTTGGGGCCTATTTTTGTGGTTGTTCTCTCTTCATGACAGTACATTCAAGCAATTTCTCCACTTAATATAATTAGTGAGTAAAAGTGTGAGCAACAAGTGAAGTTTTATATGAATTTGTGGGACTATAGCTACACTCTGCATCCCATTGTAATGGCAAGCACGTGCAAAATAATTGATTGTATTTAGACTGCCATGTGAGTTTAGTACAAAGGTGTTAAACTGCTACTTTTTTTGTTATTATGACATTCCTAACAGAGAATCTAACTCAGTTCTGTATGGATTTGAAAAAGAGACACAATACATTAGTAAGTTTTTAGCTTGAATTTCAACTTGCAGGAAAGCATGAAACAACAAAGCCACAAAGTGGTAGGTTAACCATTAATACAAAAAAAATACAAAGTTAAAATTCAGTGCCTTTGATACAGTGTTGCTTCTTGCACCCTTAACTATAAAACCTAATACCTTTATGTGTAGTATGAATATAAGTGTTTCTGGGTTGATCCAAAACAGAAAAGTATAAAGAAGTTTACATTTGTAACTTTAAGACAGATTTTCAATAAAGCTTTCTGACTACATCCTTGCACTGAAGTAATTGGAGTTGCTGTGTTGTTGTAGCTATGATGGTTTGTGTGCAGTAAAAATTGCAGAAATAAATAACATCTTTCATTAAACAAAGTGATTTCATTGGAAAAACAAACACACTTATTCATAACACCCATTCTTCAGATCCTAAAGAGAAGCAAAATATACGTTAGAAAAAGAATCAATCTAATTAATAACCTAAACAAGTGAGGAAAAGTGTGATGAACACCTTTGGGGTCAAGAGGGGTGACAATGCCAATATTCATTCCTTCAGTAAAAAAATCTAACTTTTGTTTCAGCAAGTTATTTTCTTTCAGAAAGTTATATATAGATAGTGGTTACATTCACCTATAATTATCTGCAGCCATTATATTTAAGGGTTATCACACGGTGGAGCTAAACACATTTTTTGGTTCCAAAAACTGCATCCTATATTATATCTCCAATTTTCAGCTGCCTGCATCTTAATAGAAAAACCAGAGCTTCAATACCTGGTCATAGAGGGAGAAAATTCATCAGTAGTAAAGAGATTGTACTTCAGCCCCCATAATACGAGTGTCAAGAACAAGCAGTGCATGGGGTTTTGAAAAGATCATTGCACAGGTAGATAAAATTCTTTCTTTACAGATCACCAGGAGACCTAAGCATCAGTGAACCCAATTTTTGAAGCCTTCAGAGGGACTACACTGGTGGAGATACCCAGTGGAAGTATTTGGTAGTGTAGCAGTAGGAGCACATAATCCTGCCCACAGACTCCTGGCTGGAATTGCTCTTCTTCCATAAGGTACACACAGTGTCACCAAGGGAAATCGTTGCTTCTGTATGAAATAAACTCTCATGGACACAGTTCGGTTCTGTTACTGTACTCAGCATAGCCAGTATAAATTTCTCACTACAATTATTTGCCTTTTTTGTAGTTTAGACCTGGCCTAGGGTTCTGCTTTCACACAGAGTTATGCATAGCTTCATTTGTGAAATTAGGATTTAAATAAACAGAACACATGTGGAATACCTACTGCCTTTAAAATGCCTTGAACATATGCTTAAGTGCTATGCTGATTAATTTTATAACACCTGGACTTGTTCTTATCTGAAAGTGATATCAAAATCTCTTTGCCATTTCTATGTATTTCCTCCAATATGCAAAATGTTTACATTTCTTCAAACTAAAAACCCCAGCAAAACAGTAATACTTCATCCTGCATTACCAGAATATTTTGACAGTCAAACCTCCAAAAATATAAATGATTGTTTTCCTAGCTTTCATCTTCTCAAACAGCAAAAAATGCAACCGCATCTTGGCCAAGATCACAATGATGAATGAATGACACGGCTCGGTAGTGAAACAACGCACACTTACTGGGCCTGAACTCTACCAACATCCCTGGTCTAATGCTGTCTGAAGGTAGGTACAGACCTGCAGGATTCCAGGGCATTCAGGCTCCATTATACATGATTTTAAAAACTGAATTTATCTAGCCATCTAAACCAGCTTTCAGTGCTCCACAGAAGCTATGTGTGGTCCCAATATTTTAATGGCTTCTCTGGACGCACATTAAAGACTTGAACACCCTGATGTGTCAATAGCTTTTTCGACTAAACAATAAAATAAATTGGAAGAGAAATCCCTGTTAGTCTGCCATGAATTATTTAAGCAGAACTCCTACTGGAGCACAAGGTCAGCAGGGGGATAGCACACTCTCACAGTCGTGCTCTGTGCCATCTGCCAAGAACAGCTCTGCGTTGGTGCTGGGAGCAGATTGACAGAATGAGGTTAGCCGGGGCAGTCAATAAGACATAGCCAAAGCTTGGAATCCACACGCATCGCAATAACATTAATAACCTGTGTGAACAGGAGTGCATCCATGCTATTCTTTTGAACAGAATGCCTTAACAGCCTTGAGAAAAGGACAGCAGACCCTGCTATCCCAGTTGCACTTGCACAGCCATGTGAAATGTGTGGGCATGATGAGGAGAAGCATTTGGAAAGGCAGAGATTTTCAAGAATTGTCTTTACTGGAAGATATCTTCTTGCAAAGCAAACCAAGGGAAAACTACGAATGTGCACTGAGTACTGGGAGTTGAATGGAATGTCTTTTCACCTACTGTATAGCAAAGGTGCAGCCACAGCTCTGTGACAGAACCAGCAGAGAGAGAAGAGTCAGTAGTGCCTGTAACAGAAGCAAATTCAGTTTTTATGTGTGCAACACCCCTACTTTGTAAATGACAACAACAAGGATGCATAAACCACTCTATTCCGAGTCTCACAAACTCAAGGATTCACCACAATTTCTCTGCAGTTCAACATGCAAGCTTTTGCCCTGAAATAAGTCTGGCAACAAAACACCTGTGCTAATGGTGGAAGCTTCTTTTGCTGCCTTTTCTCATCACCTCAGTGTGGTAATGAGAAGAGAAAGCGTGTAAAGCTGTGAAGGTTAGTGGGATTGCTGGTTCCCATCAGATCCACGACCTGGTAATGAATGACTGACAGGCTCTCTGAAGGGAAATGCATAACACAGGCAAGGACTTGCCCCACAGATTGAAACTTGATGGCTGGTAAAAGACTTGTTAAGATTCACATCAGAATCAGGAATATCACTGCAACTGCTTCCATGACAACAAAATATAATGTCATAATGCATATTACGATTTCGTGACAGGATGAAGCCTGTTTATCCAGGCAGCCGTGTCTGCACTGAACAGGATTGGAGAATAAGAGATCACTTTGGGAACAAGAATACTAATAATAATTTTACAAAATATATTTTTCATTGACATAGAGATGGAAAAAAAGGCTTATTAAGTGTAGCTTATTTCCATCTCAAGTATGATCAATACCTACAGTAACAGTACCTATATGTACAAGGTTTCAAAAGAATTGGGTTCTTTGCTTCCATCAACTTTTTTAGGCCCTTCAACAGAGTACATTACTAATAAAATTTATTGTTTCCTTTTTCATGCATGATTAAGGCTGGCAAATCCTTAATGCTTCTCTCACTTTTATCTCTATTTTCTATGAGAGCCATACCCAGTCACCTCTGTTCCAGCACCATTACTCCACTGGTTTACATCCATACAGCTCAGTTTTATACCATGGATCTGCACAGTATGCTACTTTCCTGTCCTGTAGACACTCCGTGTGTTAATATACAAACACATCATTTTTCTTTGCCTGAACTGATAGAGTTTCTGGATTAAAGACACTGCTCAGATACAAAGCTCATATAAACCCCATCAGTATTACACAGAAGCCAACTGGAATTCCCACGTTAAACAGTGATCCCTGGGAATGGTTTCTCAGGTAACCCACAACCTCAGCTATCCTGCACTGATGGGAAGCAATCTCACCTCTCATGTTCTGGGGGAGGGAATGAGGGAGAAACCATTGACCTGCATCAGGACACAACTGAAGTATTTGAACAATAATACAGAGGCCCCATGCAAGTATATTCAATTTTACTGTACGGTCTGATGGAAATGCAACAATGGTGGCGGCAAACAGCTGGAAAGATCCCATGACTGACCAGTACAATCCTTACTGGTCTACTTAAATGCCACCTCCACGAGCAGGATTTAGCAGCTGGAGTGGGTGAATATTGGACGCCTGTAAGGACTGGCAGTGCTGGTACTCTGGCAGGGTAACAAGCTGTGAAAATTGTTTCTACTCAAAAGCAGTTCAGCAGTTCCCCTCTCCCTCCTCCAGTTATCAAACTAATCCAAAAATAACAAAAGCAAAATAAATAACGGGTAAAAACTTTTTAAAATTAACTTCCTAAATCCTGCCAAGAACCATTTTTTTTTTTTAAGTGTGTTCAGCTTGGGAACGAATAAAGGTCCTCACAGAAACAAATATCTAAACGGTCACACATTAAAGCAACCATGACAGGACAGTGATAAAGTCACTGCAGTTCTGTTTTAAATGATTTGCTAATGTCAGGAACATTATGGATTCTTTGTGAAAGAAACATATAAAACCTTAAGTCTTCTATTTTTCATATTTCGTAAGGATTTCACTTCAATCAGCTTTCTCTACTTCCTTTTTAGAACTATCTTTGGCTGAGTGGCTAAGACTGCCAGTGAATACATAACAGTAGTTAAGCAATAATTTTCCCCTAGGAGAAAATTACTTTTTGCATAGAATAAAAAGGAATTAAATTATTTGAGGCTCGAGAAATAAATTTCTCAACACAATGAATCTATTCTTTATTATTTTTAGTGCAGAGAAATGCTTTTTTTCCAAATTATGTGTGTAATACAATAAAGACTGCATGCATAATTTTTAACCTTTCTGAAATAACTATGTAAAAATTATAAAAACAGTCACAAGAACAATGTTCATGATATGCATGGCCTAATTACATGCTGAGAACATTTGTTCTGATTTTTTTTCAGTCTGAAATTCACCTTTTTTGTTTTCAGAAGCCATAGAACTAGCACAGCACTTTCCAGAGTAATGCAGCTGTCATAATAGGAATATGCAAATCATGATTATTTAAGATGAACTTGATCTTTTTCTCAAAGAGACTTTTATCAAATGTGACTCTCATAGAAAGGTCTTATTAGAATATAAGAAATATTATTCCCTCCTTTGATATGTTACTCTCAAAATAATGCTACTGAATCAGACAATTACCTTACTTGTACCCAGAAGCAGTTTATTCCTACCAAATCCTACACTTAGCTGCAATTGCTTTCATATTTGCAAAGGAAAATGTTAAAATATTAATAATCCAGTAACCTATTCCATGCCAGTGAGTCACTGGTTTGAACTTTCATTTCAGTCATACACACACGAAGAGCTAAACTTTAATATAAGCAGAGAAATGGGAGTAGATGTATTATAAAGGTTGTAATATCAGGTCTTAATATTTCCTGCTACCATGAAATTACCAGTGGCACCAGCCTCAACAGAATTTAGCAACACAAAAACAGAGGCACACATGTTTATCTATGTGCAATTCTGTATTGTTGTGTTCCATTTATGGAAGATTCTGCCTGGAATGACAAAGAGCAACAATCCAAGTTTAGAGTTTCTTGGTATTTTTATGCAGGAGTTCCTTTTCCTGTCAAACAACTGAGAAAATATTTGCAAACATCATTAGTGAAAATGTTGGAAATGTTGCTTATTACATCAAACTCCCTCTTGACTGCTATGGGGACACCACCTTAGTGGGAAAACTGGCCATATTACAGAAGATTTAGATAAATGTTCATACAGTGGAGTAAAAACGGTTTTAAAGGACACACCTCATTGTGTTTTTATTATTATTGATGGCAGATGAAGTTTCACACACACAAGGCTCCAACATCTAAGAAGGAGCTGAGGTTTCAAGGGAGTTGAACACAGACAAAACCAACTCTTTTTTGTATGTCTGATTTTGAGTTTTCATTACATAAGGAGTATAAAAAACCTCATACCTGGATTCACTACTAAGCCTAAAACAAATAAATAAACCACTCTTTTCAGTTCATGACACTCAACACACTTGAAGAGAAAGATCTCATAATTTTTTGTTTGTTTTTTTACTACATGGATTAAACAATGCACATGTTGCTATTTAGTTTCTGGTTAAATCCAAATATATATGTTAAGAATAAGTGAAAACCACAGCAATATAAATGTTCATTGGGTCTTTTGTTTGTTTTTTAATTTAAAACCCAAAACCACTAAAACTGAGTAAAATACCCTAAACCAGTACCAGGAAATATTTACCCAAATGCAAACTCTCAATTTGCTTTGGAGTTTTTTAAAACTCTATTTCTTTTCACATAAAATTAGTGGGTTTGTGTTTGAGTTTTTTTGGTTTTTTTTTTCCAAATACAAGTATCTTACTGGAAAGAAAACACTCATGAAAATTACCAAAAATACATTTTAATTTAAATGTTTGAGTAGCAATTGGTAAAGAGCCATCTTGACACTGACTGCCAGCCTTGCTGATGTATTTAAATCCTGTTCCTGTTTACAGTCACCTGCTCAGAGCACAAAATGGAAGAGACATAGGGAGATAGCAAGTGACAGGTATGGAATACTGAAAGAAGTAATTTGATTGAATTCAATTTGGAAATTGATTGAAATTCATTTGCATACGAAATATGTTTTGCAGTTGATTTAGCTGAGATTCTTTGCAGAGTTCAGTTTCCATCCCATGCAGCTGAGGGTGGGGGCTCCCTATGGGACGAGGTAGAGCTGGGGGGCCCTGCCAGGAGGTGACCCTGGTGACTCACAGTGACATTTCATTCCAGCTGAGAAAACCCAGAAGATTTTCTGTCACACAAAACTCTTCTGTAATCACCAGATCTTTGATGGCTTAAGCAGAGTAAAAAAACTACCCTAAATGGGAAGGAATAATAAAACACAACAATCAAGTTTTTCTGCCCTGCTTATCTTACTGTAATTGCTGTGCCCATGGTGAGCGATATCCTAACCCAAAGCAGTGCAGGAGTTCACAGAGCTGGGTGTGGGAAGGCCCAGGGCGAGTGCATTCTGTGCCTTTGTTCTGGGCCATGTTTCCCCCGTATTAATCTTGGATTTACATCGGCACCATGAAAAGGTCACATTATGGCGTGACCTGAAAAGAAGTTTTTATTACCAGTGTAAACCTAAGCTAACCAGCAAATGCCTCTTCTTAAAAGTCTACTATTCCATTCATTCATTCTCAAATTACTTATTAATTTAGCTGATGATTTCCTGTGGCTAATCTTACAGACCTAAGTCTGCTTCTGTCTTCATCCTTCAAAGAAGAATTTAAACCTCTCTAATGTAATTCAGAAGTTCAGATTCACTTTCACATATCCCCCTATCTATTCTGTTTCTAGTTCATGTCCTGCATTTAAATGAACAATGATACAAAGAACTAATATTTCCTTGTATAATTTAAATTATAAGACTGAAGAATTAGAAAAGAACAAGGAAAAGGCTATTTAACTGTGTTCTTAGGCAATAGCAGGTGTCCATTGTAAGCAGAAGGTTCTTTGCATTTAATCTCTTGCCATTTTACTGGGGAGCTGCATATCCACAACATTAAAAAAAAAAAAAAGATACAAATGCCAAGCTGTACGTATTTTGATAGAGAGCAATCATGATTCAAGATTGCTGAAATTCGTCATTGTTTTTCTCTAAGCACGAGAAATCTTAAATGGGATAAAGAGCTGTTCTATACTACTGGACGTGAATGTCTTTGAATTGAATTAAACCCACTTCACCAATTTCAATATCAATGAATTGGGGTATCTCGTACAGTAGTCAAAGAAGAGATACAGAATAAACTCACATATCCTTGCAACAATTATGATAATAAATTCATCTTGGCAGATAGTATGACTTTTTCCAAAGAATAATTGTCCCTTCCTGGTTGCCAAGATACAGAATTTTCACTCAGAGCATATCTTGAAAATTGGGAGCATTTGAATTTTACAGCAATTTTAAGGTGGTCAAAGGGTAATGGTGACTAGCTAAACAAAAATCATTTTGTTGAACACATAACAGGACCTGAACTATCCAGGAGATATCAGGCAATCTCCTGTGAATTCCACTTATTGAATTAATAGGACTGTACAAGCACCTAAATCTCACTGATTGCACAGTCCTTTCACCATGTATTTCAATGTGATTGTCAAGGTTTGCAACAAAGTCAGCGGAAAGAAAAATAGATGTATCCTGCCGTCAGAAATGCACAGTATTTTGGCGATAGACAAGTCCGACAATTACCAACAAACAGCCTTGTGAAAGAAATCAACTAAATGAAATCCTCAAATTCAAAACCTTTACAATAAACAAGAACTGTGAAGAAATACTTCAACTAAGTTAGAGCTCCCCGTCTAGATTTTAGTGAGCAGCCTTGATGGAGTGATTTTACTGCTGAGTTATTGCAGCACCGGGAGGCCACGCTGAGGCTGGAGAACAGGGGGCATCAGGAAAAGGCTGGAATATCCTGCTCCCTCCCAGCCATACACTAGAACTATATTCTGTGAACTCATTCACATTTCATTTTATCAAGCAAACTACTTCCAGACTAAATAGCTGCTTTGACATCTGCACATCTGCAATGGAATGCGTGAACACTTTAAAAAAAGTCATTTCTCACCACCTAATCCACTTTCCCTAATCCACTTAGAGTTCCGGTAGGGCAAAAATTTGATCAATTTGCTGTGACTTGAAGAGGTACACGATGCTGTGTGCTGTGTCCCTGCACTTGCACATGACAAACTGTTGATACTAGATGGCACTGAGAATGAAATAACACTGAGAAGAAGCCAAAATTTTTCAATAGAATATTTTTGCAAGAAATCTGCATCATTGGACAATTTTTTCCAGGAATATAGTGCTGATGCAGCAAAAAATACAAATCCATTTTACTACCTTATATTAAATCAGTATTTTAAAATAGAGAATAGTATTTATACATATCAATAGCAATATATACTGTATTGCTTGTTTTAATATAGAAACCTAACTTACTTGTTTTGACATTACCAAATTTCTGAATTCAGATTACAGAATACCAAGTGAAAAGAACTTAACCAGTTGTTCTATCACATATGAATTTCATGTTAAATAATCTTCAGAAAACCTGCATCAGGTGTATGGTACATTTCTGATTGACTAATGGAGAATTTCTAACCTATGTGCACAGTTAAACATATTTTAGTCCCTAACTTGCACCTAAAGAGCTTGAACTGACACTCACGTTTTGCTTCTTGACTGCCCTGCCTTGGTTTTAGTTAAAACCCCCTAGAGCTGGCTGGGACAAAAGTCACAGCAGACAAACACCAGGCTGCCGATTGCTTCCTGTTCTGTGATGTTCTGCCATTAGAAGATGCTCAGTTAGCAGCTTGTTTTCAAATGCTTTTATAGGATGTAATTAACATATTAAAGGTACCCGTTTTAAACCTATGGCTATTGATAATGCTCTAACCTTGTTATATTCTTACTTCTTCCCTGCCCTCTTTCCCGAATTTTTCCACACACAGCTGCCACGTGCTTGAATACTATTTTGTTATTATTATAACAGTGGAGGAAATGATAAGGAGGATGGTCAAGCAAGGGATGAATTGCCTTTAAGGCTGTATTCAGCACATTCACTAAAAGGTTGTGGTTTAGTAACAGCTGTACGCAGACACTCCTGTTTCAATCAGAACTGTGTGGAAAACATTTAGTTTCCCTCTCAAAGAGGGAAGTCTGCTGAGTTTTGCTATGTGAAGGACCCATTAGCTGTATCCCGACAAAAAGAATCATTTTGGCCACAAAGTGATTCAACATTCTGAATTAAAAAAAAAAAAAACAGTTTGCCTATTACTACAGTTTGGTTTTAATCATGGCATACCACAACTTTAAAACAGGTTTTCCAAGTTATTCAGATTCACATTATTTGGTGCCCCCTCCACAGAGCAGGGGCTGTCATCCCCTATACACAGAGCCGTGTGTGATGTAGTTCATCTGGCATACACTCAAGCTCATGAATGGATGAAGCACATCCAATTAGCTCTGAAGTTTCTTTGAACTTCACACTGTCAGGAGAGCGGGAGTGTCTTATGCCAATTACTGCAGTGGATGGGACTGAAGGACTTCCCTCCTCGTACTATTCTAGTGAAGACAGAAGCTTTCTACTTTCACAGGAATTAGTCTCACAGCGCTTAAAGACCAGGAGTACTCTTCCCAATCAGCAATTCAGCCCCTTGCTGCGGCACAGAAATACCTTATCGATGCTCACATAAACATGTTTTGCTCCATTTTAAGTGTTATCTGCTATGCCAGTCACAGAAGCTGCTACACATTTTAATACCATCTACTGTTACAACTGCTGATTTCCAATAGAAATTTTCAAGGGGGACTTTTAATATTGCTGTGAGAATGATACCCTTTAACAAGAACGGCTCATCACATCTACCGATTTTAATTTTGTTCACACTACAATGCAGCCTTACTGGGCTGGACTCCCTATATGGGGTTTGCAGGCATTTTGTGCATCTGCCTCCTATACAGGCAGTTCAAAGCTTTCATCTTTGTTTTTTGACTGCTGGAAGGTCTTTTCCTGACTTGGTACATATTTGAACCACTAAGTTCAGTTTCATGAGATTAGGGGCCTCTGTGCCAAGCAGCACTGGAAGGTGGGGGAAGAATTCGCCATGTGGCACTGGCCAGATTACGTGTGACGAGGAGGATACGCACGAAAATAACACTGCAGGCTAGAGACCCCGGCTCTTCAACTCCAGTGATATTTTCTAAAGCAATATCAGAAAAAGTACAGCATTTCACAGGGAAAAACTGCC
This sequence comes from Origma solitaria, assembly GCA_013397895.1. NCBI lineage: Eukaryota > Metazoa > Chordata > Aves > Passeriformes > Acanthizidae > Origma > Origma solitaria. The sequence continues at coordinate 584,190 of VZRL01003878.1, read as the reverse complement.
AGGAGTACTGAGCAGAAGAATAAACAGAGAAACAGAGAAAGACAGAGGAGCTGGAAAATGGACAGATGAAGGAAATAAAAACCAGTAAAAGCAGTTGTGACTGTCTGACAATCCACTCCAGCCAAGAATCAGTGGCTCCCAAAACCCGCATTGGGTAGGTCATGGGAAGGTAAAAGCTTGCTAACGTTATGTTATGTACTTCAACAATTAGCACTTAATTTTTAGCCAATATTGGGTTTGTATGTTTTTCCAATAGGGAAGATTTCTAGAAGGTTTTTCTAAAATTTCTAATATGTACTTTAACACATCTGTTCCACAGCAACAAACATTAGCTGAATGTCATGAATATGGGGTTTTCATTTGGTTGGTTGGGTTTTTTAAATGTCAACAAGGGCTTGTCCGAACTTAAGATTGAATCAAACACCATTCAAGTTCTCAAGTGTGAAATAACACAGCAATATTTGAAACACCCGTAGGTTTTTTGACTGACACGACTGTGCTAATACCACTGTCTCTTTCATGCACCCTACAGACTCCCAAATCTTGTGTGCGAGTCCACAGCATTCATCACTGATGACTCAGTTGCTCTTTGCCAGCAACGTGCCGTGCCGCATTAACCAAACCTCTCACAGCAGAGATCCTTGACCTTTTCTGCCACTAGAACAACTCAAAAACCTAAATATTTGAAATCTCTTCTACTATTTTTCCTCTGAGGAGCTACAATACCCAAATCTGGGCTTTCTGCATGGCTTTTTACAAAGCCTTTCATCACGCGTGATATCTTGTTACCTTAGATGTTCAGTCTTCAGTAGGGGCTAATCTTATGGATGAGCTTTTTACAAGCCCCCTACTGTGGAAGTCAAATCAAAGTACCCTTATGAATATTCATGAGCAAAACAATGGTTACTTACTGTGCTGGGCGGCCCTGGAAGCCAGTCCAAATGGTTTTGATTTTGTGATTGAGATTCTTAATGGTCGTAATTATCCGTTGCAGCCATGCAGTACCGAACACGATGGGTAATGGAGATACTTAACCCCTCTCAAAAACCAACAAAAACCAGCAATCCTGAAGATTCTAATGCTCATGTTGTAGTTCCTACAGGGCAATTAGCCCCTACTAATGATGTTTATATTTATATGCAAATGTATAAAAAAGAATCTTAACAGATACTTCATATTTATGCTCCTGGGATCTGACTATCCCATCTGTCTGCAGAAAATATTTCCCATTAGCTGCGTGAGTTGCTGATTTGGCAATAAAAACTATTTAATATCTAGTAATTTATTTTTGATTTTATGTTTTTCCATTTCCTTCAGCTCTATCATAAAAAACCTCTACTTATGAAACACAAGAGTTACATAGTGCATCAGCAAAGATTTTAGTTACACTTTCAACAAGCCACGAGTCTTGCATTTTGGTTTGAGTTTGAATATTTTTTTTCCTACATTTACCACTACTCCTGAAAAATAATAATAATTTCATACCCTAAATAAACTCTTTTGAGCCAGACCTTTTCTAGGCACTCACTACAGTCAATAGTGACAGCAAAGCCAGCAATGTCTGTGTACAAATCATCTTTTTAAATGAGGTACCAGATATTCTGTCATTGACAGCTGGTCTTCTGAGACCAATACTCTGAATATGACGTAATGCAAATGCATTATATAACACCAAGTACTTTATTTAGCTTTGCACTAATCAGTCACCTAAGGCTCCCAGAAATCAAGGAAAGATATCCTTAAAAACTAATGATCTGGTCGTTTTACATTATAATTATAAAAGATATTAAAATTCTTAGAATTGCATATCCACAGGTTACTGAGAGAAATCTGCCAGGAATTAAATATGTAAATTAGGAGCCTGAACCCAACATAAAAATTTGGCTGATCAATGCTTTGAAGGCTTTTGATGAAAGATATTCTGGCCAATAATCATAGGAGCATAATCTACAGATCATTTCAGGTCAACTATTTTTTTTCTGGGAATACCCACATGTAAAATAATTGACCAGATAATTTCAAGGAGTTTCCATTATCTTCAGAGACCTCCTGCATGGCACAGGTTCCATAATCTGTCTGTGCTATTAAATCAACAGTCTATATTCTGCATCTTTAATGACATTCATTCATCGTGTGAGACACCTGGAGCTGGCAAAGTCTGAGCCTTCCTCCTATTCCTGCCTAACCTCCACTGACACAGCACAACCCACACGCTTCCTGTTGAGCTGATTTTCTTTTTATTCATTCATATTTTAGAAAAATTAGAGACCAGCTGCCAGAATTCCTAAGCAATAATAGCAGCAGGACTAGGAAATAGAGAGAAGGACGTCTCAGCTATGGTTTAGCCACATTGCAATGGAACTGTCATGTTTTTCTGTTATGAATTCTTTATATATATGTCTGCTAATCACTAGAAGATGATTTGTTTCTATTTATTATCCTGACTTTAGGAGCTTCGGAAGAGCACTTGCCTTGCAGGTCTCTCATCCAATATCTGAAACAATCAGAATGCATGACTAATTCTCATTAAGCTCAATGGCTTTAGCTGCAATTCCCCCACCTGTTCCCAAGTTTGAGATATTTATTAACTCTTCCAGCACAAGAGTAGCTGTTTACCTTTCCTGCATTTTAAATGCTAAATTGTAACCCGTCAGACTGTTCAAATGCCATCATCTGCCTCTTCCCCCCACCCTGCTCCCTACCCATTGTTCTCCTCACATAGAAGGGAAAAAAAATGAAAAAAGATGCAAGCAGAAAGATCTTGCATATGAATGTGTCCTCTTTCAGAGAAGCCATGGTCTAATTTTCCTGATCAGACTTCTTAAAAATTTCACCTTCACCCTGAATATAGCTGTGACAAGTCAGTCAAGGTCCAGTGATTCCAATTAGAGAGGTTTTCTCATGAAGGTAAAGCATATTGCATTTCCTGACAATGCTGTATTACAGCAAAATTATTGTGAAAGGATTTATCTTTAAAGAGGGCAGTGGTAGCTACAATCACCTTATTCAGTGACTTAAAATTGTGACATAAAGTAACAGATAGCACAGAAATCTGCCAAGCACAATCTTTTTCTCCTATCAATGCTCCACAAAGCAGAACAATCACTTTCATGTGGTCTTACTGTTAAAAAAGAAGAAAGTGGTAAATGGCCACACAACTTCAGTAACAATTGGAAAAACAGCTTCCAATACTGTTTGCAATTCTATATCTACTTTTACCTTGTTATTTAAATGATCAAATCTCATTTAATAGTGATAAAGTATTAATTGATAAAATACTACCTGTACATGGTAATAGGTCTCTAAAACTGGAAAGGAAGACACAACTAGGATTATATTTTACAATTGGAGAGGAAAGATTAAGGAAATAGAGTAAGAAGCAGAGACTGTCTACACACTCAGGTTCAGCAGTCAGTTCCTTTAGAGCATCACCTGCAGGCACAGGGTAACTTTCAAATGACAGGGCACACCAAAGGCACAGCAGCTTCAACCTACAGAACCGTTTACACTGTGACCACTCATATATGTACCAGGTTTGTAGTAACTGGGGAGGAGGGCAGAAAATGAATCAGTTGTAAGGCTGTGAAACTTAAGGAGTAAGAAATTCACACCACTTGGCCTTAGGTGCAGAGTCCAGGTCTACATCATGGTCTCGAATGAGAAGTGATACTCCTTTAAAATATGTTCCCAATGTCAGACTCCAGAAGGAGTGGGTAATGCTGGCCCAATTCATTCATAGTTGTAGAGCTGCTATTCTGTTCACTTATAACTAAAAAATGTACAACTTCATCACTTAAATTACTACATATGCAATCAGGACAGCACTCCTCCCAGTACAAAACATTGGAAAGCATCAGACTCGGGATGAAAACTTACATCTTCCAGCTTCATAGTCAGTAACTGCTCCCTGAGTCACAGTGTTTCCCAAATAAATCACTCCGATCTTTGTTCCTTTTTACTCATAAAGGGAAAGAAAAAACTCAGTCTGTCTTGGCTTTGTAGTCACAGACTGCTTTTTCTTATGTAGACCTCAAAGCCCTTTACAAGGGTGGTTAAGCTTTATTAGCTGGATTTTACAGTTGGTCTAGCTAAGTAAAGAGATTTTAAGCAATTTCCACAAGGCAGTGTCATCTACTGGATTAAACATGTGTCATGTTACTCAAAGTCCTGTTCCCAGCGCTCTACCAGACTTCCTACACAACCTTTTGTAACTTAATTTTGCTTCTTGTCTTTCACCTTGAAAATGGACTAATCCCTGCCTCTTCTAGAGAAATAGAAGATACTGGTAAGAGAAAAGCTTTGGTTTGGTTTGAGGGTTTAGTCTCTTTCAGGAGCAGACATAGAATGATAGAAACATTATTTTCTCACTATGATGCCTGTACCTCAGATGTATGGAGAAAATTGCTCCATTATGGAGAAAATTGCAAAATAGGATTTGATTAAATTTATGATAAAAATAATGTTAAAAATGTTAAAAACAATGTTAAACTATAGCATTGGTTATATATAACCGGATAGAATTAAAATCTTTTGTCATGTGATCCAACAATTCAAGAACTTCAGAGGTAATGCTTCTGCCTGATCCTAACAACTTCTACAAAACAAAACAAACTAAAACTTGTCAGAAATTATTTCTTTCTTTGAATAGGAAACAATCATAAGAAACTTTGAACTTGAGTCTAGGTACTTCCATACCCCCATAAAGGATGAATAGTATTGTGACATCTGTAAAATATTTCAAGATAGCTCAATACTTCTGACCAAAAAAAGCAAGATGAAGATAATCTTCCCCATGAGATGCTGAAGTACTCCTTTCTTGACTAAAAGCCATTTCACAACCATTCTCACATTGAGTTCCCTGTGTTAAAGAGGTTCCCTTGCAGAATCTATATGGCAGAATGTCTCAACTCTAACTAATCATAAATACAAAGAAAGCCTCTCCCTTTCCCATATTACTTCTATATATATACTCATTATATATACACTCATATGTTACTTATATTATTCATATAAATGCCGATTAAAAAATTAAGAAATGCAAACTAACTTATTCACCAAGAGAATGTTTTTTTCATAGCTCACTACTCTCATAAAAGTCTGAAAAAGTAATTAAGCCCACTATATTCTAAGTGGTACTCTGACACCCAGGCTCCAGATGGTATCTGCCTTTGAAATACTTGATTTTTTTGAAACTTAGTCATTGATTATACTCTTTCTCCCCTTGCAGCTGCACCCCATAATCATGCTGTAGAACCCAAAGCACTTATCTGGCCAAGCTGAGTCGTAAATACTGGAGACAGTTATTTACTATTTCCTGCTCTACTAAGATACTGACAAAAAGCCTTCTATAATACACCTTACACTTGCAATCGAGACCCCACCTGGAGTACTGCCTGCAGCTCTGGGGTCCCCAACAAAAAAACCAACGTGGACCTTCAGGATTGGGTCCAGAGACGGCCATGATGGTGATGAGAAGGATGGAGCACCTCTCCTATGGAGGCAGAGCTGGGATGGTTCAGCCTGGAGAGGAGAAGGCTCCAGGGAGACTTTATTGCAGCCTCTCTGTGCTCAGTGGGGAACAGACATTTTAGCACAGCCTGATACAACAGGAAAAGGGGTAATGGTTTTGAATAATAGAGGGTCGATCTAGATTAAATGTAAGGAAGAAGTTTTTTGCCATGAAGGTGGTAAAACACTACCACAGGTTTTACCCTGAGAGGTTGTGGATGCCCCATCTCTGGAAATATTCTGAGTCAGGTTGGATGGCACTCTGAGCAACGTGATCCAGCTGAAGATTCCCTGCTCATGGCAGGCAGGTTGGATGAGACGACTTTGAAAACGTCCCTTCCTACCCAAACTGTTCTATACTTCTATGAATGCAACACAAAGCTACAGTGCTTTTACTTGCTTTGAAAACGTCCTCAATGAAGCTGTGAAGCTGCCAACTGCCCTTCCTGGGAAACTTATTTTGCTCATGCAACACAGCTGCATCTCTTTCAAAGTGACCCATATTACAATCTCTAACAAGATCTTCTGTGTGTTGAGAGCTGGGTTTTGTCAGTCCTTTGTGTTACTTTCAGGCATTTTTAAGTGCTTTTTTCAGCCTTTGTGGTATGAACTGACTTAACTCTCTTCTTTTAATATCCTATAAAGCGTCAAGAGGAAACAGGGAGAGGAGAAGAAAAAAAAAGGAAGCTATTCCTCACATCTTTCATTTCTAATGGGAAACCATCTATGATGCTTGTACTGAGTATTTCTAGTGCTATATGCAAAAAGTCACTGGTGACACTCTTCAGCACTCTGTGGGGCTCCTTTTCCATCTCTCTTTGCACACTGTGTAATCATTGTCTTTCTGAAAGAACATCTGCTGGTATCTCCACATCAAAAGCTTCTTATCCTCTTGTAGTTCTCTCATTTGAGAGTACCCCATATGATGTTGACAATCTATTTTTTAATGTCCCCTCTGATCTCTTTCCTCAAGGTCTCCCATAACTCATTGTATTTGACCCGCTCCTCTCTTCTGCTGTAATCTTCCTTTATCTGCCCTCTTCAATCATATGTGTTTTGTTTCATTTGAATGTGGCTTTTCTCTATAGCCTGTTACCTACAATTTCCTCTTTGCTTTAAGCATTGCCTTCTTTGATTTGTCATTCAAACTTTATGTTCCTTCAGCCAGAGTTTAAAATCTCATCTGGAACTGGAGACTGAGTTCTCTCATCATCGTGGGGACATGTTTTGCTGTTGTGAGGTTTGACAGTTTTTCTGCTGTGTAAGTCATTAAAATGTACACACTGCTGTACTTGCATCATAATCAAGATCTGGAAGGCAGTAGGCACTCTTTTTTTTACTTCAAAAAAGGAGTCACAATCTATTAAATGCAAAACAGGTAATCTGTTCACATATTTGACATCAGTGACAGAAATAACTAATCCATTAACTGAATTATTTAGTTAAATGCTTTGATTTGTGCTGGTGTTTTCATTATTAAAAAGGATTAACAATCCGTTGATACTTTCATTTAACATAAGATTCTCTTGTCATTTATTATAATCCTATTTCTTCAGCAATTCATCCAGTAATTTTGATTTGCTTTGGGCTAGTTCTTTGCAATGTTCCTGTGCTTTTCATCAGACGGGCAGACCTTCCTTTTCCCATTTACAACAAAACTTAACTAGGACATCTGGCTATGTAGAAGGTGTTGCTCCGACCCTTCAGCATTCAACTGGACTTAGGTGTTGGCTCAAAGACAGGTCTGCATTAGCATCACAGACTAGATGCAGTTGATTCTGTATTTGAATAATGAAAAACAGTTATGGGTTGGTCTCTCTGCATCTATCACAGGCAGAAATGCACCTTGGAGGACTCAGTTGAGGTTTATCGGTCACTAACAAATATTTGTTCAAAACTATGGCTTTTTTTGTCTCAGTACAAATAAATACTTAATCTGACTTCAAGCCAATTTTTGTCATCTAACAACCAGGCTAAAATAATTTGCATTGTTACTATATTCACTTGGATCCTATCCAAAGTGGCAATGTCTGCATTATGAGAAAGGATGCCTATTTCTTCTCATTTTCATTTACTAATGAGTGCCTTGCTTAGATTGTATGAGAAATTTTGTATGCTCTTTTAAAACACAGGTCTTATTAATCATGATTTAAAACAACATCAGGAAAATCCCAGATAAATTCTAAGCATTTTTAAACAACTCCAATAGGAATTTATTCTCAACAAATTTGTTTGGCAAATTGCTGTAAGGGCAGTTCACCTGCTGTTTTCAAATCACTTGTGCTTACACTACCTGTGAATCACCTGTCAGACATCTGAATTTTCATGAGAGCTGTCCTGCAGTGCAATTTCTCATCACGCACATCTAATGATAACTCTATATAAGTGAGAAAGAGTCAGAATTTAATTCCATTAGACACGTTGTCTCATGGTTGCCTGCTATCCTGCAGAGATACATGATCAACAGATGTTTTCTCACAATACCGAAAAACCCACCCACAAAACCCCACAATCCATACAGCACAGACCTGCTAATAAACCATGAAAGAGTTAGGGAAAGAGTCATCTCATCGAAGGCAAAATGTTTTCTAAAATGCAAGCTATTCCAACAGCATCTTCTTCAAAAGCTCCTGAGCTGCCAAACATTGCACCCTGTACAACTTAGATCAGGGTCCAGGATCATGCAAACATGGATCCAAACATTCTCAGCATTGTTAAGGGTCGTTACCTGTGAAATGTGGCTGAGAAAGCTATTCAGCACAGCTGCCACTCTTGCAACATCCTTTTCACCCAGGACTCAGGATAAATCCTAGTGAAGTCAAAGGAATAGTTCAGGAATTCAGTAGGAATTTGATGTGCATGGCTGGGATTCATAAAAACCAAGCCTAATGCCTGAAGAAATCCCCTTCCAGTGTGCCCAGCTGCCTTATGCCAACCTCCTGTTTCCTCCACCATATAAGACAGGAGAGGACGAGAGGAGGAATAGGCTTCTTGCCTTGACTCAACAAACAAACCCATGCAAGGGCTATGGAGGGGAAAGCAAGGCTCAAGATGTTATTTTAGAATTCACGAGAATGCTCTGCCTTGCTCTTATTCACAAGATTTCTGCGTTCTCCAGTGACTCTCCACACTGGGGGGCAGAGAGAGCCAGCCTAGGAGAGCAGGCTTACTGCAACTCCACAATAAATGCCCACACTTCCCTCTCTTTAGCTTTACCAGGTAAATTGCATTCTCTGACTGCTTTTATCTGAGTATATTGGGATATTTTGCAAAAAAAATTGCAAAAACAGCTGTATGCACTTGTGATTCATGAAATGAATCATTAAATGTCTCCCTTCCCAGGTGTGTCACGTGCTTTTTAAATTAATTTGTTTGATGTCTCATTTTGCATAGCAACTTTCTTCGAGAGGAAAAGGCATTTTCAGTGGCTTTGAGAAGAAATAGTTCAGATGTCAGTCCTTGCACATACAGCTAATATGTTAGTTATAACTATAAAATATCTCCAACTGTTAATAGAGAGCTGATTCACTTTGGAAAAACAAGCAGGTTCTTTTAATTATTCAGCCCTTAGTATATAAAACAGTACAATGCTCACAGTCGTTACTGGGACAAAGGTGGCAAGGCATTGCATACTTGGAAATGGCACAGAAGAGAGAAACAACAGGAAATTTTGTGAATGTGAGAGAGAAAAAAAACTTCTTTAAAGACTGGGAGAGTAACCCCTCCCTTCATTTCGTGTTTATTTATTGCCCTATGCCTAATGAAAACATGCAGAGCAAGGATGATACATACATGAATCCAATGTATGAGAGGGGAGCTATACCACAGGACTCATCTCTCCCCATTACAATCAAGGAAGAAAAGGAAACAAGATGGGGTAGAAGATGACTGTTAAAGACTGTAGCTGTGGCTGTTCTCATTTTTATTAATTTCTTCGAAGCAATAACTGCAATACATCTGTTTGTAAGCCTGTTACTCATGTCTTCTTAATCATTTATTCTTAGCTGTATGCCTAAATTTGCATGTTATATATTAAATTTAGGTCTAAAAATAAATTTCTTTAAATACTTCAGAATAGGTATTTGTTTAATTGTAAATAACATTGTAGTAATATTTAATTCCATTCTAACATTTTTTCCCCTTCAAAAGGGCTCTTCAAATCAACCTAAAAAAGTATTGGCCATTATCTATTCCTAAGAAGCCAAATAATATAGTACTCAAGTTAAAAGGAAAAAAACCCAAACCACATCTCAATGCTCTTTACCTCTTCCTGTCCTCCCTGCAATTGCCTCACTTGGAACAAGGCAGTAAATCCACACCAGCAGCTGGTATTCCACCCTGCTGGGTGGATGCAGGAACCCTGCCTGCCATGAATATCAAATATCAATTAGAGCTACACAGGAGTTGAGGACCATATGCTACAAGGTTCAGCTTTGGCAAATTTAAAACCACCACCTATGTATGAAATGAAATCAGTTCCTCTACATCTTAACACTTAAAGTGAATGCCCACAACTGAGAAAGCATTGGATGAATCCCTAAGCCCAGTCTGTTTCTGATTTTTCTTTGACAGAAGGAACTGAGACAAAGGAAAATCAGGGTTATAATTTTCATACAAAGGAAAGCAGAAAAAGAAGCTCAAGTCCTTTGACTGCAGTTCCAATAGAGCTATTTCTTAATAATATCAACAGGAGTAACTCTAATTTTGCTCTATAGTACAGACTCACAAGGGATTCATATTTGTAATTAAATATCAACACTATGAAAGAAATACATTCCAAATAAAAATCACTATCTAGGGAAGAAAAAGCAGGCATTACGCATTCCTGAAAATAGTCCTTTGAAATCTTATCATGGACAGCAAAACAATGGAACAGCTTGTACAGACAGAGCCTGAGAGCTGAACCTGCAGCCCTGCAAGTCTTGCAGGTGACACTCAGCACTTTAAGTTAGCAGGATGTAAAAGTGCATTTGTGCTCCAGGAAAGTCAGCTGCTCTGGGGAACTTGGCCTGTAGCTGCTAAACAGCAAATACTTGGGTGTTCAGGATTAAGAAAAAAATATTCCCACTCAGCCAAAAGTGGACTGAGATAGGCAAGAAAAAAGACAAGAATTTTTCCTTATTTTACTTTTACACTGTACTGGTGGGTAGCTGATTTTGGTTTAGCTAAATTTGCATGAGCTCAGAGGTAACTTTTACAGTCTACTCTCCCCCACAGAGAGCTATCTTTCCTTCTCCTTACCCTGTGCTGCTCTACAGTTGCAGAGGCCACCCACATTTGCAAGATATTCAGGTTTAATTCTATCACAACTATTATGTTTTCTGGTTCATGTTTATTTTTGGCTTCTAGCAAGATATAATTTGAATTTTCACTTGAATTTACACAATGAGCAACTCTAGCACAAGAAACAGAGCAAAAGTGTTTGCTTTGAACATTAGAAATGAGAACTTAGCAAACTCTCACTTTCTCAGGAAAATTCTAATTGCTTGAGGGACATGGGGTACAGTAAGGACTATTTTCATGGGTCTTTTTTGCCAATATCTCTGTGTATGTGTCTTCAGATTTGCTTGAAGAGCTAAATTTGTTTTAGGCTCATGTTTTATCTTCTATGCTTAGTCTTTTCTGACTAAGGATTTTTCTGTTTACATCTAAAGAAGTATTTCTTCTGCCTGTCAAGTGGAAAGATACACAAATAAGTTAAAACCTGTACTTCCATATGAAACACAGTGGCAATCCCTTTAAATTCTGACTCTCCTGCTAGAGCCCCTATCCTGCATGGAAGGCTATTGTCTGTTTGTAAACCCAAGGATGAAACCTCTGAACACGAGTAACTGGCTATGCTCATATACCAGTCTTTCAAAGCCAGAATGGTAAAATTGAAGTGGTGTTTCTGGCAATCCCAGGAAGCTCCATGTGCACAGAGATGTCATTACTGAAACGCACAACTCCACTCTTGGACCTTTGATTTGCAGGCCCCACTGAAGGACACAAAATTTTGTATTTCAATGACTGAAATTCATGACAGTTGCACAAAAATGTTCCAAAAGACCCTGTCATTGATTGAGGGAATGTCTTCTCATGCCATAGACACAAAATCTACAAAGTTTTGCTGATCAAAGACTGAAGGAGGCTTTGGGGGCTTTAGGAATACATATGAGAAGAGAGTTGAGCTATAGCTTAAAGATGCTCAACAAAAACGCAATAATCCTATCTGGTGTCTTTCAGGGTTCCTTCATTTCAGAACAGAGTAGGACACACTGCAGCAGGATTGTGATCCATGAGCAGCTTTAGGTGCAGAGGTGAAACCTCCTCAGTTGAGCACTACACAGATAAACCTCCAAGCATCTCCAATCCTGCAAGAGGATGCAGTGGTCAATACATGCAGGCCCTGCTGGATAATTTGGATACATTATTGGAGAAAACAGAAGCAGAAGAACAAAAGGACACAAAGAATGGATGCTATGGAGAGAAAGGAAGGAAGGAGAATTATTATTCTGAATATAATCCTGTTTGTCCAAGTTGTAGCAGTTTCCCTCCAGGTGTGCCTCCTTTGCAGTGGGTGTTAAGGGAAGAGGAGAGCATCACATGCTTAATGAAAGTGCTGTTTCCTACCACAGCAAATGTGAAATTCCGTGAGCACACTGCTGGAAACATTTTGTCATATATGTACTTGCAATTGATGTGTGCATGACTGTCTCTTAGAAACAGACTAAAGTAATGCAAACACCAGTGAAGGGCGTTGCTTGGGAACAGGGAAACTCATTCAGCATATCTTAATAGAAATTTGATTTTTTTTCCCCAGAGTGGCACAGATATTTGACATTTCAGAAAACAAGCATGCATAATAAATGCTAAAAAATGTGCTGTACTCTTAAAATATTAAAATACTATTTAATAAAACTTAAATACTAATGACCTAAATGAATCCAAAGCTTTATCACATTTAAAAATTCCTTTTTAGACAGAAGAATAAATATCACTGGGTAATTATTAGGTAACTCCCTTGCTGTTGGATGCTGAAACATACAGAAGCACCAACATGCATTTGAGGATGCAGAGAACAGCAGCGCCTTTTGAAACGGACACTTTGAATACTTTAAAAAACAACAGCCTTCCATTTACATTGCTGCAAGAATTTAGTGTTCGCAGGATCACTTTTTCTCAATCTACAAGTTGTCATAAACCAACCACAAATACTGTATTCAATAGCAGGCACACAGGACATATGAGGTGCATGTGTTTATATTTACAGGGGTACTAAAGGACTATTCAGGTACTGAACTTCTGTCAGAAATTCCTCCCGGAGTGTAGGAAGTTATCCATCAACAAAAGAGTTGATTTCCTTCACCATTCTTTGAACTACAGAATAGCTTATACTGACTGAAAGCATGTCCTATACATGTTGTAGCCTTACTTCTTCCTCTGTCTTACAATAAATATCAGGAATTTCTCCAGTAAACTTAGAAGAAGAGCAACATACATGGATATATCTGCCTTGACTTTAGCTGTTTTCCAGCTAGAAAACAGAGAAATAGCTTGGGAAAATAGCAGCAAGGCAACACAAACCCTCCCATTTAATGAGCTAAGACTACAAGAAACACCACCCCTCCATGTTTAACAACAAAATATAGTTGTTTAAATGTTCCCATTTTCAACAGCTTTTCAAGACTGGCACCAGGGAAGGAGAATTTATTTCATTAAAACAACTGGTACAGTGAGGAAAAACAGGAAAGGATGAAAAAGGATTCAAGGATGGGTGGATGTTATTAACTTGGTTACAGCGTTTCCATGAGGTTTCAGCACATTTTTCATGGATCTGCAGAGTCACTTCTATGACAAGGATTACCACAGTATTAATTTCACCATTTGCATCATGTAAATAAAATATACTGCAAGTGAACTTTGCTTCTGATTACATTATTTAACTCTACATTGGTGATTACAAATGATAGTGTTTTACATGAAACAGAATATTTTGGAACTCTCTTCCAAAATCCCCACTGAGACCTCAGTGCAAGAAGAAATCCGCCACTTAAATATGCAACTTTCTCTGTCATGATAGCATCTCTCACTATTCACTGAGCAAATTAAATCACTTGAGAATGCTACAAAAGACAGAAAACTTTTAACTGAATGCCATTCACAATGCTAGAACCAGAGCAAATGATGTGTTCCCTTTGATACAAGAAAACATATTTACAACATTACCTATCATTAAATAGAGGAAACTGTCAGATGAATTTTTGGCAGGATGGTGGCTCTTTTCCAGTGTTAGAATGAGCTGTTCAAATAATAGAACATACTTATATCAGAAATTTCATTATCAGCTTGTGTGTCCTATATTAGCTAGCTAAATGAAGTTCTACCTCACTATTTTTCAGCAACCACCAGATACAGAGGCTATCACACAACTCTCCAAGCTGCTTCTGTCTCTCTAGTCAGCCAAAAAAAAGCCCCTACATACATACATATATATATATAAATTGAAAAAAAATATATATAGTGTGTATATGAATATATACCTACCTCTACAGAACACATACATATGTCTATTACTAAACTCAAGTGCAAAGTGGTTTGAGCTTTTATTTTTACACAAGCACCCTTTCCATTCAACTTTGGTCTTTGCACTGCGTATTTTTATACGAGTGAAATAATTTGTGCCATATGGATCTAAGTGTTAGTTTCCCACTAGACCAACCACACAATTCTCACACAATTTTTCCTCCTCCTTTGCATTGGCTCCCAATTTTGCTGGGAGTTACTATAGTTACAAATCATTATTTGCAAGTCAAGTAATGAATAAAATAATGACATTTATTAACTTGACCAATACTAGGCTGCAGTTGAACAGTATCACCACTGAAGCCAACTCTGTTAGCTGCAATAAACACAAATGGGAATCATGACCACCTGTGACCTGGGACTGACGCTCCTTGCAGCAGCCCACAGATTTTAGCTTGCTATGATTGCCTGCTTTTGTCCCCAAACAATTCCCAATAACACATGGACTGTGCCCCATCACTACAGTAACTGTTCTTCCCCCAAAATGTTAGGATTTTCCATATATTGTGTTTCCTAGGAGGCTGCAAATGCCCAGGGCCTGTAAAATCCCCAAAATACCTTTACCTGGTAAAGGCAGGCTGTGCATGGAGCATTTCCTCTCTATGGTTTTGTGAAGGTCACTGCTGAGGGAGCTCAGATGCTCCAATTCCACCCAACCATGCAAATCCATGTTGGTTTTAGCCAACCAGGGAACCAGAAGCAGCTTGGAGAGTCTGGACCTTTTAGTGAAAGTTTCATAAATACTTCTATCATATCCTGTGTTCCTGGCAGTCAGTGTTGGGAAGCCTTTTCTTGGGGAAAAGTACACCTCAAGTCAGAGATTCTAAGGTTTACAGGATAAGATTATGCCTTTGGACATTCATATAACACACAGAAAAAATGAGCCACATATACTTACAGAAATTATGTATTTTAAGCAGCTGAACCTGTTCACTGACTGAAACATTTTAGAGCAATTCTTCTCCAAAAATAAATTCATAGTATTCCTTCACACCGAGTTGCCAGATTACTCATTTACTAAATCATGATACAGATGTTTATTTTTGTAGTAGAGAAAAAAAAATTGAGGCCAGAAATTGGGGGGAGAAACTTCACACAGAACCCATGGTCTTGCACAAAGGAGTTCAATTAAATATTCAAATATGCAAATGTAAACGTACATTTTTTCCCCATATGTTATTTTTCTATCAAAGCTTTAAAAAGAATAAGCATATACATGCTCACATATAGTAGAAAGGATTGAATACAACAGAAGTACTGTTTAGTGATAGATGACAGATTAGTTAACTCAACCATATATCAATTCGGTGAAAGCCAATTAAGAAAAACTCATTTACAGAATGTTTGCTCTTCATACATAAATAGCAATTTGATGCCAACTGTATTATGCTCAGAACATACTTGCAGACTACACTTTGCCACAATTTTTCAAGTTTCAATTTTGAAACTGAAAGTACAGTTATGGGAAATTAATATAAAATGGACTCACATAATAAAACATTAGTACAGAGTCAGAATTCAAACACATTCTTCATTGAGTGAACAGGACTTTAGCTCTATTATCATTTATAAACTTTAAGCTGTTAAAGCTAGTCCTTGAAGAGAGCAAGCAACATAATGAGAAAAGCTTCTAAACCGAAAACATTTCTAACTGATGTTATATAGTAGGTTTTTTTTAAATTAAAAAAAAAAAACAAAAAAACCCGAACAGCAACAACAAAAAAACCACCCCATCAAAAAACCCCAAAACCAAAACCAACCAAACAAAACCAAAAAAACAAAAAAGCCCCCACCAAAACCCCCAAGAAAATCAAACAACAAACCACCTCCAAAACATCACTTCCACTATGAAATATTCACGTCATACACGTTGTATTTGGTGAATATTGCAGTCTGAACAGATCCATGTCTACATTTCAGATGGTGAACCTTCTAGGCATTGATGCCTACTACATATCAATACATACACACTAAAATAACAGAATGATGTGTGTGAGAGGCATATCTGTGCTGATATGAATGATTTTCAGAATTGACTTCTAATGCTCAAGGCTAATGCCAAAAAAATCACCCCGGGGTGTGAAAAGAGATCAAACCGTAATTGGTCTCCATTCATTTTTGTTAGTATCATAGAAGAAAGCAGAGAGAATAACTTTATTAGGTTTCTGCACTGCTGTTAAGATTTTTTGGAGGTTCTAAGAGTTTCCCATTAAACAGCATAGCAAATCAGTAAGAAAAAGGAGGAAGGAGGGAAAGTAGCCCTGTAAGGTCCTCTTTACATAAAGATAAGTCACTGAAGAATATGAAGGAAATTAAAATAAAAATGATTTCTTATATAATTGTTATGTAACAGTCTCCTGTTACTAAAAATACAACTACTTCAGGTCAGCATATTTCTTGCTAATTAATGGGCCTTGCTGTAACTCCTGTATCTCATTAGTGCTCATATTTAACTTGTCTCAAAATAACTTATCACTTGCCATCCAAAATCAACAAGGCTCTGAGCCTGCTTCCCTTACCCTGGCAAGGTCTGAAACAGCAAGCTCCACACCCTTTTGTAAAGGGTAGATCCTTCAAGATACAACCTCATGGTGCTTGAAAGGCATAAACTGAACACGGAACCTCAGACAACCCCCAGCAATCCACGTGCTATTAGCAACGGCTTAATGTCACACAGTATCAGTTTGATATTCAAGAGTCGTTTATTTCCGTAAGGTTTTGTTAAACTAAGTGCCAAACACGAAATAAACTATGAAAGCATCAAGTATTCATGAAGATATTTTCCACTGATTAATTAATGTGAATTCATAAAGATACTCAGTAATTCAAATCCAAGTTTCAGGGCAGTGGCAACCTGACAAGTTGTCTTTCACAAAACCTGAGATACTTTTCTGAAATGGCTTCGAAAAGTTGTCATGAATCTTATCCCAAATTTATCAAAGCAATTTACACATGAAAGTGTACAACTGCAACAAAGAGAACTTCAAAAACTAGGATGGACTGAAATACAAATCTTTCATTTCTAATTGCAGAACTCATTTCTTTAAATTAGCTTTCCCTAAATAATTCCTTCTCTGAAACACAAATAACAAGCCTGCTGAACTCTACTGACAAAGTTGCTACAAGCTGATAGTAAGCAGAAGAAGAAAAAAAAAAAGCTTATTTGGAAGAGTGAGAGATTGTACCTATTAATACATTTTTAATTATTTGAGAGGCACTTATACATCAGAGCAGAGCTAGTTATATAACCCCAAGACATTTAGGAGCCTATTAAAAATGTGTATTGTTAATTGCAACCTTCTTATTTATAAAGAACTTTAAACTATGGGTTTGTGTCTCAAATCCCTTTCTTCCCCTCCACATTGTAAGTAGCCAGGCAATTAGGTTAATAGTCAAGCTCCCTGGGGATAAAAACATCAGGAACTACCTATGTTCCTGTGGTACAGTATTACTGTGTTTGAGATACGCTTGGTAATGAGAAAAATAAATACCAGAGGCATGCTATTATTTCTGTAATGTAACTTACATTTTTCTAAGCCCCCTAATAAGTAGATTAATTTAGATCTCAGAAAAGAGATAGAGATGTGCCACCGAGTTTAAAAATCAAAGACCATGAAAGCCTTTTAATACAAGATTTTATCAGACATGATCAATATAAGCATCTGCAAACTGAATCTTATCATCCTTATTCATGTTTCCTTTCTGGCCACTTAGCATCCTCAGCTGCAATAAGGCAGAGAATGAGTCAGCACAAACTGCCTGAATTTCACCAGCGTTTTACAGATGTTTTGTGATGCTTGCTCTTAAACAAGGCTTTAGCAGAACTTGCAGTAAAATGTAAAAACTAATATAAACAAAAAAAACCCCAATCCCAAATCACAAACATATCCCTTCAAAAGGAAATTAATCACACCATCGTTAATTAGGAATGGTATTTTGAAAGACTAGAATACTTCCACCAGTACCTAGCAAAAGTAAATCCCACAATTTATGAAAATATGGAAGATGATTTAGTTTTTAACCTATGTGTGTCTGTGGATAACTCCAAGCAAAGCTGAAAGTCTGCTGACTCAGAGAGCAAGGCAAACCCAGGAAATTGTAAAATCAAGTATAAGCAGTGGATATCGAGTGGTTCTGAACTCTCAGCTTATGAAAGCTGGTTTACAGAAGTCAAATTGTAACTATACAAAGCATTTCTTTTATAAACACATTCTATTATGAAAGCAGTAGCAATCATGTTACTGAAACTGTGGGAAAAAACAAAGAGCTCCCAAAAGCATTTTTAATGTCAGAGAGTCAAGGCATTACTTTATTATCTGGCCAGGATGTTGTTCTGGCCAGATGTACCACAGAAATCATCCAGATGTACCACAGAAATCATCTCATCCACGCACAGCCCGGGTGTGCAGAGAGAATCATTCCACCGCACATGGGTTTTACAGGATTTTCCCCAAACTTTATACAGTCAAGACCCACAGAGATGCACTGTTTCAAAGTTCGTTGGCTCAGAGTTGAGCAACCCCCAGTATTCAGTTTCCCATTAGATCCCAATCTCTGCCTCCGATGTTAATTAGGTCTCCTTTCTTATCTCTCTTTTCCCAGAGCAGGTGTTTGGGCTGCTCTCAGTCTCTTGAGAGTGAGGCCTGAGCTCATCAGGCCTCACTTAAAAAAAACAATGCCCTATAAAGAAACTTAAAACTCCTTTTCCCGGGGTAAAGACAAACAAAACCTTTGACTAAAGTTATACAAAATGTTTTAACGGGGAGATTTTCCAACAACAACTGTACCCCTATGCAAGTTCAGGATATCTAACCCATCACCATGGTTAAGTGGCACACCTCCAAAGGGGCCTGGGCTCAGTAGGGGTGACACAAAGGGGCCTGGACTCGTCCGGGGTGACACAAAGGGGCCTGGGCTCGTCGCTCAGCAGGGGTGGCACAAAGGGGCCTGGGCTCGGCAGGGGTGGCCCTAAAGGGCTTTGGCTCAGCAGGGGTGACACAGCACAACTTTCCTTCACATTCACACACACCAGGACCAGACTGGAGCAAGCACGGCTTCATTCCCTTCCTGCAGGATACAGCCCCGGGCCATGGCCTCCTGCAGAGCTTCCAGGCAGCTCCCACATCGCTGCTCACAGGCTGAGGAACCCAAAAGCACAAAACTGCAGCACTCACCCCAAACTGCAGCAGCTCCAAAGCAGGCAGGGAGCAGCGAGTCCTGCACAAAGAAACACTCCAAGTGTGGGAATTCCCAGCTCCTCCAACACCTGTGCACCTTCCCACGCAGGTGGAGAGCATTGTGCCCTAAGGGGTCCCTCCCCACCAGCCCTGACTCAAACACCCCTCATTTGATACAGCTGGGAGAAGCACGGACCCTTCATGGTCAGCGGCTCCTGTCGGGGTGGCCACAATGAACAGGTGGCCACAATCCTTCACAGCTCTGTTCAATAACTTTTTGGCATGGAAACAGAGCTCTTTTAAGGACGCCAAGCGTGTGCTCTAGTTACCTGCTCTATTTCTTAGCTATCAATGTATTGGTAGTACTAACAGTAAGACAACTTTTCTTTCCAGTGCAAGTGTAACATCAGATGCTATTTAGTATTAGTTCAGTATTACTGAACGCTCAGTATTGAGTATTTAGTTCAGTTTCATTAGCAAACACCGAATAAGATTATAATTTTAGGAGTATGATGCTAATAGCATATTCCAATATTATTTTACTACAGTTTACTCCAAACAGGCAATCACATACAATAACCTCCCAAAATGCTGTTTCAAACTACTTGTTAAAAAACCCAAAACAAAACCAAACAAAACCCAACAAAAATAAGAAAACTCACAGAAATATTTTTTGTTATTTAATTTTTTGCTACATTTTCTACTTTCAGGTACATGCATAATCTGTCACTATCGGCAGGATCTTAAAAATAAATAAAATACACCCAAAGAACAGAAAAAAAAATTAAGAAATTTCTAGAATAAAAGAACAGAGGAAATGAAAGATAGCCATTACTTTCTTTTTAGTAATAAATAAAAAACAAAAAAACCAAAACAACAAACAGCAACAACAACAACAACAAAAGCCCAACCAAAAAACCCCCAGAAACCATTCTAACAAAACTTTAATTCTCCTTCTGGATGGCAGTTAAGATCCTGTGATTTGCTTTGCTATTTTAGTCCTAAGCTTTCATCTCTGGGAGCAACATGGCACAAAGTATGGGTATGAGCTTATTAAAGTTCAAGTCATTGTTAAAAGCAAATACCTGCTGAGCACAAGCTGATGCAAGTAAAAACTCTTTAAATTGTTTACAAAGAGTACCTGTGCCTGAGCGGAAAAAAAAAAAGAAAAAAAAAAGAAAAGAAGAAGACTGGAAATAAAACTGACTCCCAGTTTATTTTCAACTCTCTCTTCTAGGAAAAATTAGTTTGCAAAATCGGCTGAGAATAGAGGTGCAACAGCCACATTCATTCACATCAATGGAGTTCCACACTTCCAACAGTGGCGGTAGAAATTACCTTCTAGTAACTGAAATTATTTCTAGCTACAAACAAAGCCAAAGGGAGATTTGTCCCTTTTCAACTGTCAGTGTATCTGTCCTTCATTTAGGAATAAGAGTCCATTAGGTTGTGCTATGGATTCCTTTTATATGAAGAATGTTTTAAGAGGCATTCTCATGTCATGTTTAAATAATGATTTCTAGGTCTACAGCACCCATTCTGGATGTGTGTTCTCCTGAAAGTTTTTCCCTTTTGTGCCTAATTTTAACTCTGTTTAACTCTTGTATACAAGGAAGAAGGTCTTGTATTTTGTGCACAGGACAAACTCCAGAGCTCAGAGCTCATTCTGAACTTCCTAGCATCCTCATATGTGGTCAGCCAGAAGCAATTTAATTTGGTGAGTGCTGATATCAGAAGTTTGTATGAATCGGTTGCTTTTGATGTCTGTGTCCAAACTGTCACTGGTTTCATGCTCTGGTTTGTGCTGCGGAGAAAATGCAGAATGTGTGGAAACTAAAGCAGATGAAGTGTGCTGGGCAGGCAGCAGAAGTGGTGCTGGCAAGTGTTCTGCTCATGGAACCACACTAGTGACAGGAAAGTTAATCCACAAACACCAGAGGTTTATGTCCAAAAAGGAGACAGAGGAGTCCTGTAACTTTATTCATGAAAAAAGGGAGAGGTCATGGGCATTTCCCATGGGGTCTCTCAAACTGATAGAGGATGCAGCCTCTTTTTATCCTAATTTCCCGGCCCACAAGTTCCCTCTTTCCTTCCCCATTGGCTGATGTAGTTGAGCGGTACAGACTTCCTGCAACGCCTAATGCAGACCCCCTTAAAATACATCCCCCCTTTCTTCTTTTTCTTATGTCCCTGCTCTTGTAACACAGTCTGGGGCAGGTCAATCAGTGGAATTCCTATGGAAATCTTCCCATTGTTTCTTATCTTACCATCAGACTCACAGTTTGTTCATAAAGACACTCCCTTCTCATTCCTTTCACTGGTGTGAGGAAACCCTCCAGCACAGCTGCTGGCCTGAACCTTGAGTCCTTGGCATCAAACATCCTGCGCTTTCCATTTAGATCTGGATAAGCCAAATACTTTGTCCTACACATCACCTGCACTGAGATGGTCTTTGTGTGTGTGTGTGATGCACTGGTCTGACCAAGAGCAGGGATCTGATCTCCCCAGTTTAGGTGGACATTTGGGTGACCCCACCTCAGAGACACCTAGCTTCAACTTATACACGTGCTTATACACACATTCTGTACGGAGGAGAGGAGACATATGCAGTATGTGACTGTGAGGATATAGGTTATTTTAATGGTGAATGTTTCAAAGTGAACCATCTACAAATTATTTATACTATTAAAAATTGCATGAATTATCTCATCACGTCCTTCAGCTGACTAAGTCTTTAGTGCAAAGTCAAACCTCTCTACTGAAAAGGCTTTTAAGTAAATCTCCACCTGTTTGTCCCACCTTCTGGACAGTAGTCTGGAGTGTTGAACACAACTGGAATTTTATGCAGTTTGTGATGATAGCTACTGTGTTTCTCCTGGCCTATTTGCAACTCTCTTATCATCGTGAGCAGCGATAGGGTGTTCCAATTCCTTTTCTCTCTGAATCACCTTTATAATTTATTTTTGACAAAGCAGGGAGCCATTTTTCTTTCACAGTTGCTATTTCTATTCTTTCTTGGCCAGTCTGTTGCCTACACCCCTCTGCAGCACTGCCAGTGTCCTTCTAAGATAATGAGCACATCACTTCTGCATTGCATCTTTTCTCAAACAGGGTGGATTTCAAATCCTTACAGAAAAACCTCAACGATCTGGGTAGCAGCATGATGCTGCACTGCACGCACCACGCCACAAAGCAGACATTATCAGGTTATTTCAGGGTTCCAGGAGATAGTAATATTGAACTGCCTCTCCTGGGACAGCTCCAAATTACAGCTGAACCAATACCTCTGAGGAATGCAGGACTTTAATGTAGAACTCCAGTGTCAATCAATCATCCAGCATTAAAGATTAAATACAAGTAGAAAGATGAAACTTAAGAAAAAGCAACTGAAATGCATCACAATATTTTTTCAAATGTTTTGGGCATTTTTAAACCAATGGACCTCATAGAAGTAAAACATGTACTTGTTGAAACAAAACAACACAGACTGCAGAAGCCTCATCATGCAATCTTTCAGTTGTTTATCTCAATGTAATTTCAGTATAGTTTTTGCATTTTTTTTAACAGGACAAAGATATGTATTTGTCAATAAAGAAATGTTTTTAAATGTTTGAAAAAGCCTAATTAAGCAAATACTACTTCTTTTAGAATCATGAAACTTTTTTGGCATCAGCCCCTTGGGTTTCTGTAGATCTCATATTTTGTTTATTAACACTGTGTTTGAAACATTTGAGCTTTAGTTTATATATTTTTTAAGACTGAAATATGGTTATCAAGTGTGATTCTGAGTAAAACAGTAGCAGTTTAGCTAATGCTAATCTCAGATGATCGCTCACTTGAATATGATGATATACAAATAAATCCTTTGGGGGGATTTGGGACTTAGTTGTTTCTCATATAGGACACTGTAATTTGTTGGTGAGCCATAGTCACATCAGCTCAGTGAGGCTGTGATAGACAGCCAGGAGAAAAATAATTCCTATTTAAAAGTGAATTGGAAATGTCTTTGAACAGGATGTACACAAATGATGAAATTTTAAAGAAGAAACCAAAGGGCTTAGTTAGAGAAACTTTTAAGATGCGTTTTAAATTTGTCTCTTCAGCAGCTATGGGAATTGTAGTATAAGTAGTACTATGTTCTAAGGAAGACATATAAAAAGATTTTAAAACTTTCATTAAGATGAAAATTAGTGAAACACACCCTTTTGGCTAGGGTGCACCCCCTTGTCAGTAAATTGGACTGTAACAAGCATAACTCCTCTTTTTCTCTCTCTAAATACAACTGATTTTAAACTGGAGAGAGAATTCCTCTGCTACAATAAATTTCTTTCAAGCGATTGTATGCTTGGACTGCAAACTCTCTTAAGACAAAAAAAGTTTTCTAGAACACAGAAGAGTGAAATGTATTCAAACTCTTATTTTAAGCTTTTATATTAAATTAAAAAGCGCTCTATGCTCAGAATACTTCAGATCTAACACATAAGCCAAAAATCTCTCCATGAAATCGAGTCCAAGCAATAACATCAGTGATTGCTATTTGCTTATGACAACTACAGTCCCAATTGCTCTGCACTTCCACAGAGGATCCTTGATCTATTCACAGCTAATTTCTTAAATGTCACAACAGCTTTATGAAAGACTCAGCACTGAAGGAATGATGATATTTTTTCAAAAACCTCCAAAATGAAGAATATTAACCATTAATATCACCGTGAAAAGAGATTTTAAAATTATATATTCCAGCCTCATCTGCCACATGTCCTGTTAATACAGGTTACCTTTCTTTCCTCTTACGGAAATACTTTGAAATAAACAATATACACCTGAGCAAAGAACTGATGTATCAACTCTGAAAGATATTACTACTGGGTGTGTAAAATCTCGTGAGGCACCACCTTTCACATGTGTAAAACTGCAATGTAAAATTGTTATAGGGGACGGCGACGATACATGTGTCTCAACACAGAGGCTAAAAACCTTGGGTAATGATCTCCCACTGATAAAACATCCTGGAGGTGATAAAGTTCCAGCCAGTTTTAGATCAACGCAGCAGAGATGTCATGGAAAAGTGAATGCCAACACGAGGGACAGTCTGGCAGGCTGACGCTTCTAATTGCCAATCAGGAAAATGAGAAATCCACCTGCCCACTTGCCACACTGCTGCCTCTGCTCAGCCTCTCCTGCTGTAGCCCTGAACTGGCGATAAGTGACCGAGGGAGTTGGTTGGCGCAGCAAGCCCCAGGTGAGAACAGGCAACTTCATCAACAAGGTTACTTTGTCTGTTTAGGGATTTTGATCATGAGTAGCTCTATCTGTAAGCCAAAGCTGAAGTGTCAAATTTTAGGAGGGGAAAATATAGACTAATACATAGATTTTTTTCCTTTTCCCCATTAGAATTTTTATTATACTAAAGGTCATTTCATGACTGCATAGTTAATGAGAAAGGATATATTCCTTGAGTTGTCGGGGATCTGCCACAGAGCATTTGACCAAAGGTGTGCAGCTACTGAACTATGACATTCCAGAGAGATGAGGGGCTGCAGTTGCAGCTCATATCAAATCTCATGTGGCAGTTCATATTTGCCAATATATCTTTCAGGATAAAAAGATGTGATTTCCTCCCTGGTGATTTCACAAGTAGCTTTCATCAAAAGTTTGTTTAAATCCACCATGGCAAAGGTTTGCAGCAACATACTTGCCAAGACACAGAGGTTCCTTTATGAGACCACACATGTTTTAGTCTTCCCTGGATGCTAATATGAACCCTAAGTAAGTATTTCTGAGTTTATTTCTCCAGAACCTCAGAAAGAATTAAAAGGAAAAGAGGACACACATCTATGATTTGCCTGCTAATGCACACATCTCTGATACTATGCTCCCTGTGGTCATTTTTGAGTGCTTTGCCGCTTAAAAATACACGTATTCAAAATGAAACAAACCCCACAGAAGCTAGAATATATTATTCTGCTGTGTCGTATAAATACTCGATTAAATGCACTATCTGCCATTCCAGCATGTGGAACATTTGTAAATTGACACTTAGTTGTAGTGTACGAACTATTCTGTATCAAAATCAGCAGTAGTTTAAAATTGGTACTGTAAGTTAATTGTTTCCTGCATATTAGAAAAAAAGGCATCCTTTCTACTCCTAATCTCTGTTCAAAGTGACCCTCAGTACCCATTTTCTTCTATTTCTCTGCTAAATTTTTTCATCTCTTTTAATACATTTTGTTTAAGGATGTTGAAACTATAATGGCTTCTTTTGATTCTACTTAGTATTTTTTTGTGTGTAGTGTGGCAGTCTTATCCTGTTGGAAACCTTTGTCAAAGGAATATGCACACTGCTGCAGAATCTTACCCCATTCTGGAGCTGATGAAAAGGAGACAAGAATGCTGGATTAAAATTCACCCTGTGCTCTCAGGCTTTGGGATTTCCCATGTGGAAAAATGTCAGTAGAAGGGTCCTTGTTGGCCCTTGCAGCCCCCATGGGCTGTGCTGAGGGATGGGGCAATGTTGCTTGGTTGAATACTTGGTTGAATGTTGTTCATTCAACATTCTTTTCTCACCAATTTGGTGGATTTCACCTTGTTATCCTATCCCAAAATTTTAGGAAAATAAAAAAAAAAAATTAAAAAAAAAAAAAAAAAAATTCTGCTTATGCTTACCAGGCAGGTCTCCTTCAAATTTTACAGTTATAATTAAAAACTACATTTTCATTGAGGAAATTATGAATTACAATAAAGTGCAAGGAACATGCAAAATGAATAATTAACATTGTATAGACTTCAGCATCTTAATGAAGATTAAATACCACATATATTCAAACTGGATTAGCACATCCACTGAAAGCTGTTATGTGCTCAGTAGGGGAGTCTATGCACTCACAAAATAATGTTTTATGAGGAGTATTCTAGCAACATTAAGCATAAGGTTGTCATATATAAAATGATTAACGTTTTATATAAAAGAAGCTGTAATTCCAGTCAATGAAGTCATTTCATCTCCCTGCTGCTTCTACCTTTAGGAATATACTGTAAATGAAAAGTGGCTCAATGTGAAGTCTAGTTAAATAGAATATGAATCCTCTTTTTCAAAGTTAATGAGACTTGGAAACCCACATTTAAAAAAAATGTTGTGATTTTAAATCACAATTTTCATTAAGATTTGCATACAGCACCTACATTCTTGTTTTATTAAGACTCCCACTTCCTTAGCTACGTAGGACAGGATGTCACCTTGTATTTCTTGCTCTTTTTTTGCAGCCTGTGCACCACTTAGAGTTACTTCTTCCTAAAGGGGAGGATTGCTTAAGAAGTCCTGCATTAACAGAGGGCAGGTGAACTATGAATCTGCAAAAATCCTCAGACAGCGCAGCGCTGCAAAAAGTGACTCGTTGGCTGGTGATTATAAAGTCATTTTGTCAAGGCTGAGTACGTACAGATTGCTGGGGTATTGCCTCTCAGCAGTGAAATGTCCATCTGCAGAAGGGGTGCTGACAAGTTGCCAGCTGCTCCAAGCTGACAGATCCAAGGAGGAATGGACTGTAATTTCCTCCTCAGGAGAGCAGACGATGGCAAGGTTAAATCACGTCTAGGTAGAGAAGTGACAGGAATGTCAGATGTAGATAAGGCAATATATGTATTGGTACTTATTGTTTAAAATCTGTTCCATCTACAGAAGTAGCTGCTCTCTTGGAAGCACTGATTTCAAACTGGGAAACCCAGGTCAGACGTGGTGGACAGAAGATTATAAATGCTCAATGCCAACACCTTTTGACCGAAGAGATTTTGGTTTTAGAGCCACAGAAAAAGGGATAACTCATTTTACAGCACGAGTTACTAAGGTATTTGGCAGGCCTGACACAGTCAGGGTTCCACTTGTGCCGTTCATGGCAAAGTAACCAACTCCCGTAGCTTGTACCTGATTATATTTTCTTCTAAATGGAGAAAGTATTGAAAAATTTTGATAATATTAAGAATATTCAAAGAAAACTCCCTCCCC
>VZRL01003878.1:531584-556923 GCA_013397895.1 Origma solitaria | reverse complement strand
ACCCCCCCCCCCCCCCCCCCCATGAAAATGAAATGGAAATGATTTTCCATTTCTATTCTGAATTTACAGCAGTGCCTCTAAAACATTTTTGGAAAACTTCCACACCTGCTTAACCACATGAGAGGATGCAGCTCCTGAGGAGCTATTTTCTCATTTACATGCAGCTGGATTTCACAGAAACACAGTTTTCGGTCCTCCAGTGAAGTAAATCTTTTTCCTCACAGTAGTAAAGGAAAGTCTATGCAAACATAAACTAACAGCTTAGAAGCTGAATTGTACAGTCACAATTTAAAAAATATATTTTTGATGTAGTAAAAATTCTGGCAAGATGTATGTTGCTATTGTCAACAGAAAAAAATCAGCTTTTTGGCTCCCATGCTTGCTGGAACCCCTGTGTTAGTAAATAAGGGTGAACAAGGCACAGACCCAAGAATCAGTTGGTTTGCAGGTTTTAGTAGGTCTCATTAAAAAAAAAAAAAAGAAAAATCACTGATTCTGATGTGGATCACTGTTGTTTCATGTGCTTCATGTTGCATCTGCATGTGCCTTCTCACCATCGAGTGAGCTTCATGTCTGACCCTTGGGCAGGGATCAAAACAGCTGGAATATTGTCTGCGATGGAAGCTCCTAATATAATATGAAAAATAAATGCATTTTATTCTAAGGCAAGCCAGGCTCAGAATGGTCTTTGGGATGCAGGATGGAGGGTAGGCAGGGGCAGGTGATGGGGTAATGGGTGAACACTCATTTTGTGAAAACAGGGGAGGCAGGAGCTGCTGTTGGCACCCAGGCAGGACCCCTGGATCAGGGAATGCTGGCACATCACCAGCTGTGCGGGGTGGGCAGGACCCCTGGATCAGGGAATGCTGGCACACCAACAGCTGTGCGGGGCGGGCAGGAACCCTGGATCAGGGAATGCTGGCACACCTCCAGCTGTGTGCGGCAGCGGCTCTGGGCTGGTCCTTGAGCAGCCATACACTGTGGGTTTCTGCTGAGCCACAG
Source organism: Origma solitaria (assembly GCA_013397895.1). Classification (NCBI taxonomy): domain Eukaryota; kingdom Metazoa; phylum Chordata; class Aves; order Passeriformes; family Acanthizidae; genus Origma; species Origma solitaria. Next base: position 555,921 of record VZRL01003878.1, on the reverse strand, counting down.
ATGGGGCTGAAGGAGGACACCAGGATCTGTTTTGGGATGCTGAAAGCGCTGTGCTTCCCTCTTTCACCAGAACTCACAAGCACTGAAACTGTCAGTGGGCAACAGGCTGACTTCAGGGCCATTTTATGTGGTCTTGTGTCATTCTGCTTTTAAAGACTGATTTCAGTTGTTTAAAACAGCCGGGTAACATTGGGATTACAAGGGAATCACAGGTGCTTTATCATGTGAAATATTCATACAGATACAACTAGATTAACCTTATAGATTGGGTGATTTTGAGAAATTGTCCTCCAGGTGCAAGCCTGGAATGAAGGAAAATGACAAAGTGGAGCTCATGTCTCAGGGGCCAAGCACTCTGAATCTCAGTGAGACTGGGTTTATAATATATCAAAAGTCTCCTGGAGCCGAGGAGGATCTTATCATCTCACAGAATAAGCACAGTGTAGGCCAAACAGCTTGGGGATTTTTTTTTTTTTAACTTTTTTTTTTTTCCCACTGGGAATGCCCTCTGAGCTCTAAGGTGTGCAGAAGGGATTCAGAGAACTGCTGAGAGCCCTTCCTGTGGATGAGCACATCCTGCCTGCCCTGTAACACTCTGGTGCTCTGTGCTGCTCTCCATGGCCAGCTGCCTCCCAGGGACTGCACCAGCCTACCGAAGGTAAAAAAGAAAAGATTGCTTTTCCACTTTCAAAGTTTCACCTGTCCACCTGTCATGCACTGCAAATTTTCATTCTTTCTTGTCATTGGCAGAAGGAAGCCTATTATTGTTAACTTTTCTAGGCAAAACTCGTGATTTAATATGTATAATTACATGCCCCAGCCCTGGCAGCGTTCAAAGCCAGGCTGGGCAGGGCTTGGACCAGCCTGGTGTAGTGGGAGATGCCCCTGCCCACGGCACGAGGGGTTGGGCCTACATGATCTTAGAAGTCCATTCCAACCCTTAACATTCTGTGAATTTACGGTATACAAAATAAAGCCATTGCATGGATTCATATGCAGGTAAAAAACCCTGAAATGACATTTAGGTAATAAATCGCCAGTTTTTACAGGCAGATCCTTCAGAGCACTGTGCTGGGGACTGTGCTGCTCAATTGTTTATAGACAACCCAGGGAAGAGCTGAAGTTTTCTAATGATACAAATTACTTATTTGTACTAAAAAAGAGAGGTGAGAAGACTTAGAGAATATTTAATGATATTATGTCTCAACCATAAAATGGCAGGGGAAAATGAGTTTTGATAAATGTAAAATAATGCGAGAGAAACAACTATAACTTAATATATAAAATAACGGGATCTAAACCAGCTATCACCACTCATGGAACTCTTGGCATTACAGATATTTGGATGACTATATTTGCTCAGTGTTTAGTAGGAATCAAAAAAGTATGGAAAATGCCAATTTTTCCCTGCTCTGGAAATGGATATCTATCAGTATAAAAGAAAACACCCCACAAAGTCAGGATATCTGCATACAGGAATATCATCAGCACATCCCTTATAACACATTAATAGGGGATCTCTGAATCTAAAAGCTATGGAGAATTTGCACCGGGGCTTTCTAACAGACTGGGTTACTGGAGCTCAGAAACACACAGATGGAAAGGGGTCCACTGGACAATTTAGCCATCCAGGAGAAGATGATTTGACAAGAACCAGCCACCAGCCCTCATCCCATACATCACATGGCGAGCACGTGCAGTGTCCTTCAACAGGCTAATGATCCTATGGCACAAATGGAGGGGAAAAGTGCTATTAAAGATAGTATTAGATTTCCTTGTCCTTACAGCAATCGAGAATTTGTTAAGGGAAAAACACGCAGGCTATCCACGTAATTGCTCCTTAGCTGCAGAAAAAGGCAAACTTTATTTCCTACCCATTTCAAATCCAATCTGACATGGGGACAATTTTCTTCTGGGAAACAATTCTAGTGACCATTTCAATCCTGAGCAAAGGAAGGTTTATGAATTAATCACTTATGAGATTTATTAGTATCTCTAGGCATGTTAGTGCATCACTTCAGCATCTCTTTCTAGCCATGTTAAGTCTCCAAGCGGAACTCTTCAAGCACAGATTTAATTAATGTCAGTATCAATTCAGTACCTGCAACAATCAACAAATGACACCTGAGAGTCTCAGCATCCCTGTCTTGAGGATACCAGCACATGGAACACACAAGGAAAAAGGTCACAAGTTTCAAATTTTTCATGCATTAATTTCATAGTTCTGTTATAGAACACTTCACACTCCAGTCTGGAAGTGTTTCAGTACTTCCCTTTTGGCTAGAGCTTGGAAGTATTTTTCTGTTTTCACAGCTATGTTTATTACTGATAAATCTGAATATACACAATATTGGACCACTAATATCCTACTAAGAATTAGTTTTATCTCATTATTCTCAGAAATAGACTTGATCAAGATCCAATGCCACACTCAGGATATATGCAGCTTATAACACACTCCATCAATTTCCCTAAAAAACCCAAAAGAACAAAACCAAAACAAACAAACCAAAACCAAAACCAACAAAACCACCAAAAAACTAAGCACTTCCCTCCCCCCGGGTCATAAAGAAAGCTTAGAAACCCTGCAAGTGTTCTGACAGCTAAGTACACCTTGGTAGCACTGCACACTTCTCTACGATGACATAAGTTGCCTCTAGTGCTTCAGTGAACTTTGAAAACCACTTGCCGAAACCCTTGTGTCCAGAGCCTGCAGAACTCCATTTCCAAATAACTGGTTCCACCATGAATTGTAATCAGGAGAATTTTGTGTAAGGTGGCATTTTCAGCGTTTCAGCCATGTAGGTCAATCAGCCTTATGATTAAGATTTTTGCCTAATCATGCTAAAGAGCATTAAATTTTAATTACTTGAAAATTGGATGAGAGTTCAGAGAAGCAAAATCTCTATTGACAAGAGAATGCAGTTTCCAATCTGCTGCTGCTATTTCTGCCCTTGTGCCCAGCTTTAATAACATTTTGTCCACACGTTTGTGGCCTTAGCGTTTGATAGATCCAAACACTGACAGTGAAGCAAGACGGGGGTGAATGGAAGGCGACATGGAACAATTACATACCTAAAGGAAAGGACTGACAAGAAAGATGGAGATGGACTGGAGATGGACAAGTGCAGGTAGTGACAGGACAAGGGGCAAGGCTTCAACTGAGAGTGGGATTAGATGGGATATTAGGAAGAAATTCTTCCAGGTGAGGGTGGTGAGGCCCTGGCACAGGTGTCCAGAGAAGCTGTGACTGCCCCTGAGTCCCTGGCAGTGTCCGAGGCCAGGTTGCACACTGGGGCTTGGAGCAGCCTGGGCTAGTGAAAGGTGTCCCTGCCCATGGCAGGGGTGGCATGAGATGAGCTTCAAGGTGCCTTCCAGCCCAAACCATTCTGGGATTCTAGAACTTTATTTTGAAAAGTCCAAAACCTAATACTTTTATTTACACCTAGTAGGCTCATAATCAACAAGTAAACATTAATGTGACGCCATCTCCCAGAGTTTAGCTACACAAAAGGCTCAGGTATATATTTCAAATTCATGTGGTACCTACAGCTCATGCAGATGCATCTGAGTTGGTTATAAATGAGCTCACCAAGGGTCATTGCAGATGCATTGCTACAGAAAACTGGGAAGACTGCTTATTTATATAGGGTTCTGGATGGCTTTTCAAATTTAGGCTAATGTAAGACACATAGAGAAGCTTTCTTAGATTTCTTCTTATCCCAATTGCATGTTCTTAATTGTTTGAGTACTCTGCCAGTCATCATCTTTTGAAAATAAATATTCAGATTGTATAGCATTGGAAACAATGATAAACAGGCATGTCAACTAATTAATGTCACTTTCACTGGTGGGGTAAAGGCAGCTTAATTAGGAAGCTAATGTACTTCTTCACCTTGAAGATTATGATTCACTTCTAGTATTATCCTCAAATTAAAAGTTCATATAAATTAGCATCAGCTCAGCTCTCTCTCATTGTAGTTCAAATTGTCCTAAAATGTTCCCTTGGGTCCTTTCATGTGGGAAACCATTGACACTATTCTTATTTTTATTTTGCAATAAACCAGCATGGCTGAAAATAGGTTAAAAGAATAAAGAAACCATGCTGAAAGGAGGCAATTGAAGATTTCAGGATTACATTAAGAAATAAAGACCTGAGGAGAAAATATCAAGCTGGTACTGAAAACACAGAGTGTTATAATAAACATTTATGAACATTTTATGTCTGCCTTCGACTATGGGCAGCTATTTATAACAGATGCTTACTGGTATGAACAACAGGAAATACCATTTGGAAAATCTACACTATTTGTAATTTACTAGGAAGTTTTAACCTGTGATTAATTAGGCTATATCCAAGGGCAATTCAAAAAGAGAAAGAAAAGTTGGAAAGATGTCTTAAGAGTGCTTCCAGGAGGACTATATAAACTGGCTCTGATTCGAACTAAATAAGTAAAAGATGAAAAATCTTTAAAATCAGATTTCATTACTCCAGACCTGAGTTATTCAGGTGCTGAGTTCAAAATGCTGATTTGTTTCCAGTGCCAGAAAACAGTGCCAGAAAATACCCATTCCGCATATTCAAAAGATGCAAAGATTTTGTGTCTGTCTGCCACAAAAGTTGCACATATGGGCCAGTGCACATTTCCACCAGAAATGAGTCATCCCTGCTAATGGAAAGACTAGAAATAGCAGTGGGACTGTGTCAGCTGAAGGTTTATGCTGAAGAACTGTAATCACCAGAAGACTTCATATAGACTAATGATAGGCTTTTGAACCTAGACTAACTTTGTCATAATCAGGGGCTGAAACAGGTTACACTTTACTCATCACGTAATTATATTTTGTACAAGACAAAGCTGAGTGAGAAATGAGGCACTTGTTAACTGTGTCATGGTGTATAGCAGGGAGCACGAGCCTCACCCTTCCGCGGTGTGGAAATGCTGCTGCTGATCCCTGGGACTGGCAGAAATGGGCATTTGGGGCCCTGCAGAAATCAAAGTGTCCCTTGAGATGGGTTATAACTCCTGGGACTGCAGTGTTACACATTCCATTGGGTTGTGGAACTCTCTGAACATTTTAATGAGGAGACGGCTGAGGTGCCTGGAGTGTGAACCAGAGCTTCACCTGCCCTGTGAAGGATAATTGTCATTAGGCAGCACAGAGGGAATTGGTGCAGTGCAGGGACACTGGCTACCTGTAAAACCTCTGAGAGGTGGACAGAGCTCATCCTACCTGGGAGAACCCAAAACCTGCAGCAATGATGCACCGCAGACACTGAGGGAGAAGTCAGCTCAGCAGGCTCATGACTTGGAGCAAGTACAAGGGCTTGCTACTCAAGAGTGTCTCATTTCAAATGTTTACAGTCAGTGATGGAGCTGCTGTTTGCACTTCGACTCATCAATGAAACGAAACCTTATTTATATGATTTAATAATTAGATGCATTTAATTATTAATGTAAATATAATACCAGGAAAATATAAATAATTAATGATATACTTATAAATAATTTCTGTTAGTGAAATAGATTGAGAAAATTATTTGTTCTTAATAGTAGACTTATAAATATTTAAAAACAAGTCCCAACAATGTAGTTTACAGACACTAAGAACCCTAATGCCCTTAAGCCACTTATACAGTGTCAGATACAGTTATTAAATTTGAAGATAAACTAATGATTTGCTGGACTTAAGCTTTTATTTACTGCCAGGAAGTTTGAAATTATTTTAAATCTGACTTTCCACATTGCTGACTGTTTTATAAATACGATGTAATTGATTTATTCAAAACCCCTTTCCTTGAATCTGAGTATTTGAACAGAGATGAACCAGGCAATGCTTGAAGCCATAGCAACTGATTTTGACTTTATGTTTGGTAGCTGATATGACATGCAACTGAACCTGAAGCTGGATCTTTACGTTTAGCTGTGCTATGATTAATGTGATGTAAATTGGGGAAAATGTGACTTTTTGGTATATGATAATCCCCAGCTACCCAAGGTAAATGTCACCAGCATAAATGATGACATCCTTGGCACTGCTCTGATTTACTCTTACTGGTGATGGTGATAGAGCCCATTCTGTGAGAGAGCCCATCATTTGTACCCACTGTTGCATTTAGGTTCCTGACTTCACATCGACCTAAGTGGAAAAATAAATTGGAACCCCTGTAGTGAAGGGCACAAAAAGCTGTTGGAGTCGATTGGATCAGAATCCCCCAACGTGTCCAAACAACTCCAAAGCAATGGGAACCAGACCTACTTACAGCCAAAACCACTTGTCTTCTTTCTGAATCTTTAGGCTTTCAGAACAGAAATACATTGTTTTAGAGATGAAGTTTATACTTTATCAGACAAAATAAATCCTTTCAAAAGAATTTTCCAACAATCTATTCATTGTAACTCCTAAATTGCAGAGATTACTCAAGAACACTACAGGAGACTAATATTTTCTGTTCAATTCTGAACCCTTTGAATATTTTTTTTTAATGTGTTGCAGTTAAAATTCTGTAAAATTCTACTGGTTTAATTTCTTTTGTTTCTATAGGTCACTTCCATGATAAATGGGATCTTTTTAAAATCACCAGGTGGTAAAACAAAATATCACACTGATTACTTTGCGTTATTGATGATCATGAAAAACTAGATCATCATGATGGTCTAATCGTTCAGTCAGAAAAATATTTTTGTTATAATTCCCATAATTATATCCATCTTGATGGTGCCTGGCAGAAACTTCACCCTAAGGAAATTTTCTGACAATCCATTTGTGTCCATTCATATAAGAGTCAAAACCATTACAGGCAATTGCCATGTGTACCCAGTTCTTCCATGAGATTTGAGTCAGCATGGTTCACAAAGACAAAAGAGATCAAAAGTGTATTTCTTTGGGACTAAGAGGCAGAGTTTTCTATTTGCTGAGGTATTATTTAGTGCTGGCTGCTGGCAGTGGGGACTGCACTGCCATTGCACCACTGTGGGGGTTGTGTGTCACATCAGTGCCAGCACATTTACCCCTTGGCTGACCCTGGAAAGGCCTTGGGTCACCCTGTACTTAATTCTTCGTAGAAAACATAAGAAATTGGGGGATAGTACCAAGTTATGCTGAATTGCAGTCATTCAAGTGCATTTAAACAGAAAATAGTCTCAGCACTTTTTTTGGTTGCAAATGCCTATGAGGTGCATAATTGAAAGATATCGGGGGGGCGTTCTTTGGGGTTTTTTTGTTTCTTTTTTTGTTTGTTTTTTTGTTTGGTTTTTTTTGTTTTGGTATGTAGTATTTATTTTGTGAGAATATATGAAATAAATATCTTTGACAGAGTTTTCAATAGCTGGATTCATGTATTCTAGCCAGCTGCCCTGAGAAGATGCATTAATGCCACAATATCTTCAAGCACAGCAGCACAGAATATCCCACCTGAAATAGCTGTGCCTCAACTGCTCTCTGTGCACCAGAAATGAAATATTTCCTATTTGACTCTTTGGGCCTCCCTTGGCAGTAGCAATGAGCAGATGACACTAAGGCATTTATGATTAAAAATGAGTCTCATTATACTTAGGGATTTTAAATGCATCTGATTTATCCAGCAATACATGTAGGGTATTTTGGCAACCTATTTACTTGGTACATTATAATAGTTTAAGATCATTTGGCAAATGCTTATTGAGGGACATTTTTTAATCTTTATGAAATGTAACAGCTCTTCCAAATCCCTCTGAGTTGTTTTTTTTTCCTTCTTTTTTCACTCCTTTAATTGTTTTGTCCCATCCTTCATCAGTGACCTTGTACAAATACAAACTTTATTAAAGGCAGTAAATCTATCATGTTTTATGATCCGAAAATTCGGTGAAAGACTATCAATATATGTGAAAGAAGCATACAACAAAACCAAGAGGATTGCTAACAAAAGTGTTCCACTTTTCCCTGTCCCTGAATACATACTTTAATCTGTTGCAGGAGAAATGGAAGAAAAATTAATGAAGAAAAATCTTCATTAATTTCTCTTTTTTTTTCCTCCCATCTTTACCATTTTCAGTTCTACTTTACTGTAAAGCAGTAGGATATACAGAAATATACCTTACTACAGCCTGCTATGCTTTCCTCAAATAAGAGAAATGCTTTCTGTGTAGTTTAGCACTTTATGAGCCCCATGGTGCCACAGAAGCACTTTCTATTTATAACAAATAGGTCCTTCTCTGCAGAAGTGCAGTGCAGGAGGAGCACTTGATTTTGTTTCTGTTTTCTTGGAAAGCCCATCTCCTTTGCTGAGTGTCATCATCCATTGGATTCCATCATCCCCAGACATTCCTCCTGCCCTACCCTGACTCCCATTCCACCTTCTTAATTCATGAGCTCTGGCAAAGATGTGAGGAGCACATTTCCAAGCCATGCTGGATAAATACACAGATAAACAGATTTTTGCTTTGAGAAACACAAAAATCCCCAGATATTTCAGTGCCAGGAAAGTGAACGCTTCAGGATCTATCCAGAAAACTTGGTCAGCCGTGTAGATAATACAAACCCTGTTTTGTTAGTTACCATTATCTAACCCTCACCAAAATGCATCTTTCTCACCAGTGTATGAACACAGTCCAGGTAATGAATGCTTCTGAAATCTTTTTTGGGAAGAGAAAACATCCTGCCGTAACCAGGCTGTGTCAAATACCACATTGCATTGAATATGAACACCCAGATACAGAAAAACAGTTGCTTTTGATTTCAAACCCAGATCCGTATGGTCATTGGTGCAGCTGCATAACATAATGCCATGGTGAGAGGACAAAAATCACAGTCTGATTACCCAGTTCTGTCTCAAATATGTCAACATTCTGGGACCAATCTGTTCTGTGATACATCAGATTTAACTTCAGTCTGAACATCAGTCCATACTCTGACATGTCCCAAAGTTGATGTGAGCTCCTATTTCACAGCAGAAAATTCCATGTAACCTGGCATGTAGGTTTAAATCAATATATTTGCTGCAAACAAGGTTCCACATTTGCTTTGCAGATTTTTTTTTTTTTGAGTCCTAGGAAAAGCTTTGAGCTAAGCCATATAAAAATGCCATTATACCACAGCATGAGTGTTTTAAAAGGGTGTTATTCTAGCAGCAACACGTGGATGTAACTAGTAAAATTCTCCTGGGGCAACAAAATATCTGAAAAATGTCAAAACCTCTTTAGGAATGCTCTTTATGACTTTTATTAAAGTATCTGGCCATGCATCATTTTGTTTGTGTATAATAGGCTGCCATAAAGCCTAAAATAGGAATACAAACTCTTGAATCCTGTAAATCTGTCTAGTTTTCAGGTGTCTAGTGATTCCTTATGTAATCTGGGACACAATTCACAGCTGAGAGTTGACCTCTGCCGATTGATCCCCATTCCAGCTGCACCATCTGTGGGTTAGGAATTTTATTGATAACGTTTTCCCCCATAGTCACGGATATTTTCAGGATATAATTATATTTTGTGAGGTTTTGAAATTCTTTAAAGCTGTAGGATTACATTGGAGCCACACTGAATAAATAGTTACTTTAGATTAATTTTACCAACTGCTGATCCACTCCAATTGCTGTATTTTAAGAGGCCCAAACACAGTTCAGAGGGATGTTTTTTAAAAAAATTCTTCTGCTGGTGAAATTATGTAAAAATAAAAAGCTTTGAAGTTAAAAGATGGTTAATAAATATATTCCATGCTGTGCGTGCTTCTTTTACATAAGTATTTAGAAATGTATTTTAGAAAAGTCTTCCAATTGCTGGGAAAACCACCGAAACTATTTTATTAGCACTAAGCCAAACAGCATGAGCAATATGATTCTCTTTACTAACTTTGTCATGATTTTCAGTAATTTTGATATGGGAGTAATTACTTTTTTCTCTCCCTCCCCCAGCAAAGGAGGTATTTTGCAGGCACAACTTTCCATTTGAGTTAAACAGATGAGGGTAACGCAAAACTGTTGTTTTGTGTTACCTACACCTCGTTCCTCTGGTAGCCACAAGCAGTCCTTTGAGTGAAATATTGCTCTGGATCTGCAAGGACAACTCAAAACAATTCGGGTCGAAGGATGTATTTTTCACATTTTCGCACCATGCAGAAGGTTTCTATTTATTTGGACCTTCAGACTGAGCTGGTGCCATTGCAGTGTTTGAAATGAAGCACAATCACTGATATCTGCTGAGCTGTGCTTTTGCTGCTCAAAGGAACACAGGACAAAGGCCATTGGCTAAGGAAGAGTTGGAAACCTTAACCTCCACTCATTTCGAGTATAAGGATTAAGGAATTAGAACAAATGAGATCTATTAAAATGTATCTATGATCAAAAAATGTGAGAAGGAGTCTGTTTCTGTAAAAGAACTAAGACAGAAGAGCATGTGAGCATAAATCAACACCTGGGACAAAATGCTTTGTGAAACACGTTCAGTTATAAGGTGCCTCCAATATACCGAGTGTCTGTTTTCACTGCGGCCCACAGTTCTTTGAGTTGAAGTTCTATGAATTTCAGCTTTATTTTCTCCCCTCAGTTTCTAGTTAAAAAATGGTGGAGGAGACAGAAAGTTTAAATGCAGACCACTAAAGCCATGGTTCATGTGATTGCTAAAACTTAAGTGTGCTCTTATTTTGGTAATTTAGGAATACAACTCGTTTGATTTTGGAGCTGCCATGACAAGGTATTTGATATTAAAAATCAGATACCTACTGAAAACTATAATGTAGCATTTATTTATGACATATTTTTGAATTTTTAATATAGATCTGTCTATAACAAATTAATTTTTAAAAAGTCGTACTTTTAAAATGAAAGCTTGTAGATGGCATAGATGGAATGGAAGATACTTCTTTTTCTGACTCTCAGACTTCAGTCAGTAATGAGAGCAAAAGAGAGTCTTCAATTTTTTTTTAAAAAATGCTTAAAGCTCCCCCATAAATGTTTGTTTGCAAAAACTGCACATTAACTAATTTACTGGAGTAGATTTTTGGTTTTAATTCTGGTGAAATTGCAGCATAGTTGAAAATGCTGTTTAGTTCCAAAAGGTATGAATTTTGATTACATAAAATATTTCCTTAAAAGTTTGTTTTGCACTAAAAGCTGAAGACAACTACTTTTTAATTCAACAGTACATTTAAAATTGTTTATTGTTCAGTGTATAAAGAGAATAAAAAGTAGCACACATCAGTTTTAGAATGACATAAATGTTATTATGACCTTCATGGATTTTCATGTAGTCTAAGTAATCCCTATAAACCAAACTGATTCAAATGCACATCTTCAATCATTTCACTGCTGTTTTGCCTTCTGCTGCAGTTTTGTAAAACTCTTTCTAATACATCTGTTAAAAGTAAAAAAACAACCTGAAAAGACTAAAACCACAAAAAAAAAATAATCAGCAAACCAAAAGACTAACAAAACAAAACAAAACAAAATAAAACAAAACAAAACAAAACACCAAAAGCCAAACCAACCAACCAACCAACCAAAAAACCCAACAGCAACAACAAAAAACCCCCACAAAACAAAAAAACAAAACCAAATCAAAACAAAACAAAAAAAAACCCAAACAAAAAAAAACAAAAAAAACCCAAAAAACCAACAAAAAAGATCCAGTGGATGCTGTTAAAGCTGTAAAACTAAAAATCAGAGAGCTTGTCAAGGAGACCTGCTTAGATACTGACATTCCGGGCTTCTGTTGTTTTAATTATATTGTATCCTTCCCTTTTTGCACCACTTTAGTTAAGGTTCTGTCAGCATTTCTGTTATAAATCCTTGTTCCTTGGGGCTTTATAACTCCGTGTTAAAAATTCCCCAAAGGCTGCATCTTGGCACACAAGATTTCATTCGACAAGTGGAAACTTCTCTCTTTATGTATAAAGAGGCATTTGGAGATAAAGAGAGGTTTCATATAAGGGTTAAATCACAACATTTCAAAAAGCAAAGGAAGACAAGAGAAGTTTTGTAGTTTCATATATTTTTCTCTTTTATGAACAGAAAGCCAAAATAGCTTCCTCTTAATTAAACTTCTGCATCTGTCAATTCTTTCATTTTTTTCAAGGAAAAAATAGAAGTAAATAAACAGGTAAATTGACTCATAATGCAATTTTCTACACACATGGTCTGTGTTTTGCTATGAAAATGTCAAACACATGTTCTATCTATACATAGTGCACCCTGCTAATAAAAAAGTTTTGATCAAATTTACAGTGCCAAATTTTGAAGCTGGGAGAAGATATGCGTCAGATGAAAATTAGGATTTTCAAAGTCTTAAGAATGTGCACAATACTAAGTCTAAGCTGAAAAATGAGGAGGAGAGATTTCTAGCACATCTGATTCAAAGTGATGGTTAAGAAAAAGGATGAAAAGCTGCCGTATAGAAGCTTTAGTCTGAGCAACAGTATAGCAGGAAGTACAGTGGGACTAGAGCCTGCAAGTATTGTCAGTCACAATCTGTATGGAACGAGCTTATGGAGCTCCTTGTGCATTGAAGACCCTTTCACTGTGTATTTTCAGCCACAGATATTCCCACTGCCTGGTCTGAAAGTTAGATCAGAAGAATGATTTACAAAATAACAGCCTTCACTCAACTGGGTGCTGCCAGCACAATCTTCCACTGCTGTTCAGACCTGCAAATGAATGCTGCAAAATACACTGGTAACACACAAACATTATAATATTTAGTGAATATTTACAGCTCAAATTAAATTTAAAATTGGGAGTAAAAATATGCTTTATTATCTGCTAAAGCTATCAGCACTTCTGTAGTTTTTGAGCAGACAAATAATGGCCCTATGCTTCTAATGATATGTAGGGAAGGGAAACTCATAAAACTCCATAGTCTACCTCTCTTTTGCATCATGCATCATCTCTTTTGCATAATTCCAGAATATTTATATTTTTAAAGTGAATTTAACATTTTTTGGTGGCAAAATGGAGCTATTGGGAAAGACATGAGACTTTCATTCTTGTCTGGGACAAAGAGAGAGCTCAGGAATCCTTTCACCATTCTCACTCTGTAGAGGTTATACCCTGTTGATAAAATGTTTGCTCCCTTTCTTAAACAGGCCAAGAAGCTGATGTGAAAATATGGTTTTACAAAAGTGTATCTGTTTGATTTCTGTAAGAGCCGGCAAGCTTGCTTTTTTTGGTTCTTTTCAGTGATTCGGTTTGATCTAAATTAATTTCAAAGCTCGACTCAGTAGTAATACTCAGCCCCTATGTTCAGCACTCTATGTACCGACTAAGGAAGGATTAAAATGAAAGCTCTGTTCTCCTATTCACAGCTCCTGTTCTCCAGCTGTTCCCTGACTCCATTTTGCTGCCCGTGTCACAGGTTTACTGGGAGCTGTGCAAAATCCACCTTAGCAATTAACAACACAGGGACAGCAGTGCCAGCGGAGTGACCATCTTTGTCTTTGTGTCCTTAAGTCAGACAAGAACTAGTAGAAAATATTATTTTATAAGGGGGAAAAATTAATTAAAAGAAAAAGCTAATGATAAGAATTATAATTACTATTCACTACAGATGCAATTATAAGGAGATAAGTTCCAATTACTGCAGCAGTGGTGAAGTAGAAGAATAATGACAATTAGTTCTTCTTTTTTTAACAGCCTGAAGACTGTTATTATTTAATATCCTGTGGGGCAAGACAGCATGGGTAGCCATGAAATCTGAAACAAGTACGAAAAAGGACAAATACATTAATTTTCTAGGAGTTTGAGAGAAGATGTTTTTTCCTGCTGGCTGACTGTCAATCAGCCAGCATCACTCTGAGTAATATTTGAAACTTGCTTCCCCATTATGCCTTTCAAGCTCTTGTTTCATTTGCTGTTGACCTTATCTGTGTCTTAATGTGTTAGGCACAAATCTCTGTATCACTTGCCTTGTTTACAGAGCTTCTAATATATGAATCTTAATCTGTAACAAAGTAAGAAAAAGGAACGTCATCTTCAAAAGGAAATAAGGAGGCGCAATGCTACCATTGTGCAGAAACTCATGAGGGCCTTCTATAGCTTCAGAAATAGAAAAGAAGATAAGCTTGCTATTGTTAGAGGTAACCAAGGGTGTATTTTGGCATTAGGTAAAAATTTTGTAAGAGTAATATATTCCTAGGAAAGATATCACATACAGCCTGCAAATTTTGACAAATGCTAAATTTACACTTTAAATGTCAACTTTTGAGTGGCATATTCCAGACAACATCCAGCCTTTGGGGATCAATGAAATGGCCAAGCAATAGACAGCTCTCTTTGCTGAGCTACAGGATGTACAGCAGAGATGCTACGTGTAGATGGGGAACGCTGAATTTTTAGCACATTTCAGTATCCCCAGTTGTGGTGAAGAGCAGCCCTGTTCTGGAATGGATGCCACCATCTTTCCCTGGAGGATGTACACGCCTAGCTCCCCGTGCGTATGGCGGGGGGGTGACAGATGGTGGGCTCGGGAGGATTACAGCTCCCTTAGAACAAAACCAGATTGGACGTGGACAGAACTGACTGAAATGTTTTAGTGCCATCTGCCCACGGAGAGGAGAAACCGCCTGGTCTACCTCTGCCAGCCTTTTGCAGCTCTCCTACTGCCCCTCTTCCAGCTGCAGATACAGGGAGCTGCACCCTGCTTTTTCTCCTCCCCTGCTGCACGAGCGCAGCCCTCATGCCGTGACCCCATGGCGTGCAATCCTAATCATGCGGGTGCAGGGCAATGGGCAGCACTGGCGTTTCCAAAGTACATCCTCCAGCTTTCCCTCGCCAAAAGCTTCCTGCACATGTGAAATGTGAGCGGAGTGTTGTGGTGCCCACAGGGAATGCACAGGCTCAGGGCAGAGCACGGAGCTGCTGCACAAACAGCGCACTGCTCAATATTGACATCTGCATCAGTGTCACACCAGGACAGCGATGGATCAGTCAGGGTGCCTGGAAATATCGTTATCATCTATTGCACTCGTTGCTTTTGCTAACAATGTGTATTCCAAGAGCATGGATCTGCAGGGACAACATACTTGGAAAAGAGTTAAATTTTTATGCAAAAAACCCCCCAAAAACCGCCAATAAAAGATTTGGGTATTTCTGAGTAGGGAAACAATGCACGCTAATACATTTGAGGATGTGGTGAATTTGCAGAAAAATTTGAGGGTTTTAAATATGACTTCCTCCATAAATGTAACTATATATGTAAATAAAATAAATTGTTCAAGTAAAGAAGACCCCAGAAAGTACTTAGATTCTGGATGTTTTGCGGCACTCTGCCACTGTGTACCTGTTAAAGCTGTGTGTGTTACAAAGGACTCCATCTACGTGTTCAGGACCATACATGTTAATGCTAGTGAAGGAAAAGGGTACGCACCCTGGCCCCACAGGCGGCAGGATATGGGCAGAAGGAATATGAAACATCAACAGTGATCTGCAATACGCAGACAGAGTCACCAGAATTGCTATATTTATTTGGTGGAGGAGCCTGATGATACTACTGTGGATTTTTTAAACATAACGCACACAACAGGTAGATGATAAGCAAAATTACTGTTCCATTGCCTTCCTGTGACCATGACCTGAATCAGTGGGAATATATCACCTTGCTGAAGCTGTAATACACATGCTGCCATGCGCTGGGGATGGCATGGATCACTCTCCTTTGAACTGGAATGTCACCAGTTCACCTCGCAGAGCACTGTGGCTCTGCGCTAATCCCAGCACAGCATTATCCTAACACAAGCAGGCCATAAATTAAATGAACTACATTATGTACATACAACATCTGTGCCTGCCTAGACATGACTTTACCTGATTGAAAGTGAGCTCTGGGATCAAATTCCACAAATGGCTGAATCTTTACATCTCACCATGTGTTAAGTGTGTCCAGATGGCAGGTGATACACTCATATTAACAATCTACTTTCCCTTCCCTGAAGTGTCTTTATAGCACATTGCTGATGTTATTGTAAAGATAGAGGTGATTGAATATGCAAAATATTTTAAAATAATCCTTGTGAGAAAAATGGAGTGCATTCATGTGCTTTACACAGATACATGGACACACGGTGTATTTGGCAACGCTGCCAACATAGTCATTGTCCATTAACAGAGAGAAAAAGTCAGAGATAAACAGAGTTATTATAGGAACAGACTGATTTGAAAGCTTTGTGTTGGCAATTATGCTAACTCAAAGCCTTTCTTTTACCAGCCTCAGAAACAGAACCCAGCTTTTTCAGTCAGATTTTGAGATGCTCTCCTCAGAAAAGCGGTGCCCATTTGAAATGATTTGTCACAAAACTCAACATTTGTCCATCCTTCAGCATAGATGAATGTAAGGGCAAGTAAAAATAATTGCCCCCACTGCATTTCCACTGGGTAGCTCAGGTACCACAGCTCAGTCATTAAGGACCCCGTGATGGCTATTGAATCATCCACACCAATATATTTAGTACAGGTGTTTCTGTAACTGTGAAAGACTGGAAAATCTGTAGAGTTCATTGGCCTTTAAACTCACACTTCTGCACAATGTGATGCAGTGGCCTAATGTCAACATGCTGGGCTGACATATAAAAGATTACAGGGTCAAGATCTCCTTGGGATTCTTTTCTTACTCTGTCTCCTTATCCACATGCATTTTCTCATTTCAGCTTTTGGAAAAGAAGTGTATTTAGGAGGAAAAGACAGCAGGTTTTTTACAGGAGTTAATTTAGGTGTTTAGTGTTAGTGTTACGAAAGCAAACAAAAAAAAATTGGCGCATGAATAGTTGGGGACTGCTTCACTTTTTCTAATTTGCATATTTTTCTAAGATAGACTTACAAGGTGAAAATTTAAAAGTGCGATCTATACCCAGTGATTTGATTATTCAGGGTGTACCTTGCTTTTCCATTTTATAATCCTGTCAGATTTTCCCAGAGATCCCAACAAGGCAAAAATGAAACATATTATATATAACACACAATATACATAACTGGCAGCTGGAAATCCTTTGTCGTCCAGCCACAGCCAAAGGGGCAGAGGTGCTAAGGAAAGATTCACTGATTCCTGAGCTTCCTAGCGTTTGTTTTGTTATGTCTTTTTGGGCAATTGCCCAGAAGCCTTTGCATTGGTGGGCTCTTGGATCAGACAGGAAGCGATAGTTCTGAGTCCAAACAACCACTGATATCCAGGAAACGATTCCTCTACCAGCACTGGGCAGAGTGGCACTGCTGATGTGAATCAAACCCCATTACGTGACCAAAGCTACTCCATCACAAGCTTTGTTACTGCTGCAGTAACTACTACACATCCATAGTGTTCAACAACCTTTTCTTTCATTCCTCTCTTTTAACTCTACACCATTCCTGCTGCTCCTAACAAGAGAGAATTTCCTTACCTCACTTTGTGTTGCTGGGAGCTCACCCTGCCCAGGTGCTGCCCTTCCCCTTGGGATAACTCCCTGTCTGCGCTTGCAGGTGTTCAGCACACTCGGCCCCTCGATGCCACCTAACAGAGAAGGACATCACAGCCCTAATCAATAGCTGTTCTCAGGGAGCCTTTTGTAGAATTCTGTTTAGAAAAAGTATGTGGGACTTAACCTTCGATCTCAACAAGGAGGCACTGCCCTCAAGTTTTATTGATTGCAAAGATAATATAAAGCCACATAAAAATGCAGGTTGTAGGGCAAAGGGAGAGTTTTGGAAAAATCTGGCACTTGACAGGTTGAGTTTCCTAATCTGAACTCAGGTAGTGACACTTCTGTTTTTATAAAATCCTCAGTAAATGACATATTTCAATAGGTGCTCCCCTCCACCCAGGACTCAAATAGTAGTTGACAATGTGGGTCAGCATCTATCTATCATTTCTACTTTATTTGCTTAACACAAGCAATGAAAAACAAAGTACTCTTTCCTTCAAAAATTTCCTGGCCATGTTTACTGAGAAATAAATTGCTGAGGAAGGTTATTTTCTTGAGACAGGCTAATGAATAAAGCTAGTGTATCAAAATACCAATGCTGTATATATGCTGAAGTATTACACTGAAATATTTTGATTGAATTTGTCATTCAGGAAGTGGTTAATGCAGCTACGATTCAGTGAGTTGCACTGAGCTCTTCCTTTTCTTCCCACAAAGAAATGTGAAACACAAGTTTTTTTGCCATGCTTATCTGAAGCAGATACTATGAGTTTTATTCCAGGATGGCATGATTTCGCAATATAACAAATTTGGGACCAATATGAAAACATAATATTTGTATGCATTAATCAACTACCCAGGAACTAAATATTTTACAGGTTAAGGACATAAGTGTGAAAACACACAGAATGTGAGAATTTCTATGCAAGGAACATATGAAGCGCTGTAAAAATATCACCTCACACAGAATTCCCTGCCTCACATATATATTGTGGTTATCCTTGTTTTAGACAATAATAGCAATAATATAACAAAACAATTTTGTATTTTACATTTCTAGTGTTCTCCTTTTCTGACCTTCTCTTAAGAAGCATAAACCTGTTATGCCTCACATCTGTTTTGGTCTACCATTACTATCAACAACATCATAACATTAAATCTCTATGATAAAAATATTACTAAAATTTGCAGATAAGTCTCTGGAGAAGAAATTAAATCACGTGGCTTGACAAGCCAGCAGCAGAACTCAAATGTCTTCACTGCAACTCAACTGACCAAGAATACACAAATCTCTTTTTTTTTTTTGGTAGTTAATAAATAGAGAACTAGATTCTTATTGCCCATCATAGTGCTGTCACCTCCCAGTCTAGATTTACACTGACACTCTCCAGGGCAGGATTAGAAGTTATGGAACAGCTTCTGAAAAAGCAGCAGCTATGTGAGCAAGGGCTGCTCTGTCTGCCTAAGGGAGGCATATAACAAAGGGCTAACATCTTAATTTTGGGGAGTTGAAAGAAAATACCCAGATGTTATCAGCTGGTAAAAATGAATACAAATGCATTCTTTAATACAAATGTATTTCCCTTTAAAGAAAGGGTTTTTGTTAATTTTGTGTACCTGTATACAATGGGAAGCTTATAAAAATTGTGTTTCATACACCAAGAAATGGGTATAAGCCATGATATCACTTGATAGATGACTGAAAAAATGTCTAACCTCTCACTCCTGAGTATTGTGCTTATTTGGCATAAAGAGAAGTCGACATCTCTCCCTCAAAGCAGAGCCAACATGATGGGCAAGTAGACCTTCATACCCACAGCTGAGCAGCTCCTGCCAAGCCTTTCAGATTCACCATGAACAAGGGATTTCAGCAACCACTGCCTGCTTGAGCTGAGCTCACCACACTCAGGAGGTTTTGTTCATTTTATTTTTCTGTTCCAGACAACACTACTGTGTTTGCGAAATGCTTCCTCTTATGGGGAGTCAAGATTCTCAGTAAAATGGTCACAGAAGTTTCTTGAGAATATAGGTCAGAATTATTATGTAAGTATTAACAATAACTTGAACCAGGAGAATGAATAATAGTTTCTAAGTATCATTCACACCATTGTATCACAAATCCTCATGTCAATCATTATTGTAATTATTCCTGTAACAGCTCTGGAAAGAATAATTAGTCCTTAGTAACCATTAAGGAGGAAAGAAAAGTGAGAAAAAAGAAAATTAGGCTTGCATAATTTAAATGAAAAGTCCATGTCTAAGTATAAACAAGCAAAAAAAAATTAAAAATATACGTTTGTTTTATGTATATGCAATATAGAACTATATCACTTCCAAACTGAAATATGCATGAGAGATTGAAAGATCGATGTGGAAGCTAAAATATCAAAGCTAATTAAGAAAATTAACAATTTGGTATTTTACTGAAAATGCATGTAATTAGAATTACAACAGAATATATATGCTTGGAGAAAATTGAAATAAAACACCAGTATGAGAGCTCTGCATAGAACATGAAAATTGGCTGTGAGGGAAGAGAAACCAAGTCTACTTCCCAATCTTTCCTGTGAGGGGAGGGATGACAAGTGTGCCTCCTTGGCTTTGCTGCTTGTTTTCCTCTACTCTGTGGCATACTGTCAAATCTGACATGGCCCTAGAATTCAACCAGTTCCTCATTCAGGATGAACAAATGAAATATGTGAAAGAGGAATATTGTGATTAGAATCATCACCAGAATGTTTTTTCCTCAAGAAATACTATAAAAAGTTGTTTCTTCCATCCTTTCAAATGAATCTCCTTTTGCAAGCCTACAGTTACTATCAAGAAGATGCTCACAGGTGTAAGTGAGCTGTGTAAATGTGTTTATTTTGCTACCAAAGATGGACATTTTAATCCCTGTCGTCTCTAGCTTATTCCCTTCACTTCCAAAAGGAAAGTAATTCCTTTCTTTACCATCAGGGACAAACTAGGCTGGAAAATACCACTTTACCTTCTCAGCCTCACACTTGACAAGGGTCTTCCGGGCCCTGGTGATGCTGAAGTGCCACCCCAGATGGACAGTGAGCAGTGTTTCCTCTTCAAAAGCACTCATTGAACTCCCAGCAGGTCTTGGTGAATGCCAAAGGACAGTGGAGCAGCAGCTGACGTGAACCTGCCACCAGGCCCTCTGTGCTGACTTCCTACAATGCTCCCATGGTGTTTTCAGCTGGAGTGTTCCATGAATCTTCTTCTTTCTCAATTGAGAAACAATAGTCCTACCTTTAAAAGGCCTGGAAAGAAGGGTGGTGCACCACAATAATTATGGACTTTTTTCCAGGAGGGTTGGTTTGTCTGTGTGTTTTTGTGCCTTGGCGTAAGGGGCCAATGTGACAAACAGCATTTTTTGTTCCAAAGTAAGATGGCTACCCTCTAGCAAAGTCAGTTTAAAGAAGATTTTTGTCATTGAACTGGAAAAGAAAAAGATAGGCTTGTCACTTTTCCTCATTTTTTTGTAGAGGAGGAGTATGTTAAAGATTTCAACAGTGATATTCTTAGACAACTTCAATTTCACATGAAAGCATGTTTCTGCCTCCTCTGCCTCTCCTGTACTATATTGATAGGTCTTTGGTTGTGCCTACTGTTGTGAAGAAAATTAGCTCTTTCTCATTTCCACTTCAAAACACTGCCTGGCAGGACCAACCTCTTCCTTACCTCAAATGCATTTAGTTTAGAAAGTGCCTTAGAGGAAGATTCTGGTAAAAGTATGAATACAGTACATGATTTCAGGAAGGAATAGAACTATATCTGCATATACATGTATATATTAATACACACACACAAATGCATATGAATATTTTGCATCTGTGCAAATACACTTGTAAATATGTGTGTGTATATTTCTACATACACAAACACATGCATTACTATGCAACTAAACATACAAACCTCAATGCAATGCACAGACACGAGATACCCAATCTAATTTTCAATTAACTTGGCAATCAGAAGCTTGAGTACTTTGTGTGCTCACACCCACATGAACATTTGTCCTTTTCAGCCAAAACCACAAAGATTTTATGGATATGACTGTAAGAGTAATAAAATTAAAATTAAGCAATTAGTAGTATCATCATCAAACTGAAGGATGAAAGGATAACTATGCTGCACATGCTTTGAAAACTCCCTTTCCTCTGCCACTGGGGACATGTCTGCTCTTTACCCAAATGTCAATGATTTGAGGAACTATGAAAAATTGTGCACAAGGTACTCCTGTGAGTTGAAGTGAATATTTCCTACGTGGCAAGTCCCAGTGGTCAGAAAACAAAGCGATTCCATGATTTATTAGCATTCAAACAAACTCTGCACAGATTCTCACACTCCTCGCACTGCCTTTAATATTCTACACAGAATAGCACATGGTTTTCTGCATACAGATAGGTTCATGTGCTCATCTGACAAACTGTATGCTTGCTCAAAATATATATCTGGTTTTTACATGCCCAACTCTTACATTTATTAAGTACAAATGGCAAAAGAGTAGCCAAAGAAGTAAAGAAATGTGAGGGAAAACAAAGTTCTGCGGAAATCTGTTTCTAGAAATTACTTTTTCCATGTCATTTGAGGATACCTCTCTGAAAAGGAAAAATCTTTCCTATGGAAATGTAAAACATAGATTAATTTAATTTTTTTTCCTAATACAATCTTTTTAGAGCAGCACTATTGGAAATCTGGAATTGGGCTAAAGTGTCAGGTTCTATGAATGTATATATCTAAGAGATTCTTAGTGAACAATAACCATTAACAATTAATCCATCAAGATCCTGCTTTCAGATAGAGAAAATGGACTGGAGTTAGTCAGGACTTCTAGCTTGCTTTCCAATGCCATGTTCTGCTTTTAAATGTAGCAAGTAGAAGGTAGAACTCTGATTACATTTTCAGCAAACTCTCTCCACTTCAGATGAAATAAAAAGTCTCAGTTATTCTGACAGTGAAATCCCTACAATTTGCTTCTGAACTGTTCCTTTCAAGCAATGAAACCACGTAATTGTCTACCAGGCTTCAAAACTTTCCTTTCTTATTCTGTTAATGTCGGCATGGAAAAGAATCCCAGTACAGAGTGGACTTCTAAGTAATTTCTGGTTTTCCAGTGATTAACTGGGCAATCACAGTTTGAATGTTACAAGTGTTTTAATTGGTGACTAATTACTATGTACAGTTGGAAAGACTGTGGATAACTGAGCAGTAAGGCAGGCAAGATGACTTGCTAAAAGCATTCTGAATTGTCTGGAGGAAAACTTCTCGTTGCTGTGCCTTACATGTTTGACTAATAGTGCCTGGCAGTGCTGCACAATGTGTGCTCATTTTTGGAAGCTGGAGCGTTTTGGTGAGGAACAATTTGGATAATCATTCTGCAAAACCACTGGATTCAAAAGGTGAGGAGTGGGCAGTGTGCTGTGTGTGTTTGCTGTCACCTGTGTGCTCAGTGTATCTCTCAGGCACAGAACTCTGTGTCTCAGTCAATTAAGGGGCACTAATCTTTGTCTTTTACATCATTCTGTTACTATTTAGTTTGAAATAGTTCCATAAACCTCCTTAAACCATTGGGAGGGACAGAGACTTTGCAGGTAGCTGAGACTCTGGCTAGGCACACCCTTCAGTCACGCAGCTCTGTGAGTTCTTTGACAGGAACAGCACAGATCTGCTCCAGAAGAGATGATATATGACAATTATCGTATGGGCCAGATTAGAATCTAAGGTTTGGCTTCATCACTGTCCATCCTGTAGAAGAGATTTTCACAGGTGAAACTCTATTAGTGCCTGCACATCGGGAAAAGAATTGCATTCAGCAAAAATAGGTAAATGCAAATACCAAAGCTGGCACAAATAAAAGGTTATGGATGTGCCTCAAAAGGCACTTGATAATGCAAATGAATAAATATTGTATATTGTTACTAACCACTTTCATGCAAGCCACCAAGCAAAGTGAAAATGACAACACAAACACTTTTCTCAGTATGATCAGTATGATGAGAAGTCTCTTACCATTTAGATAATTTTATTTCTATTTTCTTTTGGCTTTCATAAAGACCACTCATCTGTGCATTGAGTGAATCATTTCTACAGGTATTTATTGATTTAGGTGGAGACATAGAAAACTCCAGGCCAAAGAAACGAAAAGCCCCTGCCGAGAAGATCCTGTGTGAATATTTCCCAGGGCTAATTTAACCCCGTGGAGCAGCAGCCCTGTCACACCTGTGGGAACAGATAACCAGAGGACACTGAGAACACGCTGAGCAGCCCAAGGCCACCAGCCCGTGGTGACATCGCCCATGGGCTGGGACTCAGGCACGAGCCGAGGGGCAGCCGCTGCTCCATGCCCATGGAGACCTCGGGAACACACAATCCTACCTCGGGAACACACAATTATCCCTCAGTAATATGCATTTCTATCTCAGGAACATACATTTCTCCCTCAGGAACACAAAATTCTACCTCAGGAACATACAATTCTACCTCAGGAACACATATTCCTACCTCAGGAACACATAATCCTATGTCAGGAACACACATTTTTCCCTCAGGAACACACAATTCCACCTCAGGAATGCACACATTCCTACTTCAGGTATGCACACAATTCTACCTCAGGAACACACATTCCTACACCAGGAACATGCATTTTTACCTCCGTAAGCAAAGAGCCCCCAGAGGCCTTCCCGAGCTCTTCCCCAGGTGCGGGAGGACAGCAGGACCAGCTCTGGCTCTGGACAGGCTGTGGGGACGGCACGAGTCCATGGTGACTGTGCTGTGGGGATGGCTGTTATCAATTAGAACAGCTTGGTGCCATCAGCACCAACAGCTGCATCTCCTCCCAGCCTGAGCCCCTGCTAAGGAATGATCATTTACAGCGTGTTTGCTCCTGACCGCTGCATGAACGGTCCTCGGAATTTCAGGAGGCTGCTCATAGTTTAAGGCAAATAACTGATAAAAAAAAAAAAAA
>VZRL01003878.1:426616-531555 GCA_013397895.1 Origma solitaria | reverse complement strand
AAACCAAACCAACCCAAAAAACCCCCCCAAAACCAAAACACCTGAAAATACAAAAACAAACAAAAAAAAAAAACCCAAAAAACCAACCCCCCCGCAAACCAAACAAAAACCCCATCAAAAAAACAAACAAAAAACCCTCCAACCCTCCCCCTCAAAAAAAACCCCATAAAGCACATCATGTCTTTCATCCACTCAGGTGTTTGCATATGGGTAGGGAAAGGGAACTTGCTTTTGCTTTCTCTGACATACCTGGAATCCCCAAAATTAAAACCAATTTAAAGGGAAAATTATGTAATTTAGATTTTTGAGAAAATGGAAGCTACCTATTTAAGACCTTCTTGGGCTAGTAATAGAAGTTTGTGTGCTGAAAACCTTCTTTGAAATAAACCTGAAACAAGTTAGCTGGCAGGTAGGTTTGTGCTGCAAGGGATTCTGACAGGCTGTCAAAGTTCCACTTTTCTCACATTCAATCAACCTCTCTCTTCTAAAGAAAGCAGAAAATATGTCAAAATGACAGCTGCCGAAGCATAGCAGGAGCAGCAGCCAGCTAACTGCTTAGGCCTATTACCTTAGGAAAAAAATCAGGGAAAGCTTGTGTAAAAGGCACACACTGAATGGGGTTATAATTTGGTCAAGTAGTGACTCAATTAAAGGCTAATTAACCCTTCAGCTACTGTTACTAATGTTTCCACAACTATTTTTTTATTTTTATTTTGAGGTTTTGGCTCGTATAGCAGGAACAAACTGATTTACAATGGGATTACTTTGATGCTTCTAATGACTTTCCAAAATTAATTTGCCACAACATTGAGTAGAATTAATTTGAAAGCAAATCCAGCAGAGACAATAATATAATTATATGGGATTTTAAACTGCTATATTATATTGGGTCAATATAATCTCGATGATCTTAAAAGCTGGAGGAAGAAATAACAGTGTTTTTTCATCTGAGGTCTCAGTTACTGCTAATGTTTCTGCTCAGCAGAATTTTGTGTGTGCAGAGGGCATCATGCTCTCACCTAAATTGTTGAGATTATAGTAAGAGATCCAGTTCAGGTCTCTGTCCCATTCCCTTCAGTTTATTCCTGGTTTTCCTGCAGTGCATTCCTTTGGCAATGGCAGGAACCTGGCCTTAGACTGGAAGGCTTAAATGCAAGCATTTCTGTGAAATGTCTGTCTTTATACTCAGCTAAACCCGACTGGAATCTCAGGACAAAGAATGGCAATGCTCTGACTGCATGGCTCAGTTCCAAAAGTGCTCTGCAAACAACAGAGCTCCTCAAGCTTCTCACAGAAAGGTCATAAAAGCCTTTCTCCGGGAAAACCTTAAGCAACATAAATATACAAAAGGCTCCTGTCTGTAAAGGTGTGTGTGCACAGAGAAAAAGCGAGACAGGGACTGAGCACATGAACATGGAGCTCCCAGATAGAGTTGCAGGGGGGATTTGTCCTAACACCTCTAACTACAGACTTCACTCTTGACATCTTGTACTTAAAAGTTTGAAGAAGAAATGGCGTTAGGCTTTTTGTGTGAATGTGGGAAGCTTTAGATGGATGAGATATAAACACTGTAAAATAATACATCTGAAAAGCAGCAAAATGGTACTGAGAATTATTTCTTAGAGCTGGAAATGATACATCTCATCTTCCCACTGTGAGAAAATATGAGTGATACATGTTATTTCCGACCCCTTCTTTAGTAGCTTTTAGTGCTTCTAATTGCACATCTTCTAACGCAAAGTAAAAGCAGGCTAAGTCCTTACTACGGAAATCATCTCACACTAAATCCAACCACTTCAATTTGTATGGCTTAATCTTTACTCAGTAGATCCTGCTTAAGTTTCGAAGTGCAAAGTGAAGTAGATTTCCTTTCAAGGGCTGCAGTCATCCACTTACTCACCATGGCTGGGAAACAGCGTTCAGTATGGGATGGGAATCTCTGCTCTGTTACACTGAGCTGCTCAGTAAGGCTCTGAGAGCAAATTCCCTCCAAAGGAGAGGCTTCCAGCTGTGAGACATGTTTGCTTGTGTTATATGAGCACCCTAATTACTCCACAAAGAGCATAATGCTCTCATATCCAACCTTTGAGAAAAATTATAATGATGCTGCTGTGATAAAAATGGGAGTGAGCAACAATCCCAATAAAATCAACTTCAACAAGCCGTTCTTGCTGTAGCCAACTGTGCAGTCTTCGTCATAGCCTTGACTTTCACATACCTCATTTTAAGAGAACAAAAAGCTGATTTCCCTATATATTGCTGTAAACAGCCCCCACACAAGCCTCAAACCTGCCTTCTTTACAGCTTCCATCTGCCTTCTAATTTGCCTTTGCTTGGGAAAGCAGCAAAAAACTTTGAACTGGTATGACACATCCTTCATTCTGTCTCATTTTTTTCATTAAGGATGCTCGACAGGCCTAAATTTGAACATCAAAATAACAGTTGGGGAAGAAATGGCAAGCTAAAGGACTACACTTCTGTTCTTCGGTTTTAGGAAGCTTCCTTTTCAAGTTGTTTGGTGGCAATACAAAAAAACCAGAAATACATAATGAAAACGAAATCTCAAACCAAAGAACCCTCATAGTTAAGGCCTCTGCAGAATCATGGCAGCCCTGGAGGATTTACCTGTAAGAGTTCAGCACTGCTCATTAATTCCAATTCTCAGGCTGTTAAATACAGCTAAACTCAGTGCAGGATTACAAATTTAGACAGGAAGAGAAAACCAGGTTCCTGTTCTTTACAAGTGCTCATATTTTTGTTTATTTTTAACACACTTCCCTGTACAGACAATAATTCCTGAACTATTTCAATCTCTCTGACTCAATCCCTGTGTCAATCATGAGCCAAGCATTTCACACACAAAAGTCTTCACCTGACATTAATTCCTGATGTGGTGAAAACACACTGAAGGGATTTTGTAAATAGTTATTTACCAGAGTCTGCAATTAACACATCTCCGATTAAAACATGATCATTTACATTCTTTTCAAAATTACTGATCTAGGTAGAGCTTCACTGACCCGCCTGGAGACTGAAGATGACAATATACAAAGAAGATACAGCAGAACGGCAAAAACCCAGTGATTATATTTTGGTGAAGCCCCTACCCTGAATGATGTGCCCTAGGGCCATTTACTGGGGGAGAGGAAGATGGGCAAAAAAAGAGAGCATTTCTCTGTATTCAGAAAGTGTCAAAAGACAGGACAGGATTTATTTAGGATACATGAGCTATGTGCATGCACCATAAAATGAACTGGAACTTGCATGTGAGATCAGCCTCTAATTATGATGTAGGAAATTATTTCCTCATAGTGTGTGAGGTACTTGGAAACAGAGCTTCTGCTGTAGGCTCTTGATGACATTTGCTGCTCCCGGGTGAGAAAACCAAAATCAGAGCTATGATTCTTCCATTTATCTTAAGAATATACCAGTCTATGGTTCTAAACTCCCTAAAACATTCCTGTGCTCTGTGTCCCTCATTCTTAATCCCAACCTGCAGAGCTCTAGCTTGATGCACACAGCTTAATTATAAAGCAGTCTGTCTCACGGGAAGCTGGAAGGGACACGCTCTCGCCTAAGGGATTCACCAGAAGGGAAACTTGATCTGAATATCCTGGAGTGGCAGAGTTCTATTGACTCTGTGCATCTCAGAACTGCTCATGCAGTAAAACAGGAATTTCATCCAGCAGGAAAATGAGATCAAGATCTCTCAAGGGACCATGGAAACTTCTGCCCCTCATTTGGGCATAAATAACATGATAATCATCACATCCTCCTATAACTGCCTGTACCTTGACTGAAATCAGAGACAAGAAATGTAATTATAGATATATAGATATATAGATCTAGAGCTTACAATATAGGGGCATTAATCAGATCCATTTTTCTAATACTTTCCAATGATCTTCTCTGATCCAGAACTAATTAAATTTAAAAAAAAAAAAGAAAAATTTTATTTTGGTTGTCATGTTAAAAATAGTAGCTGAAATATACACATTCTTTCTTTCACTGTTTTTAGGACTTATCATACATCAATTTTAAGCGAAGAATGAGACATTCTTTTAAAAATATAATTAGAAAATTTTGAATAAATTTCTCAAACCAAAAAATGTTTAATTCAAAATTAATGATAAAGCATATATAGTAAAAGATGTTACTCCTCTCTGCCAAAGTCTGATTCTAAGTAACCCACGCTTTTAGTCTTACATGTTGTGACAGCAAATGAAATATTTCTCCAAATCTAAAATGCTTATTGAGTTCAATCTAAACATGCAAAATATTTACTAAACTTATATTCAATTACTTCCATACAAATATACTCAAATATTTCAATCTATTTGTCTTGAAACAGGATTTAATTTAGTGGTTTTCCAAAACTGCAAATGTATTTTTCAGAAAGGATGATGCAAAGGTAATACACAGAATTATGATCTCTTCCAGTTTTTCTTTCCTAGAAAAGAATATTCTGTATTTCCTGGTGAAAATGGAGTCTTTCACAATCAACATAGAATGAATTTTACTGACTTATTCCCATGAAGTATTTTCAACAATGATCAGCAGAGTACAATAATCTGTTTTAATACGCTGTGCACTGTAACTACAGCCCTGCTGCCAGTGGGACACTTAGGAACCTCACACCAAGAAACTTTCAAAGTGTTCATTCACCACTGAATTTAATTTACACCTCAACTAAGGAATCAAAATATATTAATATAATTATTGGGTAAATATATTTAAAAATACTACATTCTGTATGGAGCAGTAGATTTAATAAGCTTTATGACTTATAAAGGAAAAAATATCTTCTCTTGCCTGTCTCTCTTGATACACATCAGAGATTTGATGGGATGATGCCAAGATTTCCTCCTGTATGTGACTGTCAGTTTTCTAGCTACTGCTCAAGATAATATGTTTTGGTTCATAAGATGATTGGATCTAAGCTTTAATTTGAAAAGCCCTCATCTTCATATGCTGCTATATTTCCTTTCTGTGAATTAGTGTAGCTTTAATTTTATCAGCATGATGGTTGGGGATCTACGAGAAAACTCTTCTTAGACCAACAGAAAACCAATTCTATTTGAGAGAGAGAGAAAAAAAAATCTATTAACAGACATCAAGTACTTTCACAGGATTGATTCTTTTATAGAGCACTGGCACTTTTGGATGACCTGGCAGCAACAAAATCAAGGTGGTCTGTGCTATTTGTCAGTTAGACAATCATTTATTCACACAAGCCTGGTAAGCTCTTTTCGAACTCCTACAGGAAGGAGAACTTCAATTAAGAGAGAAGAGTAAGTTGTCCCTGATGTTATTTAAGTCTGAATAAAAGCAGGCTGCCCATCTCTCCTGTAATCTCTAGTTTTCAAACTATGACCCACGGCCCTGCTTTTCCAAGAGTCACCCGTCATGCCCTGCCCCAAAGCTCGCTGCCGTTCCACACTCCGCAGGGACTGATCCCAACCCCTGCGGCTGAGGGCTGGAGCCATCCCTGCGAGCACGTGGCACTGCAATAACAAGGAGAGAAACAAAGAGGTGCCTTTGTTTTTCACAATGAACTGTGTTCAGACTACTTTGTTTGAAAAGATAGAGGCTGTGGAAGTCACAGATCTTTCGTCCCTTCTCTCCACACCTTCCTTCTGCCCCTGTGGGATGGAACAGTCACCCTATGAGGAGGCCATAAACAGCCAGTCCTCACCTGTGTAGATGGGTGACGTTTGAAAACCTTGTTACCTCGATTTCACATTTTTCCAGGGTTACAATTATGGCAGAGTTCATTTAGAATGCAAGCTCTGCACTGACTTCATCTCCGTGCTGAGCGCTCGCTGTTCGAGAGGGCCATGTGACGCTGTTACTGCTGCAATATTAGCACATGAAAATGGCTTTTTGGCAAACAAGTAAATCAGAGACAAAGCATGCTATGCACAGACTGTAATTATGGCTGCACACTTTTTCATCATGGAGTGAAAAAATTTAGAACAGTATTTACTGTTGTAATTAAACTGATTCCCCCAAGAACTACAATGAACTTTAGGAGGTGATAAATAAACGCAGCAGCAAGCTGTTCCTTTGAGATTTACACTCTGATGATAAGGTCTCATGAGTTCCTGGAGAGAGAAGAAGAAGGTAGGTTCATAATTTATCTTCTTCAGACCTGGTCCAAAACCTATTAGAGTCATTAGAAGTCTTTAAATTGATTTTGCCCAAAGTTCATTCTAAAGTAATTTTATTCTTGAAATACAGGTTTTAATTTTCTAATGCTAAAATTAAAACAGAAATTGCTTATCATTTTCCTTTGAAATAAAGGGTTTAATATTTACTTGAGATAAAAATGATTGTGATATTTTTCACCCACATTTTCTGTAGACAAACAAAAATATCTTCTGACCAACAGCAAAGATACTTTTTATAGATCTACACAACCAGCATCAAGAAATATTTAAGAGAATTTGAGGTGTATATAACTGGATGCAAATAACTTTTTTTTAAAGAAAAACTTCTCATTTAAACAAGAGTTGCAAGAGTTTCCCTTTCTGAATGCCTATTTAAAGGTCTGTTTCTCTCTTCACGCTCACAGTTGTTAGAGTTCTCTCCAAGTAACCAAGAAATAAAACATTCATCAGTGCCTTGTAAGCCTGGCAGTGACCTTTGGGCTCTTGAAAAGGAGAGGACAGGGGAGCTGGGCTGGCTCAGGGCTGGGAGCTCACCCTTTGATTCCTGTGCCTGTAGACAATGTTTATTTCACCTGCTGCCCATTTGGGGAAACATTCCAGCAGAGGAAAAATAATCTGTCAGCTATATGGTTGAAACAGATCCAAATATGCTGCAAGCATCAAGCTGGCTGCCTAGAGGAGGGTGAAAAATAATTTGTATCTATTATTAATTTAATTTTATTGCCAGGATTGGGTTTCCTCCTTCTTTATTCCACTTTTGTATTCAGGATGAATGAATTCATCCTGAATTCATAAAAATGAATTTTCTTCACAGCTTTTTCCAGCACACTTAATCAAACAGAGTCATTCTTCCAATCACGTGGAGTAATTATCTGTCTCCTCCTTGAGAAGACAGACAACATGAAAGGGACTCTGCTTTTGGGAAATGCTCCTTTCTCAGCTGTGGTTCTTTCTGTAGAAATTGTGGTCACTCGCATCACTTTATAGAGACAAGGAAAACTCGCCAGAGATAAAGAGTGATGTTTCTACAGAACACTTGCCACTGTGGGAAGAGTAACAGGTGACTGGACTTGGGAGAGGGAAGAGTAGATGAAGGTGAGTGCATGAAACCTGGGATTTCATATTTTCTGTTCAGGTCTCTTCCGTAGACATACGGAGTATATTGGATAAGAGCACTCAGAAAAAGGCTTTACTGCTATATATTCACTAAATGGGAATACCAGAAAGGAAGTACTGTTCTTTGTTTCAGGTAATTTCTGAATTCACCTATTTATTTTTGACTGTCTACTTTTTTTTTTTTGTTTTTTTTTTTTGCATGCAAAGGTATGTCAGTCACCTGATATAATTGGTGAATCAATTATATAATTTGCCAAGTTGATCCTCAGAGTACCACAAAATGGGGTACTAGGAAGCCAAAGTCTTTTAAGAAACTAAATATTTGATGGAATAAGACACATAAACCTCCATCTAATTAGACTTTTAAAACTAGACAGTTACTTTTACTACAGTGACAAGCAGTTACTCTCCCATTCAATCCCCCTGGAATGAACAGACTAGTTGGACAAGACGGTAATTAATAAGGGACTCACACAATAGCTTTTTTAAGACACAATGTGAGCAGAATCCCACCTGACAAACTTATGGACTAAATTTTTCAGATGAAAGGACAGGTTCCTGTGATCAAAGTTTGAATTTCTAATGAACAGACTTGCATTTTTTACAATAACAATAATAACAGAGAGGATTAATTAATCAGCTTTTTCAGTCCTACCTAAATCATTATTTTCTTTCTAATCACAATGCAGCAATTTTAATAGAGCAGAAACAAGAATTTGCATGATTTGGTCTTAAGTATATTAGCTTTGTTCATTCTGAAGCAACTCATCCTTCCTCTAGGGATGTACACTGTCATTTTATTTAGTTGTTCTACCTATTTTTACTTTAAAAGAAAAAGAACATCTTTGACAAAGACCTCTGGCAACAAACTCAAGGCATCTGACTGTTAGATGCATTCTGATCACAAAGTTTCCTTCTCTCTTGGTGGTGAATATAATCAGTAAGATATATCCCTTGTTGTGTAAATTACAGCTCCCGGAACAAAACCAAAACACTGATAGGGAAAAAAACATGTTGAAAGCTGCTGTCTGGTGCACATGATGTAGAATCTTAAAATGAAGAAAGAAAACCTCAAAACCAGGTTGGACACAGCTTGCTGTGTCTTGTAAAGGTTCTTGCTATTGACTCAAGTTGCTCTTATGTAGAAAGATTTATTTTTGTGGAAACTCAAAATCTTATGAGCAGTGTAGCAAAAAAGACTCAGCAAAGTCAAAGTCCCTTCTCAGTAGCCCTTCATCTTTTGATGAGAGTACCTGGTTCTCATTCTGAGAACATTGAATAAATAATTTAGGATCTCTTCTAAACAGCAGAGATGTTAAAAAGATAATCCAGAACAGAATTTGGACTCCATCTGACATTAACCCATGGAAATAGAAAATCTTCTCTTGGGACCATTTTATGGTATTTGGTAGGCTATAATAGTCAAAAGAATGGAGCACATCAGAATTGATGATTATCTGGAGATGTGAGGCCACAATAAAAATTAACTTTTTCTCCTTGAATCCATGCATCTGCATTTAATACAAAGAAATAGCATAAAATTGAAGGAAGGATTAACACACAAGTGGTAAGTATGGTAGCCTACCACAGTTATGATTGAAGCAGATGCCAGAAGAAGAAAATATTGATCAACACAAGCCAAAAGAACCCGAAGAGTCTGCAAACCTCATATAACGCAATTGCATGGATAACTTGACAGCTGAAGATAGTCTTTATTAATACTGAGGGAAAGAGAGAAGCCTGGGAGGAGCAAAACCTGAGGGCTGGAATCTCCGGGAGTATCTGAGGGGACCCACCCTGGCAGCAATCCCTGAACGAGTGGAGATGTGCACAAGTGCTCACAGTGTAGCTTTGGCTCCCATAAGTTTGTGGCGTAACGAACACAATAATTAATCTTTCTATTTCGGTGGGTGTAACAGGTACTACTGGTTATTTGTGAACATTGGAGAGGAAAACCCTCTAAAATAAATAAGCAATGTTTAAAAAACCACAGCATGCTTTGGAGCTTTAGGAAGGTAGATAAATGTTTTTGATAGCCTTTAAAAAGGAGCACAGAGGGTAATTAATAGAGACACTGAACTTGTAATAGTTAAGAATAGAAAATAGGTCTCCTGACCGCATAAGAACTATTACTGCTTTCCAACAAAGATAAACTGTTAAAGAGCTCCTCGTATCTTTTGTTTACTCTGACTGTTTCTCAAAACAGCCTCATTTTCAAGATTAATTTCTGCAATTGCTTTCAGCATACTCATTTTCTGTACGCAGGAAGCAACCCCTCTGTCTCTTTTTGCCCTGTACAATGAATAAAGGATCTTCAGTCTTTCTCACCACGGTCCCCTTGGCTCAAGGTGGTTATGCGCTGTGTACCAGAGCACAGAGAAAGTTTGTAAAAGGGAATGTCCAGTAGATGAGGGCTATTTTCTTTGGGGTTTGATCCTGTCATATTGTCTTCGCAGCCCTTTACTAACAATGCAGTTCATGTTGCATTCATCAATGTGTTCTATACTCTATTATAAAGTGTTATGCTGACATTAATAATGTATATACTGATAATGCTTTTGATTCCAAAGTGCCCTAAAACACCTCACTAAATACAGTCCCAGCCTGTGAGTGAGTCTGCCCTCTTCAAGCAAAGGGCGACAGCACCACTTGCAAGGTCAGTGAACATGCAAAGGATATAAAAAATGCAAATACGTGTGGGATGCACCACAGGATCTAACCATGCATGCAGCAGTGCTAACTTCTGAGGCTGGAGACTGCAAGCTGAGTGAGCTGAGGGGAGATAGCTTTGGCCCGGCAGAGAAGGCCAGTGTGCATTCTGCCTCATGGGAGCACTGCCTTTAACGAACAGCTGGAACAGAGGGTGGGGAGCTAACCCTTTGTAAAGAGATAAAACAAGCAGATACACACATAGCACTGAATTGTTAAAATTCCAGTTTTCTTGGCTGATTCCTTCTTAACCCTACTGAATTGGTCTGCCCACCCATCATGCTTACACTGAACAGAAAACCTATCAAGTTGATGAATAATATCCTGTTGTTTTTTTATTCATGCCAATACATATTTTTTCATAGTCACAAGCTTTTTCGCTTGTATATGCTATGACCAGAAATAATAACACCACAAAAAGAGCCAGAGGTTATACCTGAACCAATCAACACCTCATAGATGTTACAAATAATTCACTTCTCTTATGACACTTTCCTCTTAAAATCTAAAACGTAACTGCACAAAGATTTCATATAAATAAGGACTGCAAGTACATGCAGCACTGTATGAAGAATGGCTGTCCTTATAGGGAGGCCCAATAAAATTGATAGTTTAGGTATTGGATGGTCAGTTGCTATTTAATCATTTAATTCACTTAATGTAAAACTATGAAGTGATGACTGAGATAAATCTCAACCACGTGAATGGAAAAGAGAGTCAATGGAAGAGGCAAAACTGACAGGCTGTATTCAGAGGTTAATGACAATGGGGAGGGTTTTGTCACATTAAAATTTGGGACACCAACTTTGCAGAATGGTATGAGGGAAATCTGATTCTGATTTTCTTTATTCCGAAGTGAGAAGTGCCTTACGGAAGAAAGTTCACATTTCCATAGGCTGGCCATTCAAGTGGACAAAATAGGCACAAATCAATTATTTATGGTAGAAGCTTCGTCTTCCAAAGGGATGATTGTGTCACTCGATCTTTGTTTTGTTTAAACAGGACAGTGGAAAGGATTCACCATATTTTCTGAGAGTTTGTTGGAAGACAGAAAAATGACAAACTGTGAAAAGAGCATATTTTTTCATTAATAATGAAGCTGGAGTCCATAATCCAGAGTTTTGAGCCTTTAATTTACAATTTAACTGGCAGCTCAAACATCCGGATAAGACAGCAACTGAAATAACATTTTATCTAAAGGCTTATCTCTTCCATCAGAAAGGGTATGAGGAATTAATTCTAAGTTTATCCTGTGAGATCACAGAGGGCAAAGCTAGAGAGATATGCTGGATTAATCCTCCAATATCTTAAAAGCAAAACTCATTGGAGAGGCCAATAGACAAGGGGAGAAAACCCCACCAAAATACTAAATTTGGCGAAGGTTACTTGCATTTTGAATATGTCTTGAACTGATTTTTATTCTCCCAAATTATTTTAGTTTTCCATTGCAAGTAGATATATAAAGTAATAAATGGCGCAAATAAAATATTTCATTTTCTGATCTATTGTTAAAAATCTAGCACTTGATCTTAGCATCTCTCAACTTGTGTGTGAGTGAGAACAAAAGATATAAATCGGGTTTCCTGTCACAGCAACACCCAAGGAAAGCCTTGTTCATCACAGCCTGGGTGGATTAGGCATTCTCTGAATGAGGGCTGGAGGAGATGAACTATTGAGACCATTTCCAACCGAAATTATTTTATGGTTCTAGTTGTTTACTCTATTTCTCAGCTTAAGTAATAATGTAAGTAATAATGTAATTTCTTAATCAAATTAAATGACGTCTGTATTTCCTTCAATCCAAAACAGACTGAAGTTCACACAGAAAGGGTAAAACTTTCTGTTTATTGTTCTATCCATACGGTAGTCAACAGAACAGATCAGAGCTGAGCTGCCATTTGACACTTAATCAGAACAAATTCCAAAATCAAAGATGGATTTTGTTACAGTCAAGACTAGTGTGATTTTTTTGTTTTGACAACAGCTTTCCACATGGGTCTTGTTTGAAAGAGATTCATGCAGTATGGATTTATCTGTATTTATTTCACCAATAATTAGTTATTGTGAAATTTTACTCTTCTGTTGCTGTTAGAGAAACAAATGCCTACTCTCCTTCAAACCTGACGGCGAAAAAAAGCTCTTCAAGGTCTAAGGACCACCAGGTCTCCGCTGCTGAATCCCAGCAATTCTTACAACTATTTGTCCCAGACCAGGGGTCTCCCATGCTCTTTTGAAAGACTTTATTTAAAGGCTGATAAAAAGAAAAAAAGCAAACTGAGGAGCTAATGTTTACTGGAAAAAGAAATATTGCCAAACTTTCACATTTCTGCTTGTGGAAATTCTCTGATCACCAACATAAAATATCTTTCAATGGGCAATTTCAGCCCCTGGAAGCAGCTGAACTATGTTAACACTGAATGCATGAAAAACCCAAAAAGATTAATTCAGTTTGTTCCTCAGGTGAGTAAATTAGCCCAAACTTAAGTCACTGATAATCCAGGGAAGCAAGAATTGCAGTGTCTTATTTATTTGGCAGTTAGAAGGACAGACAGTCTGTAAACACAACTGTTTAAGGTGCAACACCTTGAGATTTTTGAGAGGTAAGTAAAGTTGATCACACACTTCTGAGTCACTTGATTAGATTTCTTAGCTCTTGTATTAGAGGCTTAATACTATCTCTCATAAGTAGAAATGCTGCTGAAAACTTTGTGTTCTTGCTCAAATAGTCAAACCTGCTTTTTGCAAAGTTAATATATTTTACTTTTCAGAATCTGTTGATACTTTGACTTTTTGCCAATAATAAAAATTCAATAAGCAGACTAGAAATTGAAAAGATAGAATGACTTTTCTTCTTCTCCCCAAACAGATTTTCTGTATTAATCACATAAAATGGAAAGACTGAGCAGTCCAGCCATTTTCACACCAGATCTACTCAACCCTGATTAATGCAGGTGTTTTGGAAACTGATACACTGACAAGATTCACAGCATTCACTGCTTCTCACACTTCTCCTTTTAGCCCTGGAAGTGTCTGTGAGCACATACCTAGCTTGTGAAATAGAAAATATAAGAAAATTGGCTACTTAAGCCAAAAGGTTTATCCTGACACTTAGCTTTATGGCACTATTTGTCTGCTAATGAAAAGACACCTCACAAGAAATACACACAGATTATTCTGGACCACACACATATGTTTATAACACCTCAGAGTAACTCAGACGTGAAATGAGCATTCAGGCTGCCTAGAATATGTTCATTTTATCTGTAGTAGAGTTTGCCTCAGATTGCTGTCCGTCCCGCTTTGAGGCAAATAACAAGGAAAACCTTTCTTGGTTAGACCAAATACGAGGATTTGGGGAATATCTGGTTCCTGGAATGCAGGTAATTACATGGACTTGTTTTAAATTTATGCAATTTTTTGCTTGTTTAATGCTTTGATTTTCCAATAAAGCAGTGGGACATTTTAGTGTTCAGTGTGTCAGTAACGCAGGACAAAAGTCCATATCGTGCATTTACTTTGTCCGAATTATGTAACAATTTAGAATGTAAAAGGATTATAGGATTATTGCAAAACCACACAAGGATCGAAACACTGCAGTTTGGCAGAGTTAATGCTCACACACAAATAGCTGGGCTTAAAGGCAGCCCAGAAGAGAGGCACAATTACAACCCTGCGAGGGACTGACAGCTCCAGCACAGCCTGAGAGCAGGCACATCCCCACGGCAGCCAGCAGCACCCTCTGATCCCAGCCCCAGCATGGCACAAATACAGGGAAAGGATGCCACAGCAGCGGCCTTGTGTGATTGAGGATGTCTGGTGACAGCACCCACACCTGTGTGTCACCCCCCACAGCCACCGCATGCCCAGGCACTGCACAGGTACCTGAGCCTTGCCAGGTGACTGCAGTGGGGAGAGTCACCTGGGTGCAGCTGACTGTGGGGGCTTCACCTCTGCACTAGATCTGCACATCAAGAAACTTGATCTGGGCACCGTCTGTATTTCTTTGCCCATACTGAGGCCTGATGATTTTGCCTTTTCTTTTTATATACCCTTTAATATATTTTATATACACTTTTATGTATTTTCTGTACTCTTAGCCTACATGCTTGGATTTTTTGTAGTATGATATTCTAGCTTATTTTTGGGGTTCTGCTAGACAGAAAGACCAAACATCCTCAGTAGGAAACCAGAGAGCCCTAAACTATCTCAAAACTCGAGGTTTCAACCTTGGTTGAAACCTTCTCTCTGGACCACGTTTTGTAAACTGGGCTCTAGCCTCATTTAGAGGGGAATTCTTTAGAGTAGGGGACATTACTTCATTTATTAAGTTTCATATTGGGGGATTTTAGATGGATATGCTGATTTGCAAGGTCTATAAAAATTGTATATGCATGATATGGGGTGTGCATCTCGGTGTGTTCCACCTTGAAGAGCTGTGTACCATAGGATCCTATTAAAATACTGAGGTAAAACCCTTTTAGCCCTTTAACCATGTCTGGCACATAATTCTAAGACCAGGAAAAGGCAATGATACCACCAGCAGAAAAGAAATCTTCAATTAATAGAAAGGTGTTGTACCTCCAAGTAACTAATAACAATGTCTCATAACAATGAAAATTTACCTTTTCCTAGGCTGAAGGATTTACACATGACTAACATATTTCCTCAGTTTGCCTCATTTTTTACATTTCTTGCCTTATTTTCCCTAGTGTGACGGTGTTGGTTTTGGTTTGTTTTTAAATTAGAATAAGCTACTAGTACTTTTCTTCCTCCAAAAAAAGCAGAGCCCCACTAAGAGAAAGGCTGCTGGCTGAACACAACACACACTGCTGGACAGTCTGCACACA
The DNA here is from genome assembly GCA_013397895.1 of Origma solitaria. NCBI lineage: Eukaryota > Metazoa > Chordata > Aves > Passeriformes > Acanthizidae > Origma > Origma solitaria. Next base: position 516,713 of record VZRL01003878.1, on the reverse strand, counting down.
GGCAGTCTGAACCAGCCACAATCCTTGCCTTGCTTCCCCTCCTGGAGGCTGTGGACTCGAAAAAGCCATTCTGTGCTCCAAGCAGGGAGCAGATAATGTTGGATGATTAAACTGCTGCAGGAGCTGCGTGGCAATTGTACACGAGCAGAACACACTGCAGGTGCAGCAGAAGTGTGGAAATGTTGATGCTGTGTTATCACCACACCTCCAGTACCAACCCCGTGCCCTGCAATCTTCCCTCCCTGCCCAGCGCTCACCCTGCTAAGCCTCACCTCTGCCCTGGCCCTCCCTGAGTGTGCCAGAGCTCAGCTGTGCTGTCTGAGCAGCAGCAGGAGGAAAAGGAGTGACATTGGGATTGAACTCCTCAGTTCCTGCCCCCAGTGCTGCTCTCCTCCCTTTTCCTCACAGGATGGGGCAGAAGAGCAGAGCCACTCAGATGAGCAGAGAGTGGAAAGCTGTGCTGTCTAGGAAAGGAACATAGGAAAGGTGTTTTCTTTCTGGTAGCAGAGGCGATGAAAAAGCTTTCCACTGTCATTTTGAACTGCAGCTTCTGTTGCTAAAGCCATTAATCTTGATCTACTGCAAGATCGAAGTGAAAGGACACCTCCTAAGTGGCCCCTGCTCTGGACATGTACTGAGCCCTTGTCCAGGAAATTCTGCAGTCCCACAGCACTTGGTGGGCAGCAGCATTTTTTATTCAGGATCACACTGTGGAATTAAAGGTGCTGCTCATTACCAATAATAGAGAAGGACAAATCCTAAGAGACAAGAAGAGGGCTGAACATGAACACAATTAAAAAACCCAAAAATCAGCTGGCCAAGACACAGGTTTCTTTCTTCTTTTTTTAAAAAAGAAGTGTTGGAATGTTGGCACAAACTCCAAAGATACCTGAGCTGAGGTGTGACTACCATCAACAAATGAGCTCAGCCTTGCCTCTGGGGAGGATGGCAGCAAAATTCCTGTTTGTCTTCAGTGGAACAAATTCATTACTGACTATAGCTGGCTGAGCAGAAGAAAGGCTATGGGGATTCAAAGGAGAAAGTAAGATGGATCAGATGGCTGCATCAGACCAGATGTAAAATACTGCAACTTTAAAGTACCAAATTAGGTGCATACCTACTCTCCTAGGATTGCACCCTCATTATTGAAAACAATATTTAAATCCACATAAGAGTAGAAAAGGCAGGATTACTCTCTGTGACACGGAACTAATATTGTCTTTTGAGCTTTTCCCTTTAAAAAAATTAAGTTGACAGCTCCAGTGTCCCTTTTGCCAAAATTTATGATACAATTTGCTGAATTATATAAAGCCCTAGCAAGAAATGACACATGTGGGATGACTTTTTATTTGAAATTGTGTTTCTTATACCAAGGTTCATCAAGCTGTTTCATATTTATTCCTCTGATTAATGATATGTCAGAATTCTAATTCTAGCACCAATTTATTGCTTGTTGGCAATTGGAGAATGAAATAGCTATGTAGGCAACATGCAATATTGATTTTTATCCATCTTCTTTGAGCTCCAGTAAATGATTCCCAAATGTGCTTTGTTGTTGCAACCCAACTAAATATTACAGTCTTTTTCCTATCATCCAATAATGCTGTTACTGATGTAGCATATTCCTTAAAGAGCAACAGTCTGCTATGATTTGATGTCAGGTAGGCTGAATTATAGGTTTTCTATTTAAAAATTGTTACTATTCAGTTATCTCACTCACAGAGACAGATCACATCTTCCAAAAGTTATTGAATATTGGTACATTTTTTAGTGTGCTGAATAAAATAATAATAAAGAATAAGTGTGCTTTCAACCTTCTTAATATGAAATTCGGTGTGTTTAAGGTTACTCCATGCAGAAGAGCAGAGATTGGAGATAAACCAAAATTTGCAAAGTCATTTAATGTGTTTTTGAGTTGGATCCGTCATTACACCCATCTGACCAGAGATAGCTGATCAGGGCAGCCCCAGAGAAATAAAACAATCTCCTCAAAGGCAGCCTCGGCACCAGGTTTTGCACTTGAGTAGTCAGAGCTCCTGTGTATTGATTCAGAGCATGAACTGCTCTGTGAAGCAAGGAGAAATGACTATTTGCATTTGAGATAAAATGATTTGAAAGAAGGCTTTCACACCCTTTTTAATATGAGGAAAGGAAGTTGATCATAATCTTGATTAGGGAAGGGATGAAAACTTTAATTGGGAACGATGCAGACATACTTGGAGGGGGAAAGCAAGAGCAGCTCTTGGTAGAAGCTGTGGTGCACTCATGCTGAACGATAGAAAGTTGCGCTCGGGCAGGACTTGTTAGACACTGTGTGCATCAGGAGAAGAGATTTGGCTGTTCCTGGTAGTACTAAAATTCAACAGATGAAGTAATAGAATAACATAATTCAGCATTATGTTTAAGATTGTAGTAACCACATACTTTGTGTAACTCTAGAGCTACTAAGATGTGGGAAAAGTAATTTGAAAGGAAAAGAAAAAGATTTAGAACATATCCACAGTCTGTATTTTCCAAAGCTTGACTTTTAGTGTTCTTTAAACAGGTAAATAATGCCCATGGGAATTTTTTTAAAGCCTCTCTTTCTGGATTTATGTGTAAGTTGTTCAAAATCCCAGTGCCTACCTGTCTTTGAAAATGTGGTTCTTAGCTTCAAGATAATGCCAGATATACCAGCCTTCAAAATCTTCCTCATTTAGATCCTCAGCTGCTTATGTAATACAAATTTTAATATATTTTCTTTCAAAAAACCATTTCAATTTTAGTTAAAAAACAGAGTTGAGACCACAGAGATACATCTCTCACTGCAGCAGGCTGGGAACACACCGTGGAATTGTGCCTGTAACACAGGTTTGGCTTTTCAGGAAAGTAACCTGAGCTTCTTCCTGGTTGAGGGCATGATATGCTTCAGCCTTAACATGAAAAAAAAATCAGGAAGTTGATAATCAAAAGTGATTACATTTCAAGTCTGTCATGGTCAGGACAAGGGTAAGAAGCTGGCCCAATGCCCTTCCTCAATTCCTTGCAGCAAGGCCATTCTCTTCCCCATGCCGCTCTCAGAATGCAGAGGTTTTCGCAGGCAGAACACCTCCTCCTGTTTTCCATACTCAGATGCCTTCTATTCCACAGCACCTCTTAGCCCTATATTTATTATATAGAGGATATGATAATCTCTTTGGTCTTCAGGAACCTCTCAGCCCTATTCTCTGTGAAAATGAAATGATAGGAAAGGAGATCCCTAGCCACCCACATTATAACAGCACCATGGCACAGCTTACTAGTCCTTAAAGGAGGCCTGTCAGACAGTCCAGTGTCTCAGGGTTGTGCCCAGGGCCCACTGAATTGAATGAAAAACCTCACATGAATATTCTTACATCTTCCTTAACTGACTCCTTGGAAGTGCTTTAAATCCTAAAACGTAAAGCTGAATTAATAAATTGTAGGAACTTAAAATGAATATTTCCAACAGCTTACTCCAAGTAAAAAAGCTGCAAGCTGAACATTGAAACAGCTTGTTCCTCTGCTTTTGGCCTAGCATTGTCTTGTTTGCTGTTCTGGTCATATCTGCACACCCTCATCTCTCTTCTCATGTCCTCCAGCTGAGTATATCTTTGGTTCTGTTCTTGGAACAACAGTAGTGTGCCATGAAAAAAGCAAAATAAAGAAAACCAACAGATTTTCTTTCTATCTTATGTTGCACCATGTCATGTAACAAAAGAATGAAAATGAGACAGACAAGAAAATGACAATCCAGGTGGCAGAATTATTTTTTCTCTTTACTTTTGAGAAGAAAACACAGCAGAAAGTCTTATTATTATAGGAAGGTTGAGTGATTTATTAAAAAAGCTTGTTATCAACACAAGACAGCCTGTTACTGGTGTGCTACATATTCCTCACAGTTGAAGTGTGAACAAAATTGGTAAGGCCAATTATAGCAAAAGTCTGATAGATACAGACAGTAGAAACATCTCTTGATCAAAGACAAGTTGGCGGAAATATTTTGTGCCTCAGACCTTTGCTCATCAGAGTGGCACCAAGAGATCACAAAGGAAAGGCTGTACCGCGGGATTCGTATTTTTTGTGCTGCTAAAGCGACATACTGGGCAGTGCCCTGTTCTTGTGCCAGCCCGGGCGGTGACCCTGCCTTCAGCCCAAGGAAATGCCCTGCCTGACTGTGCTACAGCAGCAGCAAATCTCGCCTTTGGAGCCCCTGCTGACTGTGCTTTTGCTGGCTGAGAGCTATGCACTGAGATAAAACCCAGCTCATGGCACTGACATTTCTCTATGTGTGTGTGTTTTTCTCATGCCCTGCGTTTATTTCAGGGCTGGGGTTTTTTTCTAGCAGAAGAAGTCAAATCTCGTTTGGCTTATCAGTCCATCAAGAAGCACAGAGATCCCCACAGCTAACCGAAAGCTCAACAGACCCTGAATTTAGCATCCGCCTGCAAGTGTAAGGAGCTGGCCTGATGCCCTTCCTCAGTGCCTTGCCCTTCCTTGCCATCCTCTTTTTCATCCCACTCTATTAATGCAGCTGCTTTTCATAGGCTGCTCAAGTTTTATGCTTTCTAGGAAACGACCTTGTTGTTTCTTCATACTAAGATGTCTTTTTAAAAATCTTGTCTGAGCAACTGAACCTCCAGCACCTGTATCCTGGTCTCTGGTTCTGTCTTCAAACCCTCTAATCTTGATTGTGCCTCCTGTCCCTCAATCCTGGCCCAAATGTTTATCCCCTGACTGCAACCCTCCGGTGTCCATAAAATCAAGCATTCACAGAACCTCAGACTCCATAGGAACACAGCCTCTAAAAATTCACAGCCCTAAATACATTCAATCCTGTGGAGCAGTTACAGACAACAGAAAAAGCTGTGAAGATTACCTGGCTCAAAATGAAGCAGCCACAGTGAATATGGCATTAAAGGAGGTAAGAAAAAAAAAAAATTAAAAAAATTTGTGTTCTCCAGTGTCTAGATCTAGCACCTGAAATTGCCCAAGTGACAGGATATATAAAGGTTAGAACAGTGGAATTTCCCAAGAGCAGGGCCTGAATGAATTTTCAGGAAGACAAATGCTTTGCTTCTGCTTAAGCCATAAATTCCTGTTATTCTCAGTGAATCCACAATGTGGTCACCTGGTGGTTGATCTACTCTTCATTTCATTTATCTCGTGATACAGAGAAAGGGGGGAAATGGAAACCACAACAAAAGTTGTATTAAATGAAGTATGTGGGAAAAATATCAAGAGCAGAAGTCTTTTGGGAATAAAAGCAATCCAATCGTGAATATAGAAAACCATTTGCAATATTTCCCAAAATGAAGTAGGAACAAGAAATCACAGCCATAACCTCATCTTTATTCATCTCCTACTATGCTATTTCATGGTTCTCCAGAAAAATGACCCAGGAACTACAGCTGTTGTAAAGCATAATTCTTCTGATATGTGTGCTACTCTCAGATAATGAATCCGAAGTCATCTTTACAATGCTCTGGGAGATAGAACTTGAAACGAAAAACCTGGCTTTTCTTTTAAAGGTCTGCCAAGACTATGGGTTAATGTCCTTATTTCAACACTAAGGATACAGAAAAAAATTTAAAATGCTGTTCAAATATTTGCAATTTGCTTTTAAAGATGTGACCAAAAGTGAGTATAATTGTCAATCTGTAAAAGCTCAGAAACTAGGGAAAAAAAGGGTGCCATATACCATAAGAAACCCAACCTGCGGCTTTTAAATATTCCCCTCTACTTCACTGATGTACTTAAAAAAGAAAAAAAATCCACAACCGAAACCCACCAGAATGAGAGCAGACATAATTTAAAGCAAGAGTAAGTATCTCTAATTAAGCTCTCTTTAGAATCTCTTTAGAGTTTAAGCTTATAGGGTTTAATTCTTTATTGAAAAACAGTAAGAGTGCTTACTCACCATATAGGATTTTTTCAAGTTCTTGCAGCCTTAAAAGAAATCTATTATAGATAAAAAGAAGCTTAAATAGCACATATTACATCTTGCTTTTGTTTATATATGGTGAAGAGTATTCAGAGTGGACCACATCTTAGACTTGCACTAATCCTTAAATAATTACTATTCATCTACTCAATGCTGGAGAAACCTCATGGAATGTGACTTTGTTCTGCTGGCTTGTCTAATCCGATTCAATTACTTCAGTTCCTTCTCCCAGAGGTCTCACATTTAGAAACTGAGCACTACACGTCTCCTTATCCTCCTACCATCCCCCCAAAAATGGAAAAAAAAAACCTTGGAAGGTAAAAAGCAAGAAAGAAAAAAAGAAAGAAAGAAGAAAACCAATTCCAATGGAAATGAACTGTACTTTTTTACTATTATTATTATTTTGGTCCTTTCCCAAATATCAGTCCATCAATAAACATGAGAAACAGCTTGTAATTCACAAAGCCTTCGGCAACTCTGCTGTGATAAAGGCAAATTGGTCTGGCTCTACAAACGCTGGAGAAGGGAATAAGTTCAGTGGTTTGGACCAATTTGAACGGAAGGAATCGCAGAAGTCCCTGAAGCTGCAGCGAGAGGTGCCGTGCAGCTGGCAGCAGCTCCTCATCTGCATGCAGAAAGCGACAGAAATATTACACATTTCCTGCCCAGAGTGAACTATTTCAATCACCTGTAACGACTTCCCTTGTCAAATGGAACAGTTGCAGAAAAGCCCTAACTACAAGAAGATTTTTTCCTGTCCTTTCCCTCCTCCTCTTTTCTAATAACAGCCACCTGCCAAGAATTAAAACTTTGATTTTGAAATATCACAGTGCAGTGATTCTTGAACAGAAATATCATAAAAGGAATGGCAATGCAATGGAGCACTAAGAACTACTCCATGTATAATCTAACAGGTACCACAGCAGATGAGGTTGTGTGATCTTGAGATAAAAATGTATAGTCTTAATTAAGAAACCAGATTTTCCCTGCAACCAAATGCTATTGAAAACAATTTACCCTCTCCTTTTGCACTAATTTCTATTCCTGACCTTGCATTATGTACTTTGCAACAAATCAGAACTTTCATTGAGAGACAGTCCTATCATTTCTGTAAATTGCATGACTTTTGCCCACCAGGAATGAAATAATGAAATTAAAGAGGGAAGGCAGTTGTGATATCTTCCTATTTTACAAGGAAACTTAATTACGTACCTTAGAACCTTCTGATTTTAAAACATTTCCTGTCATTTTTACACCTATCTTATTTGTACTTACTAAAAAAATTGATTGTCTTGATTAAACTGCAGTAACATGTTTGATATAGATTTTTCCCTTTCCACCACAGAAGGAACCATTTTATCACTTGTAAATTGTACTTATGCACATGCTTATTAATTCTATAAATTAAACTAACATTTCCTACCATGCAGCTCCCAGTCCCACCAGATGTGTAATCATTTTCAGTTCAGGCTGCTGTTGAATTTGAACACTTCCAGAACAACATACACAGCACACCTCTGCTGTCCTTCTTCCCTAGGATATCCCCGTGAAGCTTTTCTGGTAGTTTTTCTTCCAAAATAAGTAACAGCAAATCACCAATTCAGTTTAAATTGCAAATACTTGGGCATTTGTACATTATTCTACATCATTATTCAACGTCAGGGGAGGATTCTGCAAGGGACAGGGCAGTGGACACACAGTTTCCTACTGATTTCTTAATTTGATAATTAAAGTCAGACCAAATCCTCAGTGTCTGCATAGAAAACTGATTTTTAGTAAAATAACTGTTTCCCACCCCCCCTCAGGAGCTCTATGGTTTTTTTTTAATCTTCCATTTCACAAAAAAAAAAAATTACCAATCTGAAGCAGAAAATATTTATTTAGCTTTATCTGGAATAGTCTTCTATTTTCCTCCAACAAAGTGCTGAAATGACCAATGAATCCTTTGCTAGTAACAATTATATAAATATGTATATGTATACAGGTAGATATTCTTCAACATATTCATTCTTATTTTGAGTCATCAGTTGGATGACTTCAAAAACATTGCACAGGTTCATCCACAGATAGTGAGGGTGTTCAAATACCTAGCAGGGGATGGCACCCTTTACCTTTAGGGAGATGGTTGAGTTCTGAATAGTTATGAATGAAGAGTTTAAAAATACACTGCATCTTGCAGTCTGATTATTGCAGAACGTAAAATATGATTTTTCAAGGCATAACATCACACTTTTTGAGAAACTCAGGAAATACATTTCCCTTACATTTATTTTGGTATATAATAGAAATATTTGCCTTTTTTCAGAAACAAGTTTTCACTAGGAGGAGAGGAAGGGAAAGGGAAAGGGAAAGGGAAAGGGAAAGGGAAAGGGAAAGGGAAAGGGAAAGGGAAAGGGAAAGGGAAAGGGAAAGGGAAAGGGAAAGGGAAAGGGAAAGGGAAAGGGAAAGGGAAAGGGAAAGGGAAAGGGAAAGGGAAAGGGAAAGGGAAAGGAAAGATTTATAAGTGAATTTTTTACCCAGCAAATAGCAGCAGGGATTGCAGACGGTTTCTGTGAGCTCATACTTGGCCTCTTTGCACCCAAGTGTGAGTGCTGAGTCATGGAACAACATGTGAGATGTTCTTACAGAACTTTTTCACCTGTCCCACTAAACAATAATGCTGCACCCCAGGAAAATCCTATTTATGTCTGTCTTGTTTGGGAGCAGTTTGCTGTGCTGACCACATGCCCTTCAGCAATCAATCTCTGTAGTCCAAACACAACTGTCCTTGCAAGTCCATTTGCTTTGATGATCACATTTAGATAGGAGCAACCTCTACATTTTCCATGCAAGGGTATTTTTGTTTTGATTTTTGTTTGCGTATGTGTGTCTTGTTTTTGTTTTACTCTTCTAGACTTTCAACACTGTGTATGAAAGGCACCATTCTAACAGATGTTTTACTAAAAAGCCAAGTCTTTTGCTTAGGTCACTTAGGCTATAACTTAATGGGGAAATTCTGCCAAGGGAATCTCTGTTTTCTACAAGTATTTGAGTACTTGGGGTGGAAAATGACTCTAAAATAAGACACTATTTTTATGCACAGTAGGAATTGATAACAAACCTTTAATTTTGTTCCTTCCATAGTAAATATTATTTTCTATTATCTCTTTTTCATATGCTTTTCCACTCCTTTGTATGTGCTTTTATCCCATTTTCTCCTTTCCTTCTCTTTTCTGTTCCCCTTTCCTTTTTCTTCTTCTGTTTTCCCGCACAATTTCATCCTCCTTATCCTCCTTTAAATGTTGGCATCGGACTTCCCCAGAGATAAATCAACACTTTCCACTCATTCCAGGTTTTTTTGACTGCTGAGTGTAATGCTAGGAAAGGGGAGGATTACAGCAAGTGCCAGTTTGGCACTCTGAGCTGGGGAAGTCTGGCACCAGCACCATTATACGTTCAAAGACTGCAGTAGTGTGGTCTCCTGTCTCCGGATTTTCTTTTCATTTTCTTTGTGCAATTCTATACAGCTGAAAGCTCTCTTCTTTCTTTTTTTTTTTTTTTTGGCAACCCAACCGAAGATTTTTTCATGTATAAGGTTTTGGAAGCTTATTCTCCTAATAGGCGTTTCTAATTCACAATTAGAGAAGAATGATGGCATAAATCCCTAACATTTCTGCCACACCTTAGCCTGATTTAAACGTTTTGAATATGTGACGTTTGCAAGTACTTGTTTTAGAGAATATGCTCACAGCTTTGAACCCTCCAGGCAAATCAGCTGAGGCTCAGAAATGCCTGGATAATACATAATGGCCTCTCCTCTAATGTATAGGCATTGTACAAGCATATAGACACAGGCACTTCCGGCACCAAAGCACTTATAATACAAATTGATGGCAAAAATGATTCAAAGCACTTTGATAAATACCATTAGGTCAATAAGATAAAGGGAAATATATTCATAACACCCTGAAAGCAATGTAGTTCTGATATCAAACCACCCGACAATTTTCTGTGCTATCTAACGACAGCGAGAAAACATTGCAGGAAACATGTGTCCCTTGTGTTGGTTTGAAATTGTTCATAGATAGGTAGGAATTAAATATGAAAAGGAAACCCTTGAGAGAGTCATAGCACCCAAGGCATCTTGGTTTTTGGTCTTTATGCGAACAAATCTTCTAAATTTTTATAATATTCTGCCATCCCGGCCTTTGCTGGGAGATTGACTAAAGCTATAAATGGAAAGTGAGACCAAACTGAACTGTGTGTGAGCAGCTTTAACTGTTCAACACTGTTCTCAAGCTCCTGTGCTCTGCTGACAAATAGCAATTATATACTACCACCTGTGGCAAGCAAACCTCCAAGAAAAGAAATGAAATCATGTTTACCCTAGATCAGGAATTCCAAGTGAGAGGATGCACTTGGAGGTTCAGGTAAAGTAGCAAAAATGCAGATCCTTGAAAATCTGAAAACATCTGGAAATGTTGTTTGGAAACAACACTGTAGAGCGTCCTAATATTTCTTACCCTTGGGGGAAAGAAAAGAAAAAGAAAAACAACAAAACTGGTGAGCCACATATAATACAGAAAAGCACGAGGCTGCATCAAACAGGTATGGAAGAGAGGTTAAATAAAACTATCTGCTCTCATAACATAAACTTTATTCACCTTTTTGATCTAAGATGCTAATTCTTTTCTTTGAACCATCAACATTACTGACTACAGCAGGTATATGTTATAAAATACACTTAATTCATTTTTCTGTTTGTACCAAAGTTTCACTTTGTAAACCCAGTTGTTTTTCCTGCATAGGGAAAAGGCAAAACCCAGAGGATGAGGGTGCAATGAAACCAGAAGAATGAATAATTTCTATTTCTCCAAGATCTCAGTGCTTGTGAAGGAAAAGACATTTGCCAATGCTGGTGACTTTTCTGTCTACCTTTGAGCTGAGGAAAATTTAGCAGAACTTAATAACTTCATAATCTTCAAAATATATGGTAACAGTCTCCTCCAAATATTGTTGGTCTTCTTCGTAAACAGTTATTTTTTATCAGAAATTGAACATGTCAACATCTTCTTTCCTCCAACGACTTCTGTGGTTTGTGTTTGCTTATTACAAGCATAATATTGAGTTGGGGTGAAAACTTCAGTGATTGTCTGCAGGCTCAACTGCTGACAAGAGGTTCTAGTGCTTGTAGGTCTGCAGAAAAGGATGGGATCTGTGGGTTAAAGCAGCAGGGGAGATGGGATAATAGAGAAAAAACAATGAATTCTGTGTCCTGGTACACTTGAGTAGCAGTTAGTAAAATCCCCAAACTGTAGGAATAACTTGGCATAAATTCTAGGCTTTGAAACTGTACTTCTCAGCTTTCTAGAGCTGATGATATAGAATAGAAATATGAAAATGCAGTGATTTCTGTCCTAGATTTGATCAACCATGTGAGATTGAAGCAACGCTGGGAAAAAAGGTGGAGTTTTACCTTCATGTAAAAGAAACACCTGTGAAGCTGAAAACGTACTTTGCTAAAAGAAAGATGCTTCCATCTAGCAATTAGCATCTTTAAATAATCTTTCCCTTCAGGACAATAGCTACTTCTACATAACAGAAGTGAGCTCCTTCCAAAGAGAATTGAAGAAGTTCTACTCTGAGAGGATTCCTTGAAAATGAAACAATGAGGGAGAATGCTTCAGAGGCAGACAGCAAGCTGTAACAAAGCAGATGAACACGGGCATAACGAGCAAATGATGCCTCACAAACCATCACTGCCAATCCTTAAAATTCATTAATTCTCAGATTGCACCTGCATTTTGCAGCACTCTCAGCCAGTTTTTTAGAGTGACAGGCAAAGAAAACAGCTTTAATGATCACTTGATTAGCTCACAACATTCAAGCCCTTAAACACAGACCAGAAGAAAAGCAAACCCAACCTCCTGGTGTTTTTTGACCTGGTGTTTGATGCTTCCTGCAGCAAAAGTATAATCACTTCTCTAAAAGGGAAAGGTAAAGCAACATTATAAAAAAATGAATCCTGAATTTTTAAGGGTTTCCTTTTTTTGCCCCCAAATTATAAAATCAGTCTAATTGCTAAATTAGATGCAGTTCTTTACTTTAGGCTGTATTACACTTTGCTCACAGGCTTATCTTTGATTTCATGAGTACAGCTACTTTTGAGATAAAATGATGATTTTTACCATTTGAAATTATTTATCTGGGAAGAAAGTAAAAAAAAAATTACCTAATTGTTGCCATGTAAAATAATGATATCTCTAGTCAAGATTGCGAAAAGAAATCTTCATTCTCAGGTCTATAGGAGCAGTAGTTATCATTAGAGGCAGAACTTATCAGTCCCTCAAGGAATCATGCTCGATTTCCTAGCAAAGAATTTTTAAGGGGCAGATATTCCTGTTCTTGGAAGAGGATGAGCTTGTTCCATATAGTCCTATTTTGCTAAATGTCTAGGGAAAAACCAAGGTCTGGCTATGGTTTGAGCCTTTCAAATGCAGCAAAGCAATACAATCAGAGCACTCACGGAGGCTCACACAAAGGTTGGGCAAATCTTTTCCTCCGAGGCCAGGGCAGAGGTCTCCAGCCACACAAGTGCTCCACTGAACCACCACAGCAATCAGCCTACACACTATCTTGGACATGCAAGAATATTTTGTGCACTATCTCTGTGGGTTTATTTTGAAAAGCTATTTGAAAAAGAAGTACAACTTCTGATAAAGAGGTTCATATTGGTTGCAACCCAGCAGTCAAATCCTAAAGCATCTTACACTCTTTTTAGAGGAAAGACTGTAAAATAATGCTGCTAAGTGGTGACAAATTCTTCCTGCTTGTATGTCTGCCTGGAATTTTGAAAATGCTTTTTGCCTAAGTGAATAATCTTATATTTTTAGTGGAACTACTTGTAAGGAAAGACAATCATCAGTATGAGAACAGCGAAAATAATCTGGTCTGTCATATCACATGAAATCGAGGAAAGCAAATTTAGCAATTTCTGAAAATGTTTTATTTTCCCCTCTCCGGGGTTCCAGTGAGAATGACTGCTCCTTCCTAATCCACTGCTGAGAAGGTATGCTATTTGCAAGGCATAGTGTTTCATTCACCTATGAGTAAAAGATCTCATTCACTCAGTATGTAATTTTGTAATATGTTGTATTTCTCTTGATGGAATCACTTTTTCTCTTTATATCTCAGCATATGTCTCTACTGGGACTACTCCACATCTGTTACCTCTCTGAACGCTGCTGGCACGGTGAGGATCACAAACAGCACCAGCTGACATCACTCTGTTTTAGCAGGTCTAAGATACAGATTCCACAGATGACCTTGGTGAGCCATTTGTCTCTTAGTACACTAAATACTTTCCAAAAAAATAGCTCTGGTTCCAAAGGAAGATAGGACTGAGTGACCATTAACAGTCCATTAGGATTTTCTGAGTAAGTTGTATTTTAAACAAAAGCCACATACAGTCAGTAATGCCAAGTTTGCTATGGTCTATGCCTTTCTTTTAAATTACACATGCAAGTTGAAATGTTGTCACAACTCTTATTTTGTTAAAAATCTTTTGTTTCTCTCATTTTTGATGAGGCATTATCAGAATTTAAAAAAAAATTAAAAATCCATCAATTTATAAAGAGATGATACTTTGCAGAAACAAAATATCCTACAAAAGTCTTCATTCTGTAAAATTACTGTTCACACTATCACTGACATTACTCAGCATATAATAGGAATGTAGTGCAAATTTTTCCATGACAGCAATTTAGGAACCAGTTTGCCAGTGAGTTCTTGCACTGCCTAGCAAATGTTCTTGCTCTATGAAAATAGGTTTTTATCACACATAGAGAAGTCATAGGGATTCATCAGTTAATTCTGCCAGGTTATGCACACAGTACCTGAGACCGAAGTAAGAAGAGCTAAGACTTTGGATGTGTTTAGAAAGACAAAAAGAAGCCAAGGTTATTCTGACTTCTAACTTTTCTTTGACACAATTGCATTCTGCTATGTTTTACACTGGGCATTCTCTCTTGCCCCCAAATGTCTGGGTAATTCTGTTAAAAATAGCAATTTGGGTAACAGACTGCACAAATTCTCTTCCTTATGCCTCACATAATCACAGAAATTCACTAATGCAAAGCTCTGGTCACCCGATTGCTGCTAATGGGAACTGCAAACAATTTGGTGCAAGATGCATATGTGAATGATGCTCCAAACAAGGAACAAGGCATCTCAGAGGTAGCATTTGACTAGGAAAAAGGGTTTAAAAGTATACAAAAGTTATTTCTAAAAGTATTTACCTATAACAGAGATAGGAAAATGCAGTCAGCTGCATAGTGAGGTGCTGCGGAGGTTCGGGTCAATCACACGCAGACCAACGTGATCAGGTAAAGCCGTTTATTACAGATCAGAAGGCTACTTATATACATTTTCTACTTCTCTACATCCAAGCACTAGATTGGTTATTGGCTACTTGTTTACACATCTAAACGAACCACTTAGAGCAATGGTAAGCTATCATACAAACGCTGCTTCTGCTGGCTCTGCTCCTTTAAGATTCTTACTTGCTGTTCACACACTCCTCGTTTACGTTCTTGGAATTGCCCACACTTGGTAGCTAATTAGCCACAGCTGCATTTCAAGGACACATTTACCTTCTTGCTTATCCTGCTCAGCTAAGCTAAGGCCGGATTGTGCACCTCTGTGTTAAGAATCCCACAACAGTGAGGCTGCAGCGTGAAAGCAAAAAGCACAACAAAGTGTAAAAGTCGATCACAAGGCAAGGTGGATACTGTGGACCCAAAACCAGTGCCAGCATTCCCCACTGCCTTTTCAGTGGAGGCTGCCCAAGGCTGGAAACCAGAAGCTCCTCATCCCATGCACACTGTAGATTGCTTTGTTACTGTTCTATTTCATCAGGAAACAAATCAACATAACCCACATGACTGCAATGGTGTGAGGCCCTGCTATTACTGCTGTCTGTACCCTGCAAAATGCTGTGTCACAAGGGGTTTTGATCCAAACCATTTCTTTTCTCACCCCTTTTCCCAGCCACTATTTCCTAGATGTTTTATTTATGGCTATAGAACACGTCAGTCTACGTGACAAATGCATATGAACATGCTGCACTGTGAAATACCTGCCTGCAGAGATAATCTGGTAGAAATCTTTTGAAAATGTAGCATTTCTAGTGGTTTTGCTAATAAACCACCCACCAAAAGGGAGTAGCGTATCTTAGAGGAAGCAGTCTCTAGAATGCTGAATAACTCAGCACTCAGGAGAACAGTATTTTGTTTCTTCTGTGCATCTTAACCTCTGCTCTGCAGGGAATTTTCTCTAGGACGGCATCTAAAGAAAGCATATTAGGCTCCATGCTAATCAGTTCTGAGCCTTTCAAGTAACGGCTGCTGATTGTATCAAAAATGTGCCAAGAGAAACAAACTGAGAATGCAAAATCCATTTGAATTTTCTTTTGAAGCTACAAGTAAAAACTCCTGGCAGCATCAGTGCTTTCAGCAGAGTAAGATTTTCATACTTTATGCACTTCAAAGTGCAGATGAGAATTATGACCTTATATATTGTATATGCACCTATATTTTATTTATACTGCATCTGTGCAATCAAGAGAAAAGATATTTCCATGACCTTCTACCAGCAAGAAACCTAACAAGAGTATTCAGACCCATTGAAAATTCACAGTTAATTAAAGGTTAAAAGGAACTTGCCAATTAGTATGAAACATAATTGTCCTCCTTTGGCTACCTGATTATGTTTTCCTTTGAATACACTGAAGTGTATGTTGTCATGCTGCTGGTAAATGTAATCATAAAGCACTCACGGTACCTCCTGGCTCTGAAAATACTTAGCCTCAGAAATGAAAATTCTATGTGAAGTTTATAATTATCCTTTCATTATGCATGTGAACATCTTTGTATAGTTGTGGGGGAAAAATATCAGTGACACAGTAAAGGTAAGCAAGGCTTAGAACCCAAAGAAGTGTGAGCTGTAGTTAGTATCACTTTTATTGCTAAAAACACAAGAGAAAAAGAAAGCGCTAAGGCTACAGCTGTGAAATCCAAAAGATGAGAAACAACTAAGGATAACTCTAACAATAATTGTGATCTTTTTTCATTTGCTGTTTGCGTTACCCAAAACAATACACAGTGCTTCAGATTTAGGATGCAAACAGCACGGAGCTGTTTGTGTCCTGCTCATTTCATTTACTGGTCACACTCAGCAAAGATGTGCTTGCTCGCTCTCTCTCTCTCAAAAACA
Source organism: Origma solitaria (assembly GCA_013397895.1). Taxonomy (NCBI): domain Eukaryota; kingdom Metazoa; phylum Chordata; class Aves; order Passeriformes; family Acanthizidae; genus Origma; species Origma solitaria. The sequence goes on along the minus strand of VZRL01003878.1, from coordinate 500,521 downwards.
AAATAAACCAGAAAACACCAACTTCCCGCCCCAAACTTCAAGTAAAGAATGAATTAATTTGTTTTGCTGAAACAAGAGCTCAGCCAATAATCCAGTAAATAGGGAAATCACTGTGTTTTACCTCTAGTTGTGATCATAAGCTATCTATAAAAGACTTCCATTTTCAGGACTGTGCCTTGCTTCAAAATTAATTGATCAATTACTTAAGGAAAGTAATTTAAATTTAATAATAAGAAAAATCTTAACGATTACATGTTATTGACATACCATAGCTGGTTATTTGCAGTGTTAGGGAAAAATACATATTATTTTCCCTATAAATAGGTTTGTAATTTACGAATCTATGTCTGTAAAGAGAAATTTTTCAGGTTCTGAATGAACTTTCTCTTGCAAAGATTATTGGATTGCTCTTTTTTTTCTCTCTCAACTGACTATCTTAAAGTCATTTTATATATTCTCTTTTCCCCCAGCACTGTTCCCTTCATATATTATTTTTCTTCCAAGTTTCCCTCCCTGTACTGGAGCAGCTCTCATTATTACACAAAAGTCCACACCACACCACACCAAAAGAACCCAGAAGACTCCTTTGGGTCTAGAATCCTATTTATCCCAGCTCTAGTGTTTCTTCCACCTTAGCCTCCTAGTCTTATGTCCTCTCTTTTCCATTATGACTTTTTTTGGGCCAGACACTTTTTGTTAGCACAAAACTGGCCAGGCACTGTCAAAATCAATCAATCTATTGGCAGAGTTAAATTCTAGTCAACTTCTCTATCATGACACTTAAANAATCAATCAATCAATCAATCTATTGGCAGAGTTAAATTCTAGTCAACTTCTCTATCATGACACTTAAAGTTTAAATTCAAGCTCGTAATGCTTACATATAAAAATAAATGTACTTTTGGCAAAGTTTCCCTCTTCTCATAGAATTATTTTAGAAGTGAGTCAAGATCCTGTGATTAATTCTGAAAAATGGCAAGGACACCCTTTGATCTCTAGGCATGATGGAAAATTTGCAGTGGGTTTTCTCAAATCTGAATGCTGGAGACAATTGAATTTTCTTCTTAACATTTATGAGTCTCTTGGTACTTGCAACAATTTTTCAATTTTTGCAACTACACTTGCTGCTATAATACATATGTATGTATTCCAATAATCTGACAAAGGCATTATGAATTATTTCTCCTCATATTCAAGAAGAACTGGCACTTGGTTTCTGTTATAAAAATTGTGAATACTGGCACAAATAACTTCTCCGTTATGTTCATCAGGAGAATTGGCTTGGCATGGAATGAGAATGAAAACAGGACATAAGCTACAGCAAACAACTTTCCCATGCTTTTTTACCCTGTATTGTATTAACCTTATTTAAATTACCCTCAGATCTCCTGCCATTCTGCACAATGCACTTCCAATCACTATGTTAGATTTATTATTTTTTTTGTATTCCCAGGACTTTGAAGTCAGTAAGAATTATGAAAAGAGATTTGGAGATAGATTTATTTTTCTTCTTTAGTTGCTTTGCTTATTTTCCAGAGAGAAATGGACACTTGGCTTCTCAGTCATCTTGTGAGGACAAGAAGTATTTGTCTCAAAGTGGGAAAAGCAAATTACCAGAGGTATTTTTGAAAGGTATATATGCGATGTAACGGCTGATGTTATTACGAATAACTAAAATTTCTTGTTACTGTATTCCTCCCACTTTAAATGTTTTGTGATGTTCATGCCTTCCTAAAACAAAATGCTACACTATGTTACATAAATATTACCAGTTGTTATGATAATTTGAAGTTGAGCAAGGAATTCTAGTGCAGATTATCCTTGTCACTAACAAGGGGTTGTTCTGAAAATAAATTTTTGCCTGCTTACTAATAACATGAAACCAAAACACTAAGGATTGAAGTTAATCACTTATTCTTATAAAGAAAACAGCTATTGACTCACTGGTCAATGCTGGAGTGGGCTGACATTACCTTTGAAACCTCTGTATGAACTACTTAGAAACAGCTTGACAAATTTTCAATAGCATAGTAATTGCAGGCTTTTTGTTTTGTTTTGTGTCTGTTTGCTAAATTTCTTTCTTTTTTTCCCTAAAATTGTATTTTCTAAAAGGAAAATTGCTTTCTACCATTATCCTGCCTACCAATATGCAGCCCTTGCAGAAGGCAGCACTTCACTGGGAATCATCTGAGCTGATCTGCACTACCAGTTTATTTTGGTTTTACCAGTAATGATGGTCAGCATTCTGGATGCAATAGAGGCTGGGAAAAATAGAAGAGATGTCAATAAATTCATTAATTAACTTCCTTTTCATTACAAATGTAAACCAAAATTTTTGGTCCAAGGCCTCCAAATTTTCATAAGAAAGGATGGAAAGAAAATGAAAACCTTGTGGCAAGGAGACCTCTTGCCTAAACCTTTTTTCTTTCCTTCACCAAACTTCTATGTCTTTTCAAATTAAATTCCTGCCCAGATAAACAGGTGACGGCAAAGAAATAAACTGTTTTCTTTAAATAGAACACCTTAGGATATGTTGCAAATTAAAACAAAACCTGCACTTCCAATTTACATTTTGCTGATGGCTGAGCATTCAGAATACACAGAAAGTGAGAGAGGGCCATGCAAACAAGCAGAATCAAGTAAATGTGTTCCATTTCCAGCCAAAGGGGAAAAAGAAAGGCTCACCCTTCCATCACTACCATGTGGCCAAAGAGCAGGCGGCATTTTGAAACAACAATCAGCTCCTCAGCATCGACTGAAAAATTCTGCAGTGACCTGAGCAGCACAGGTCAGATCATCCCTGCCTGGAGCGAGGTGTGGAGACAACAGATCCCACGGACACACAGCCCTTCCTTCCAGAGCAGATCAATAATCTGATCATCAATAACCTGCCATCTGCAGGTCAAGAACAGCACATTTGGGTATGGTTGTATCTCGTATCTTTAAATCAGTACTAAGTCTGGAGATACTGTCTTCCCTCCCACCCCAATTTATTAATTAAATAGATTTTAAAAATTAAAAAATACTAATAGCACATATAAGGTACACATATACTAAACCTATAAGCGTCCAGTCGAAACAGAGTTACGTTTTTCCTAATCATACCAGAAAAAATACTGAGAATTAGGAAAGAATTCATAAAGACAAGTCCTCGTTTCAGCTGGGTTTACATTATCATTCGGAATTTTAATTCAAAATTGGGACAGGATCTGGACATTGTAAAGACTGCAATTTCCTGTGAGTGACTGCAGGATACTATCTGGATTTAGACACAGTGTGGATTCCTGTGCAGGATTTATTTCATTCTGATTATTATATCAGGATGTCAGTTGAGAAGACAGCTAATTGTTTACTAAACAAACATCAAGAACATATACCAGGAGGATATTAAAAAAAAATTAAAAAGAGAAAATGCTTTTATCAGACTGTGGCTATCAAATTATTCAGTGTTTTGTCCCAAGAAAAAGACCAAAATTTGAGAATTTCAATAGGCATATTTTCAGAATGGGTTCATATTATTGCCTTGGGTAACTTCTGTTGAGCAGCAAAAAGTTATTGTGATCTGAATAACTTAGCCAAGGTAGGTCAAATATAAATGTCATAATCTAAAGTAAGTCTCCTATCTGTAAAAAGCTACATAAAATTTTTGCAGAATATGGCAATGGAAAAAATTAAATAAAGTGTGAAATTTTCTTTTGCTGCTCCTGTTTTTAGAATTTATTTAAGAGAAATAGAAGCCTGAATGGAATTTGCAAATCATACTTATCCCAACATCCAGTGTTAGATAAAAAGAAACTAGCTTTATTGTGCCTAAATTTATTTTTAGTGGGAAAGACCATTCTATCACTTTTTATTTGAAAAGGTTTCAAACCACACTCTAAATTTTAGTTCAGTGAATCAAATGTCTATAAATACTACTGTGAGTAACTTGGAAACGTGTCACTGGCGGTTCACTGTTAGTTATGGTCTAATGTGTGGACTTTATTAAGTGTCCAGAAAGACAAAGATGTCCCAGGGATGTTTAAAACAAGGTTTTATTTATTGACAGACTTTACCAATGTCATCATTTCGGTATATTTTTTAAAGTTTCTCAGTTTATTTTTAAAGGTTTCTGTCACGTGTCTGACTATCGTGTTTCATAACTCATTGAAGTAACAATAATATTTAATCATGACGCAGGTTTTCAGCTAACTAATATAGTGAAAAGTTATAGCTGAACTTGAAATTCAAAGTTCAAATTGTCACTAGCGAATGATGCTAACAGAACATGCTACCACTCCCGATATTTTGTTGAAAAAGGATTCCAGCCATACTGCTTATAAACTAATCGTCTCATTTGTCAAATGAAAAATTAGTGCATCACTGTATTAATCCCAGATGCAAAGAAATGCGAAATATATGGCCCTTCTGCAAGTAATAATTCTTACAATCTTTAGTCTCTGCTGTCCAGGCACAACCCAGCTACAGCATAAGGATGTGTTCTTTTGTTGAATGTGCCTATGGTGGTGAGACTGGCATCAAAAAAGATAAAAAAAATGGTAAAGGACCTTAAGCCAGCAGACTGACTGCTTTGACTTAAAAAAACCCTGTGATAGACGACAAAATTACCAGAAAACAAAAGAAGATTTGATGTCACCGAATGGCACACGGAGTAAAAGAGCAAGAGTCCAATACCCAGTCCACATTTCTGCTCTGATGTCCACGTTTGCCTGGCAGCATTGGTGCCTCGAATTGTGCCACTGGAGAGGCTGGGAGGGCTTTGGGCAGTGACCGATGGACACCGTAACTCTGCAGAGAGAACTCCAACCTATCCTCAAGGGAACAATTCAGCACCACAGCCACTCTGCAGAGCTGGGCACTCTGTGCTCTCTGTCTGAGCTCTGCAGAGCAGGTTGGAGCAGCTCGCACTGCTCACGTGTGGCTGACACAGAACATTCTCAGAGGGTACACAAAGGCTTCCATTTCGTGTCCCCAGACAGATGGGGCTGTGCCTCTGCCTTGTGTCTGTGCCCTTCCAGAAGTGCTCACAGGTTCTGCACAGTTGTTTGAGCAGAAAGGGGCTTGTTAGCTCAGAAACACCACTCGGGAAAAAGAAAGTGTAAGTTCGGCAGCAGAGGAGAAAAAACGAACATGCTTAAGTAAATTCTGAGAAGTAATTACCTTCTGTGAGAAGACTGTCTGCCTAGCAGACACACAGTAAATATCATATATTCTGCTTTATTAAGTCTTGCCACACTATCTCATATGCCGCTGCAGAAGTAAACTGCAGATACAGGAAATTGTGAAAAGTTGAGGGTAGAACTGGTTGAAAAAACATACTTAGAGCTGAGTTGTAAAGAGAGGTGTGCATGGAGTAGAATTCAGCAGATGAGCGCAAATATCTTTTGCTAGCTGATTGAGAGAACAGAAAGAATGCTTCTTGAAAGCTCTCCGCAAACAGAGAGGAGCCACAAACATGTGAAAAGACCTGCCATACAGAAGACTGACAAACTTCATAAATTATATGAAATACAGTAGCTAGTTAGGAAGCCTAAGATCCCATAGCATAGGAGAACCAAATGAGCAAATACACACTGGAGGTTTCACAGGCCAAGTTAGATAAGTATTATTTATCACATTATTATCACAGATTTTAGGTAAGCTTGTCTTACTGCAGGGAGATGGAGGGGACAACTTCTTGACTTCTTTACATCTTTTGCAGTTCTGTTTTCTACATGGCTACAATATATAAAAAGGGGCTATTGTAATTTCACTAACTGTGAGGGCAGTTGTAAGGATAAGTGTATTAAAAATTTTATGGAAGTGAGGACCAGATAAAAAATTGCCTTCGTAAGGCAGGTGAAGAAATGAAAGATAAAAACCACAAAGAACAATTTTCAATATTGTGGAAGTTCTTACATGACATGCAATTAAGTGAAAACAGCTGATATGATCCAGAAAGTTGGTGATGTCGTAAAATGTCTATCCTAGAATACATTACATGAATTTCTTGCTAAGTTAAACATCCTGCTTTTGTTTTAAATAACATCAAATCACATTTGTGCAGAAATTATATTTGAGTTGTGAAACTGTGAAAAAAAGCCAAAAGGTCAGCGTGAATTACCAGAAAAAAATCCAAAATGTAAGATGAATTGCCGACTAAAAATCCCCCCAAAAATTTCCTTAATTTTGTGTTAAGGAAGAAAAAGAATGAATGTACTGTGAGGGGAATGATTCCAGTAGAAAGGAAAGAATTTTTTTGTTGTTCAGCTTGGCAAATGAACTGTACATTCACAGTCCCTATTGAGAAGATAAGAACAATTTCTTCTGATGAGAAAAGAATGTAAGTGCTGCCATCTCTGACCACTAATAAAAGCTATTAAGGAAGCAGCAGGGGCCGAGGATTTGTTTGTGCCCTGAGCGCTGTTTGTGAGCTCTCACTGTGGTGCACAGAGCCAGGCACAGCAAACACGGCCGTTCCTGGGGCTGGGCTTCCCTCCGCCCTGCGCACCACCAAATAAATGTGGATTGATGTGCTGCCCAAATGTCCTATAGGCACTGGTGTGATCCCCAGAGCTAACCGAGTGTGGTTGCCAAAATCAGGGACACCATGGCACTGCAGTGTCCCACCACAGGGGCATCAACACGGTGCTCCAGGTGACAAACTGAATTTTCACAAACCTTGCTTAAACTTACTGCCTTCAATTTCTTTTTTTTTTTTCCTTTCAAATGCACTGGAATTGTTCAGCAATTCCAAATGTACCAGTTGCACAGCGATGCCCAGAATATGGACTGAATACATGTGCCATTTAAAAAACAAAAAGCAAAAACCAAAAAAACACCCAACCAACCAACCAGAAAAACAACCACCAAAAACAAAAAAAACCCAAACATCCCCTGCCAAAACCCCAAAAACAAACAAAAATCCCCCCAAAAACAAACCAACCAACCAAAAAAATTAAACAAATAACAACAACAAAAAAAATCCAAACAAAAACCAACAACACCCAAAACCCCCCAAGCCCCACCCCCCCGCCAAAGAAAAGAATGATTGGAAACATTTCTTAGGCCAAAACTGCAGTTTTTGTAGTAAAAATAAACCCTTGATTTTTTTTACCACTTTTTAAACAATAAACCCATATTTGAATGTCACTGAAATAAAGACATATATTTGGAGCATGTTTGAAAATAAAGGTGCAGAAATAAAACAGCAAAGATAAAAAAGCCATTTAAAGAACAGAACTGGTAGTATGGAGCATCTCTAATGAAAGGATAAAATTAGGATAAGAAGAAAGCTGTATTAGCAGCAAAGAAAAAATTTATCAGCAAAAATTTAAATGGAGGAGAAAGGAAAATAATAAAGAGAGCTAAGAACAGTCCATCATTGAGGAGCTAAAGTGGAAAGGAAGACTGAAGGTTAAAACAGCACTTAATTAAAACTATTAGTTGAAATTGTATATGATTACACAGGGAACTGTTATGTCAACAGCTAGTGAATATTAGATTAAATGCACAAATATTTTGCCTTTAATTTTTTATATTTTTAAATTTAAATAAGATCCTTGATATAAAGGAAACTTGAAAACCCCATTCCTTCTGTCTTCATTACCAGAAGGCAAAAGAAAAAAAAAAATCTCATTCTTCTGATCTTGAAGCCAATCTGAGGTGTTGCCAATGGGATATTTCTTAACACTGCTACAAACTTAAGGAGACTCCTGATGAACTTTTACCATTATAATCAAACCGTTCTTTTATTGTGACACTATTTAGAAAATTATTAAGTTTTTTAAGATTTCATAATGTCTTGGAGAAGTGCTTCTCTGAGTGGTCTCAGAGTCAATATTTTTGTTAGGAAAAAAAAAAAGCTTTAATTTCAGAACATAAGGGACTCAGTTTGCTGGTGTTCATGCGATCTGCTCCAACTCAGTCAAATTTGAGCTCTGTAGATGAATTTTTGCTAACGGGAAGGGTGATCTGCCCTCACACTTGAACAGTGTGTGATATAGCAGGTGACTCCTCAGGACTGTTTGTCACAGCAGGAAATGGAAAGAACTGAACACAATGGATTTAACAGGAGAGCAAATTGGGCCAAACAGTTCAGGGGAAAGGGTTGAAGGGAAGATAATGTCACAAAAAGTATTACAGGATCAAATGAGAGAAGCAACAGGATGAAGTTAAAAAGGCAAGGTGGAAACAGGAGATAGATGAGAAAATTAGGAGATCAAAAGCTACAAAATCAACTGCTTTACCAAAAGATTGGCAATTTAGGAGCTGGCAAGAAAGTTCTAAGGGCAAGGTGACAAGAATTTACCTAGAGTGGTGCACGAACACAAGGTTAAGAGCCCAGCTTAATGCCATGAGAAGCAGGGGACTGAGGGAAGGTTGCAAATGTGTTCCAAAGCATTCCCACTCATTTTAACTGTGCACAGAGCAACCCCTGAAATCACCACTTTCCATTCAAGCCAGCAAACCACTGCAGACTGGTGATGTTCCTGTCGCTGTCAAGAACACTGAGCAAACCATGCTCTTCATCTGAATTTCCTCATCTACACAGCGATGATTATAAATCTTAATTAATTTTTGCAAAGCAGAAAATAGTCTTTAAGGATGTTTTTCTTCTCTGTGGATTTAAGGTAGGAAGGACCACTAAGTTTATGTAGCATGTTTTCATTTAAGGATTATCAACCTTGTTTCTAAGTCGCAAAATATAAATAGCAGTATTATAAAAGTGTAAATATTATTATTTACAGAATCACAAAATCGTTGTGCTTTCAAAAGCTTTCTTATATTGCATGTGTGTGCGAATTCTCTGTGCAATCTGTATAAAAACATTTCTTGCTCCTTCAAATGCTGGACTGCTGTGATCAATATCAAGGACAATTGCTGGAATAAGTTAAGCAGCACAGGACAGCGTACAGTCCAAATGCTGTAATTTAGACCTCTGTCTGGATTTTAGACTGTATAAATGAATATAAGCTTTTCGTAAACACTTCAGATACTACATAATTCAGAACTAACAGCTAAAATCTGAACTTATGTAGAGGCTAGCCAAAAAGGGCTCATGAAGGGATGCAAATGGAATCTGTAAGGTGAAGGTCCTGGTTGAATTGAGATGCAGCAATGAAGCATTGCCAGGCTTTAGGAGCCAATTTGGGACATAAACAAATCAGCAGCATTAGCAAACAGGGAATGACTGTATGGAGCTTATTTGCTCCAAGTAAGTGAAGGGAGAATATCTGCTCATCATCTCCTCTTTCATCTGAGACTGGGCAGTCAATGGAATTTTTTCATTGACTTCTAAGATGAAATAAAATCTTTTGAAACAAGAGAACAAACTAGTTCCTAGTATTTTCACTATCTGGAATGTTGAAGGAGAATAATATTAAACCAACTAAAACTGATTTGACACTTCTTTCCTGTGGAGAGCAATTTTTTGTTCCCCTTAGGACACTCCTATTGTTAGCAAGCTTTTAGCTCATTTGTCCAAATTGCTTGAGTAGTATAATTTTACTGCAACTCCTTAAAAATCACAAGCAGTTTGCCAGTTCAGCTTCACATAATTCAATTGAGTTAAACTGGTAAGAAAGCATTTCAATAAAGTAGTGGATCATATCACTTCATATGCTCAATTTTTGCATCTGTTTTTGCTGTCTACATCTTTTGTTTTCTTTGTAAGTTGCCCTTTTTCCCTTCTAAACAATTCTGTTCCATTCTTCCACACTTGATCCTTCCCGATAGCATTTTCTCCAATTTGAGTTCCAAACGGAGATGGAATTTGTTTACTCACTTTCTTGGTTTGCAGCCCAATTGCTCTGCATCAGTTCTGTTCCCACCAAGGAGACAGGAAGAGGAATCATATGGCATTTTCACAGCCATTTGTTACTGCTTTGGTGACTTCACAGCTCTCTGCACAAGTTGTCACCTGATGGATGGGTTTTTCTTGTGGGGTGGGTTTTTTTTCAACTCTTCTCATCTTTAATGGCAAGAGATGCATATGTTCATGGGAGAAAACATAATTCCTGTATATTAAGGATTGTGAAATGCTCCAAGTTGGTTTTGTTTGTTGGTTTGATATTCATCAACAGACCAGCACTTTGACAAATAGACAGAACCAAGTGTATGGACAACACTCTCAGACACAAGGTGGGATTCTTGAGCTGTCCTGTGCAGGGCCAGGAGATGGACTTTGATGATCCTAGTAGGACTCTTCCAACACAGAAGAGTGGTTTTGCTGAAGAGTATTCCGGTGGTTCTGTGAAATATAACTCATTTCAACTAATGGCAATGCTAATGTGAATGAATTACCCTCCATACTGCATCCTTCTCTAAGTAAAATGCTTTTATTAAGAAGAGAGGAAAAACTCTGCATTAACTGTCTGAATTAGGTCAGTCTCTTGAGCACTATCTTAGTACAGAAAAAAAGCCAAACTTGAAAAACCTTGTATGCCGAACTTCCAAGTCATGGTCACTGAAAAAGGAAAATACAAGCAGCGGATTCTAGGATAAACAGCAGCTTTACACATTGTCACTGAGGCAATTGATGCCACAGATTGAGGTAAAATGCCAGCTAGGAAGGGTCCAGTGAATAATCGGAGGAACAGAAAAATGTCTCAGCTGCAATCTGAAGGATGCCAGGGGAACAGCCCTTCCTGGCCTCTCTTTAACCACTGCAGAGCCCCTCGGCCACCACAAGAAGGCAAGGGCTGTAACAAACCCCTGAAACACTGCCACAAAGCCAAAGACAAGGAGCACATCTTGGAGCTTATTTCTGAAAGTGGGAGCAAAAAGAGGATTTTACCATTTTGTATTTTAGATTCGAGTGGCCCAGATTGCAAAACGTGTGTGGTTGACCTCAATTTTGTGCAGTGCAGATCTGCAGCTCAGGTTTTCACAAAGCTCTCATGCTGTATCTGCCTCAGAATCAGACTTCATGGCTTGCTAGCTATTTCACTAACACATCGTAAGCTCCCTCTTGTCATTGTACAAATACATCAATTTATTTAGGGTCTGTCTTTTAACAGATCAGTGTCTTTTGATCTCCTCTTTTAGCCTTGGCAAAATAACTTCAGTACCACCACTGGGGCTGAAGATTCCTCTTTATATACACTGTGTTTTCATCTTGTATTTGAGAGACTGTAGCCTGGTTGAGATTTGAGAAACAGTCGCTTCATAGAGCCTTTTAAAAGATTATTTATAAAAATATTAAAAGAATAGACTGGTAGCAGAAAATTCAAAATTGAGTGAGCACAGCAATCTGTTCAGTACAGGTTGGGCATCTATGAACCTGGCCACACTGTGAGGAGTATTCAAATTTAATTTTCCAAATGATCTCTCACTTTTACACCATAAGAAAAACAGAGGCCATACTCTGCAAAGCAATGTTATAATAATGAAACATTAGAAGATGCTGAAATACTGAAATCTGAAAGGTGTGACAAGCTCTTCTACCTTATATGAAATGCCATTGATTGGACAGAAGTCTTCAAAGGCATATAATGGGCTAATTAATTTTTTTTTTAATATACTGAATATACTCGATAATATATTAGGTTTATATTCTGGCTAACTCATCTATGTGTGGATATGTTCTGTCTGGAGAATAAAGATTTAAGCACATTCAGGAAATTAACTGTGCTTCCTTGTCTTGGTGAATAAGAGATACATTTTGTGATGGTAAGTACTTATTTAAATGTTATTCTGAAGTCTGAGAGCTTAGGAATTCAGAAGTCTTATAAAGAAGGGTGATATAGATGAAAATAAAATAAAATTGAACGGGGTAGGATTTGTGAAAAGACAAAAAAAAGCTGTAAAAGTCTCTAAGAAACCTCTTATCAAACAGAAGGATGGTTAACTCCATCTCAGAAAAGGAATTTATCTTGAATTTTTTGTTTCATCAAATGTTCAGTGAAATCAAGTGAAAAGAGAGAGAATATCAGCCTTGTCAAGCATCAATGCAGGATGTAAGCACTGAGCAATTAGAAGATCTGCAATACCTTTCATAAAGATCAAGTAGATCATGCTTTTCTTTAAACAGAAATAATTACACTGCTCATTCATTAACTTCTTCATAAATCCCATTAATTTTGAACTACTATATATCCTGGAAATGCAGTTGAGGCTAAATGAACCTCATTACACAGTGTCCATGAAAATGATAATAGGAGTAAGGATAGGAAGTGCAGATGGTAATAATTAATTGCTCATCTTCCAATATCACAAACTTTAAATCAACAGTTCTATTTTTACAAAAAGTATTTTGTTTGCTAGAGGCATTTTACTACAGTCAGCTTTCATTGGTGGTAGTTTCTTTTTAATGCAATTTTTTAATGGTGAGGAGATAAACATGGAGTGATTTTTATCTATGTTTTTGATAAATGAATGTCTCAGCAAAATTTTACAGCTAAAAAGGTTATTTACTTAAGAGAGATTTTCTGTATGTGGAAAGGTCAGATTTTTTTTAGATTGCTGTGAAATTGCTTCTGCCTTTTAGGAAGGAAATCTTCTAAGATGGCTCCTCTCCTTGTAGTGTTGACAAGGACACAGGAAGGACGCAGCCTGAAGAAATCAAATGAACAGCATAAAATCTGAGCTGGAATCTTCTGCTGCCCAGTTTGTGGGGTTTGAAATTCTGTCAAAATGTTGAACAGAACAAGAAGAGAGAGAGGACTTCTAAGCAAAAATCAATAACCAAGTCTTTTGAACTGTCCATGTACAAAGTTCTAATGAAAATGTCCTTGAGGGAAGTTTTAATAGTGGACTTTGAGATCAGCTCCTCCATTGCCCTGATAGCATTGTAGAGCATTTGAAGTTTTCAAAGGTACCAATGCACAAAAGTTTGGCTCACACAGCTGAGGCTGGGGATGCCACTGAGCGATCTCAGACACAGCACTTTGCCACTGAAGACTGCACGGAATTCTGTATGTGTTATTTGCACTGCGTCAGGTTTTAGCTGCAGGGTACAATTTACTTCAAGGGAGTTTGTAAGACTTTAAATAGCATCTCTCCATGTACAAACTAATAAAAGATCAGATGCTCAGCGCACTACAAAAAGTGCTCTGGTCCAACTAAAGGGATTTTACTTAATATACTGTAAATAGATGGAACTTCTATACAAACACAATTTATAAAATGTTAAATAAGGTTTGGATATAATATCCCATTAAGTGGGATTACATTTCTTTGTATCTGTGTGAGCCTGATAAAAAATGCAAAACTATCAGTACCGCATCAAGGTCATTCTGGGAGAACTGCCACACACATTAAACTGAGGTTAAAATGGTTGGTAAGTGAGGGTTGTACAGTAATTGCACTGCTGTTCCCCTAAAATACAAAATACATATATTTACTGTCCCTTTGGAGCATTTTTTCCCCCAGTGCCATTGAGAATTCATATGCATTACACTCAATTATAGTTAGTGTTATTAGAAAAAAGCCTTTTGGTATTAACATATGAGAATCTGGCTCAAGCACAGGAAATGTTTCAATTATCTGAAGATGTTAATTAAAAACACCCCAAAATGATAATTTTTTTTTCATTGTACAATAGTTTTATATATAACCTATGTATCATGATAAAGATATATCACCAAGTCAGCATAGAGATTTCCACAGAGACAGGAAAACAACATTTTGAAATTACTTTTGCTTAATAAAATGGAGCCTTTCTTCACTCTAATTTTACAGCAGTCTACTGTATTTTAAAAAACTAGTTCTTACAACTTTTTTACCTTTCTGGCATTCAGTTTATTTCAACAGAATTCGCCCTGCAGTTCAGCAAACATTCTGCAAACATTCAGCCTGTGCTGCTGCCATGAAACCAAAGAGCTGCTGCTGGTCAAGGTGAGGAGCTCATCTCTCCTGCCCCGGTCAGCTGGAAACTCAGAGAAACCAATTGCTGCAGGCTTTGGAGCACCTGGGCATCCTCAACAGGCACAGCACAACCCTGAACTACCCGCACTTCCCTCCTGTTTACTGTAATACACCTCACCACTTAAACCCATGAAAATTTATTCCAAAGTACTCTTTAGTCCAAAGTACTTTTTTTTCCCTTTTTATGTGCAGCCACTGATTTGATATTTACCAAGCAGCTGTGATTTTGCAGCCGCTGCTGCACAAAGACTTTTCCACCTACAGATGATTCCACAGATTCAGGTATTAATTACGGCAGCATAAAGACTGATAAAGATACCATGCACATTCTCAGCATTCAAAACACACAGAGTACTGTGATAGTATATTTGTAAAAATATCTAAAAAAAAAAAATCTAAAAAAGATATTTTCCCACTATATGCATTCTAAACAAGATGGCAGTAGTATAAAACAGGGACTCTTAAGGCCAATCCTGTAGTTAGAATCAGGACCGAGGAAGTGCATTAATAACTACAAAGAAGCATATCAAGAGTTAGTGAAATAAATCGTTGCATGTAATTGTGAATGGTTTAATTTATGGGAAGCATATCTATAAATACTATAAAGGTGAGGAGATACGAGAGTTCACATCTATCCTATTATGTGTAATTGAAAAATATCATCATGAAATCACACACTGCTTAAAAGTTTCAAGACCACAATTTAATGGATGTGCTCATCCCTAGCGTGTGAATAATTCCTGAATGAACATGAACTGAGTGCTTAGAGAACTCTCAAATACTGTGACTTTCACTCTGGAGTTCTGTTAATGACATTTTTTCACTCCATAATGGAGAGGAAGCATAATTCACTGAGCTATTTTGTCTTCGATAAAGCACTTGAGTCAATTCTATATCTGACTGAACAGAAAGATGCCAAAGAATTAATCACCACCTGCCTCCCAGTTAAAACTGTAAGGCCAGTTTCCCTTGTTGTGAGTATTCACTTAGCCCTAATTGAAGCAGCACTTAAATATCACAATAGAACCATTCACTTTGAGAATTCTCTGCCATTCCCATCCTCCTCCTGCCAGCCTTCCTCCCCATTAAACTGTTTCCTACTTCCAATTCAAATAATTCAGGAAAGCTCATAGAGTTTTATTGATGTAGGAATAGGAATACATATGGGTGGAATGCAACTGGTGGAGGAGATGTGGAGTGAAAATGAGATTTTTGACATTCACTCTGTAAATCTGCTTTTGAAAATAAATGCATATGCATTAATTATTAATAAGAGAAAAAAAGACAAAATAGCTATTTTTTCATAATGTTTCTGAAATTATAATAATATGTGGAACAACTGACTTTTTGAAAATAGAGCTTAGGGCCACCAAAAAATTAGAGTTTCACATAGCAGGGCTTAGAAAATTTAAAATAGAAAGCAAAAGATTATAGAAGATGAGTGAGATTTCATCTGGCATGGATTCCACTCATGTACAACAAAATTAGAGCAATTTGAGCAGATTCACTTATGCAGGAAGTTTTCGTGCAAGTAGGACCTGGCTTTGGGAAGTGATAAGGACACAGACTGCCCTGGACAGGAGAACTCTGGCTGTCGATGGACTTATGTTCAGCTGAGAGAACGGATTCAAGTGCGTGGTGGACCATTTCCTTCTTAAAAAAAAAATCAATTACTTGATTAAAAGGACACAAAGTGTCCAAGTCAGAGACAACAGCTCATATTGATGGCATCTTTCAATTGAGGAGCTTTGAAACATTAAAAAGAAAAATCTAAAGAAGAAGAAAATAACCTGATTTTCTTTCCATTTGCCTAGATTTTTAGTTTCTCCCTAAACGAGACAGATACCTAGAAGCACAAATAGAAAATGAGGTTTTGATAGCCATTAGTGAAATCTGTTCTTAATGACAACTGCTGGATTGCATGATTCCTCTTATAGATAAATTTTAAATTTGAACTGATTTCATATAAATTTTCACTGCACTTAAAAGATTGTTTCAACATCCAAGTGAGACAAAATGCTCCTTTTTTCAGTGCATACTAGACTGACTTCCCTGATCACACCACACTGAATTGTATTTTTGTGAGGCTCTTCAACAGGCAGCCAAATAAATAGCTTTTTCCCTGCTGCATGGTTTGCTGTTTGCTTAAGCAAAAATCCAATTTCTGGAGAAGACTCCACAAGGGCTAAATTCCCTGCCATTTACAAGTGTCCCATTAGAGTAGCTTTCTATATGGAAATAACAGTCCAGGAGAAGGAGAGAAAGAGTAGGTCTGAGGTCCACTCTTCCTGATGTGTTTTATTATTTCTTTTTCATTTGAAGAGTAGAGCTGAGCTCCCATGAGAAAGAGAGAGTAATATCTGAATACAAATGTCTCAAGAAAATGGAGCTTCTTTAAAAGTAAAATCCTCTCTCTGGCTTTTTTTATTGTCCCCCCCACCCCGTATGCATCAAGGACAGGGGGAGACCTGACAGCTTCAGACTCAAGCTGTCTTTCGTTGAAAGGTTTTTAATTAGAAATTCAAAGGAAAAACTCCTACTGGGGCAGCATATATTAGAAATGTTGGGATTTGGGCTTGATTACTGTTTTCTTTAGTAAAAGTTCTCATTTTAAGACAACTGCAATTAGAAGGATGGGGTGAAGGAGACCCTGCACATACAGGGGCAGTAAGAAGAATTAACAGTTGCTACCGTTACCACATCTCAAAGGGGGGAAAAGGTAAAACAAAAACTTTTAATGAAAGTTCACAGAAGTGCATTTAATTTAGGTCTAATAGGACAGACAGTCCAAACCTGCAGGATTAGAATTGATTATTGAAAGAAAGCTCGCTGGAATTTAACAGCCACATAACGAACTCTGACACTCATCTGCTTTACGAGTGACAGTCACGGAGCCTCCCGTACCAGTTGGCACATCTGTGCTCCACAGTGCTTCAGCTGCTTGCAAATGAATTTTCTTTACTTCGGGATTGTAACTATAACAATGATAATAAAAGTCTGCAGCTCACGGGGGTTTCTCCTGCGCTCACAGGACATTTTTGGGTCATCAGATGGTTCCTGGTAATGGCAAGCAGCGTTTGGAGGCAGATGTTGGGCAGGGAGATGGGGACCTCACCCCTGTGCTGGTGGCACTGACCCCATGGGATCTCAGGGTGTCAGGACACACCTCCTGCTGCAATCCAAATCTGACCATAAACTCACAGGGCTCACAAATTCAAACTTTTGGCTGCAGTGGTTGAAGTTGTTTAGTTTTAGCCTCTGGATTACTAGTAGCATTTATTAAAAAAGTGGTCTGAATCTGACAATTCATCACCTTACCTGCCTTCTCAAAAGGAGTTATGTGCATATACTCTATGAATATTTAAATTACTGAGCTTAAACATGTATTTGAAGTGCATACAGAGCTGATTCCTTGAACAAAGAGGGAATAAGAGGCCTTTGAGGAAAAGTAGGAAACTGGCATAGATAACACCCAAGTAAAAAAGGCACGGAATTTAGTAAAGAGTTAAACTTATGTAAGACATTATATTACATAAGATCACCAGGGTTGATACTTGAGACAAAAATAAAACCTGTTTTTTCCTTTTTCACACAGCACCAAAATAGGAACATGACAAGAGAAGTTACTGGGAGATTTATTTTGTGCAAGACAAAGCTCCTAAAGCCCACAGTCCCACTTGCCTAGAACAAGTGACCTGAAAAATGCTCCTTGATGAGAATTTACATTTTATCCAAAAGCCCCTTCATAACAGGCCCTCTGCAGGCTGCTGCTTCTATTTTGAACAAGGCCAGAACGTGTGGAGCTCTGTGTCTCTTATTCCATTCATTTGTGCACATGTTTAGTGTGGTTGAGTGTTTTATTATGGTGAGAACATCACTTGGTACAAAACAATAACTAGACTTTTCTAAATGTAATCTACTAGTGAGGTTTAAAAGTTTGGGTCAAACCACTTTCTGAAGGTCAGTTTGAGATACCTTCCCGTGTTAAGCCCTTTCCTACATCCACTGATTTACCTTATTAATGTGTTATTTCTCTTTTATAATTTACTTTGTTGCATTCTACAGCAGTTCAAAGGTGGCTGCCTTAACATATTTATGCACCTTTTACAAAAGGCATTTATAAACATAATAAACAAGGTGTGGACCTTTGAGACTGAAAAATCAGTAAAACATAATGAGATGCGATAATTTTTTTAACTTAATACTAGAACCTATTTCCCGGGCAGTGCAGAGAGTAGTTTGTTTATTTTAATTAATGCCAATAAACAAGAATCCTTCCTAGGAATATTTGTGAGTTTTGCCTGACAAGAACAGGCCCTGGTTCTCTGGAGGACGCGTGCATGCAGGCATTTCACCTGTGAATCTTGTCTTTACTATTTAGAAGAATACAGCACATAAGAAATTCTTGGTAAGAAAATATTTTCATGTTTTAATTCTATTTCCTAATGAAATTTAGACTTTCATGATTTTAATGAAAAAATTTTATATTAACCTTTTAAGTGAATGCTATAGAAAACTTAGCAGTGCTTAGGGACATTACAAATCTCTATAAAATTCTGAAAGCTGAGCTCAAGGCAATACTTATAAACAATGAATTGTGTTGAACTTATTCAAATGACCTATTATGGTTTTGCCTTAAATGTAATTATAAATTTTCGGATTCTATAATTTTTATACAGTTTCTTGGTTTTGTTTAGGGAATTATTGTTTTGAATTTATAAAAGCTTTTCTATCTTAGAGCATCTTTAAAATTTACCTCTTACTACATTTGGAGAAAAACAATTGAAAGCCTTACAAATCCTAAAAATGCATAAATCTTCATATCAATTATTGTTAACAAAAAATTATCTAAATGACCTGTAGAGAGAGATTTCCAACTATGATGTACTTGGTGCTAATTTTTTTTTTACATACCTGATTAGCTGTTGTAAAGTTTCTGCTTATTTTATACACCTCAGAGGAAGAGTTTAAATTTCCTTTGGATGTCAGGAGGTGTTGTAGTTTAAAAAACAAGTGAGTTCACTTTGGAAAAATACCAATAACTCCTGGCAACAGTGACTTTCTGCATTGCCTCCCTTCTTAGCTAGATTAATTCCCAGTATCTGAAACATTACATTTCAAAGTTTTTTTAGGGTAAGAGAAGGGAATTCTCTAAGAAGCAGTTATTTGTTGTGTTGATTTGTTAAAAAGACAGTTAAGTCCAATGTGTGTTGCATATTTAATATGTGTGTCTGTCTTCAGGTAAACTCTAAATATCAGCAGGATCGATGCCTAGGGTAAGTTCAAAACACTTTGGCCCTAAACAATCATGATTGAAAAAATTACCCAGGTTTGTGAATTTTTTAGTTCTGCCTATAGGTTATTTTTTAAAATGCATGAATCAAAATAGCTGTACTGAACTGGGAATAAGTATATTGCATGAATATAATTATGTGTCCAACGGCAATTCCTACAATGGTTCCTGAAGGATTCTTAGTGTCAAATAAGTATGAGACATATTAAGAAAATAAAAACAAATTAAAAAAAAAAAAAAAAATAAAAAAAAAAAAAAAAAAAAACTAAACAAAAACCCCCCCACACCCCCCCCCCAAAAACCAAAGAAACAAAGCCACAAGCAAAAAAAAAAAAATACCCTCAACCAAACCAACCAACAAGGCCCCCCCGCCCCCAATCATAGATATTAGCTATTTCTGAATTGATTAATTCATAGCATATTGGTCAAATTGTCAAGAATTAAGAAGACCTTTTGAATAATACCATTTTAAAACAGTGTCCTAACTACATATGTATATGACCAATGATACTCCATGGTGAAATTGGTTAATACTGTCAGAAGGTGAATTCAGCACATCTGCCAAAGGATGCTGGTTTGGTTTTTTTTTTTAACAAACTTTCCTTGGCTGATTAATGAAGAACTTTTCAAACAATTTAATCTATCCAGGGATGCGAATGTTAGTTTATATTTTTCAAGGCTGATTACTGAAGAAGTTCTGAAGCAGTTTAATCTGTTCAGGGGTGTTAAACAAACATGTCAACATTCATTTTACATTTGTGTCTACCACAGCCAAACAAGAAGAATGCTGGAAATGGATTGCAGTGCTTTGTTTGCTGAAGGAAAAAAAAAAATCAGTATGCTTCATATTTTATAGAAGATGCAAACTCCTTTGTAAGATGAATGCTTTTCAGATTGAGCTTTTCAGTAGCTTTACTGTGCAGATTATGGTCTGGCATTCTGCCATATAATGATATATAACCTTATAGCTCACTATTATGCAAATAACAATTTGGCTGGGAGAACTGAGTGCTTAGATTTTCTCTAAGGACTATCATATATTTCAAACTTCTAACACCAAATTATATTTGACATTTAATTTGAACTCAATTTATGTAGAAAAATAATTTAAAAAACCCTCTTGTGTAAATTTCTAATAACTGTTACATTTTAATTTTTCTTTTTTTTTTCATATGTAGAGATCTATGTGCAGGGGAGGTTTAATTTGGATAGACAGGGAATACATCATTATACAGCACACCATATATGGAAGGGTATTCTAAGCCAGGATCACCCAGTACAAAATAAAATATATACAGAAAACAATAACAAACATGTTAAAATTCATACATGCATCTCTTATAAATTAATTCTTACAAAATAAGACTGACAGGTACATGTGCATTCAACTGTGTTGTACAGAGACTTAATAGTGGAGAATGGCGTATGAGACATAATGAAGTTCAAGAGTTGGTAATTAATCTGGGAAAGGTCAGTTCCAAGCTGCTCTCTTCCTCCCAGATCTCAGATTTACCTGCTGGGGCCACTACAGCACTTATGGCAGAGATCCTTTCACCTCCATCCCAGCCCCACCAAGGACACCAAAGCTAAATTTGGCACAGATTTTGTTCTTGCCAAGGGCTCAGACTCTCAATCCAGAAGCTGGGTTGACAGCACATGTGAGTGTTTACAACCTGTAAATTCACAAGCACTAAATCTTTTTCTAAATCGAAATCCCAAGTCCTATTCTTCTTCCATATGTATGAGTCCAGATAGCGTGAAGGATTAGATTACTCACTCAGAAGTATTTATTTCTATTCCGTCACTGCGCCTCACCTTTATTATATTATCTTACACTTAACTATTTGTTAAGAGCTTTAATTGCCTTGAATGAGCACGGTCAAATATCCATCATATCATGTCACAATCATGTTTCTCTGAGGTTCTACGTTGTTTGATACGGTCATGTAAGTTTATGTTAATAAAAACATAGAAAGAAATAATATAGGGAACAAAATTTCAATGTTACTTATAAAGTGCATGGTTTCTCAAATAAAAGTGGAATGTGGTTTAAGTCTTCATGAATTTCACAGCAGAGCTTAGATCTAGAAAACTTAAAAAGAAAACAACCAACGAACGAAAGAAACCCAACTGTGTAATTGAGAAGTTTATTGTAGCTCCATACCTCTGACATGTCAAAATTTTTCATATTTTGATAATTTTCATACCTTTAGGAGTGATGGGTGTCTCTTTAACAAGTATTAGAGAGCTGAGTTGGAACACTAGCCAGATAGTGTGGCTGAGTACCTGCTTATACTTCAATGGATAGGAATTTCAGGATGGGTTTTTCAGAAGTTTTATTTCTAGATCCATCCCTGAACACAGTGTGCACAGCCCTTGGAAAAGCCCTCTGTTCAAAGCCAGGGCTCTGCCAGTCCAACACCTGACAACAAATGTCTGCACGAGATGGAGGATAGTGCAACAATCAGAACAAGGGGGAGAAGCTAACAAGTCCAGACAGAGGATTAGAATGGTTTTAACTACCAGAGGATAAATGTTTACATTTATCACACCGTGAGCAGTAATCTTGGAGGTTTACTGTGCAAAGAGAACAGGTACCCAAGGGCCTTGAAACTGCTGTATGACATAAAATCTCAGATAGTTTGTTTGTTCAAAAGTCTTAGATATCTTGCTCTGCAGAGAAGCCAACAAAATCCAGCTTAAGGTGTCTCCATAATGATTTCTCCCTCATTCTTTGACGTCAATGTTTGTTTCTATGCAGTAATGATCCTCAAACATCAGCAACAACAGTGAAAACTGTGGCATGGGGGGACACTATCTCCAACCCAGCAATTCTGAGCAGGAATTGGTTCTGCTTGGTCACGATAGTGTTTTCAGGCTGTCACTGCTCACTTTCCCTTCAGGCATGTCAGTCACAGCCTTTCTCTTCCACATGTTCCTTAAGTCGTCTCTCATGCATTCTTTCATCTGTGCTACCCTGAGTGGCATTTTTCTGCCGAGCTGTGCAAACGGATCACCACAGCTTTGAAAGGACCTCCACAATTGATGCACACCAGTGAAGTCTTGAAAAGAATAGCAGGAAAAGGTGTTTCAGGATTTCCCAGTGGATGGGTTATATAATACGAAATGGTAGATGAACACACCAAATTTAACATAGAGCTGATTTAAAAAAACAAACAAACAAAAGAATTGCAATTTCCTTGAATTTTGGGAAGACTTCCATTAAGTCAGCACTGGATTTGAAGTAAAGTGAAGGTATAAAAAACTCCCACAACAAGAATACCCTTGTAGTCTGTTTGGGGTAAATGTGGTCCTGGACTGCTATGAGAATCTCTATGGTTTAAAGATTTTAAATGCTGTGAATGTTTATATGACAACAGCAGCCTTGCCACTGAAGATGTATCTAAGGATTTATCATTGACTGTGTTATCATATTAATTTTTCAGAATTTTACCTAGTAACAAAAAATCCACTCCTAGGAGAATCCTGTCTTTCCAACTCTTCACCTAAAAGAAAACTTCCTTTTGGAAGCTTGCTCTAGGACCATTGGTCATACTTAGATTGGGATGGTGCAAGAAGCACAAATCTCTGTGCCAAATTGTAATTTTTCTTTTTTCTTTTATTACTAGGTCCTATAATACAACCTCGATAAAAAATATTAACTTAACCTTGCAAACCAAAATTAGCCCTTCATAAATCTTGACGTAATGACATGCTGGGCAGGTAGAATTTAAAATGGCTCAAAGACCTTTCAGTTCATCTACACTGATAATCATTGTTCCAATGTAAACAGCTGTACCCAAATAATTCACATTGAGACTGTAGAAAAATCATGGTTCTGGAAGTTCAAATTCAAGAGGTAAAATGAAACTGAAGCTATTTCTTCTTCTCTGAGCAAAAATAACTTGGTTTTTGTATTTTGAAAATCCTTACATAAAAATTGCGAGTTTCCAGCAACTTCAGTTATATGTGATTTAAAACTGACTTGTGCCTATAATAAAAAAAGAAAAAAATTTCCCTATCAAAAAGTTCAGCAGCATGCCACAAGTTTAGGGAAAATTATTGTGATCACAGTCCATAAAATAGACCATGAGACTTTGTCTAGCTTTAAAAAATGATCCTGAAAGTGATCTAGCCATGGCAACGCACAGCTGAGATCATTAGTCCATGCAACATTTTATTTAGGGAGATTTCTTCTCTTGCCCAAGCCACATAATTAAAGATAGCTAAATATGCATGAATTACACTCATATCTGCTGCGTACACGTGCCCAAACTCAGTTTGAAGAAGGGCAGAAAAATCCACGGCACAGGTTCGTGTATGTATTTGTTGCACTGTGATATAATATCATAAAATAAATGGTGCAGGCAGCTTGATTTTTCTTTTTTTCAATTAAAAAACCTCCAGTAATTATCATACCTAGAATATGAAACTTAATTTCCTTAATCTAGGGCAAATTATAGTGTGCAGTGATTGACCCACCACATTCCTCATATAAATGAAAAACATTTTCTCCTCCAGTAAATACAGACAGAAAAAGTCCTAGATTAATCAAATGATGCTGTTCCAACATTAACTCAAAATACTCTCTTGGATGATTATTCCATCATTAGAAGTAAGAAAATAATTCACAGTGAATAACTTCCTCAATAATTTTTTCTCTTATTCGACTCGCACAGTGTCTGGGAGAAGATTGTAGTTTGCCTAAGTTGTATTAACATTCACTTTTCTTCAGTTATTTTGGGAAAGACTTTGGAATAATTCAACTGCTGTTATTTTATTTATTTAGTTATTTATTTAAACTTTGACTCTTGACAGCATTCAACTGGATGCATTCAGGTACTGCATGAGCATAAACCAAACAGAAGACCTTGTGAATACAGTTATTTAAAAGTTCCTACTCTGCATAAGAGCCCCTCTTTTTCCCACCCAGAACATCCTCTCTAGAAGGGAGAGCCACTGCAACTCGGTAAAATTAAGGTCAATATCAAATATCTTCCTCATTGTCTCTTGCCTATACATGGTATTTCTTGTCCCCCGAATATCTGAGCAAAGCACGATATTGTGTGAGGTTCTGCCATGGATACAGACCTGTATGCACAGGAACACGGAATCAGAAACAGCAGCTAAATATGGGGGAGTGAAACCATCGTGGGTGGAGAAGGAAAGACGATCATGAGAAAATCTGTTGTATAGAAAGGGAAACAAATCCAAACCAATTTTTTAAAAATGCTTTGAAGTTAGTTCATACAAGGTGCTGGCAGTGCTGTAACCTATGGGGTGGCTGCAGCACAGATACTGTGCTTTTAATTATTCAGCATTAACTATAAACCCAGATTCAAATGTTGAATTATGGTTAGTATACAGTCAGCAGAAATAATGTTAAGAAATATTATTTAAGCAATTAAGGATATTAATTAAAAAATCTGCAATGTTATGCACAATGCAGCAATGAAGTATCAAGTTTACATGCAAGAATCCATTATACAGAATGTCTTTTGTGTGCATATCTGTTTGTAGACAGTCCAGAAAAAAAAGTACACAGATAAAAATCCTGTCATGTTGCAAATCAAATTGAACATATACAAACTCAGAATCAAAATTCCAATTAAAATAAACCACAAACCTTTAGTATTTCTACTTGTATTGTTTTCTGTGATGAAAGCTTGCTTACCATAACAGCCAGAAAATTTGA
Organism: Origma solitaria; assembly: GCA_013397895.1. Classification (NCBI taxonomy): domain Eukaryota; kingdom Metazoa; phylum Chordata; class Aves; order Passeriformes; family Acanthizidae; genus Origma; species Origma solitaria. The sequence goes on along the minus strand of VZRL01003878.1, from coordinate 475,685 downwards.
CAGATCACTGATTCATAAGAACACATCTTGCTTTATTAAATGTGTCACACTGTTGGGAATGTATTATGAAAGTGATCTTGAAGGAACAAGATGCTCTGATTCTAATTACACAAATCATAGCATACATACCTTGGTGATGCCTAAAGAGAGTATTGGGATAGAACTGTACACTTCACATTCAGGACTCAAAGACATATGGGACTGAAATGATTATATTCTTCTAACCTAAAAATGGGCAATACTTATGGAAGCAATCACAGTATTATAATTTAGTAGTCATATGCTCTTTTGATATGTAAATACTCAGAAAGAATGTTAGCAAAATCAGGCAGCTGATAACCTTGTCCAAGACTTTGCAATGTGACTTCAATGCTTGTGTTAGTTAGGCATAGTCTGTGGATCAAAAATGTACAAATATTCAAACTGGTCTAGTACCTCACTTGGTATAATGAGATAGTAATGTTTTAATGTGATTACATCAGGACTAGTGCTAAGCCTATCTACAGCATATTTTCTAATCCTAGAACCACAACAGGATTTGATAAATTTAATTTTCACTACAAATGATCTAAAACTATCCATTACATTTCAAAATCCTGCGACCGCAATGTGCCACATATTCATGTTTTTAATACAGCAAACCACAAAGACTGCAGGCTGAATGACACTGAGCTGAGTATAAAATATTTATCAGTAAGGCAGCCAAAGGATGGAGAAAAGTTACTTTTGCTTCTTTGTAAAGTATTTGCTCTTTTTCAGGCAAGGGGTATGAAAACTCAGTGATGTTGAGCAGTTCTATAAACGTGCAAAAAAGGTGACTATGGTTCTGTGGAACCACACACCTTCTGACCTGTTCTTATTACAGATCTCATCATGGAGATGAAGAAACATTTTTATATCGAGATACAAATGGAAAGGGACTTGATCTCTGAATACGATAACATTGTAATGTCAACTTTTATCACCGAAGACTTTATTTATTCACTCCTAAACAGTAAAAGCCATAAGTCATGCTGCTCTCTGAATCTCATACGGTCCTTTCAAAAAGTATGTTATGCAAATTTTTACCTCTACATAAATAAGAAGAACACAGCAAATCTTAGATATTCTCCTTTCTGAGACACACTCACACTCTTGCCATTACTCTCTTCATGCTGTGGAGGAATGAATCCTGAAAAGGCAAATGTGTCGCCTTCCAATTATGCTACATGGCCAACAGTTGCTGCCGCTCTAGCAAACGGAAAAGCAAGTGTGAGCTCTTCAAGAGCTGCCAATACAACGTGTCTGACTCTAATGTGGTCAAGCACTAAATAAAAAACAAGCATTTCTTCACAATCACTGCAGTGACACGCGGTCATACAGAGAGAGGAAAAAAAAACATGGGAAGGGAGGGAGTGAACTGTTTGCCTTCTGGGCATGAGGTTTATCCTAAGACACTTAAAGGAATCCATTAAATCCCTTTAGCAACCCTTCAGAATCACCAGAATGTACTCCTCTGGTAAAAAGCTAGAGAACCATCCTTACAGCAGCATGCCTGGAAGAGTATCTCCCGTGCTTTGTCAGGCTGAGCTTCAGCACGAGGAGTTAAATTTCATATTGTCACACGTCTTTTCCAGCAGCTTATAACGAGGAATTACTATTCTCCTCCAAAATTTTCTTCTTCTTTCCCCCAACTGTTCAGCCAAATCTACATTAACTCATAGAATGACAAATGCCTTCAGTTACTCAATCAGTTATTTATAATGTTCTAATATGCTCAATTAAGTTTCTCTTTTTTGGGTTTAACTATTACGTAGAGATATCCCCCACTTATTCCTGCTGCATAAATGCTTTTAGGAAATTTACCAAGACAGTAATAACATCCCTCTTTCACTAAATCAATTTTTACTAATCCCTACATGATCTTAGAGACCATGAAGAATACTGATCATGAGACAGGGACTCACCCAGCTCTTTCACCCCAAGCAACAGTGTCACAGATTGGGAAAGACAGCTGGCAGAACAACTTCAGAAAAAAACCCAAAACAAACAACCAAAACCAAAAACCAAAAACCACAAAAGCCACTAAAATAAAAATGAATAGGGAAATAAATAAATAAATGAGAAAAAAACCCAACAACAATCAACCAAAAAAAAAAAACCCAAAAAACCAAAACAAACCAAAAACCCAAAAAACCCCTCCAGAAGAAAAAGAACCCCAAAAGCAAATCCCCAAACCACCTAAAAATTCAGCACCATTGATGTTTTCATGGGGCTATAAAATGGCCAGGCACATTTTTGAGGGGTCAATAACTCCCCAAGGATTTCTGAAATTTAAACAGACTCCAGCGCTTAGTTGACAGATTTCAGACAGGCTGACGAGCTTTTAAACTATTTTACAAGGCATTGCTGTGCAAGAATGAACCCTGTGGAAATATCCATCATCTATGATCCTTGGAAAGATTTCCTCAGTCTGATAGTGCTCTTTGTGATGAGAACAGACATTTTGGAAGCAAAGAAGTCACACAAAGTTGCAGAGCTCTGAAGGAAAGAGGAACAGATGGTTTCACTAATGAGTTTTCTAAAACACACCCCCTGTCCTTGGTGGACACGGTGCAGGAGCTAAAATGTTCCAGTGATTTTTTTCTTAAATAACTAGACCTTTTCTAAACAGATCTTCATCGTCAAATTGCATTCAATTCTAGCAATCAATAAGCAAAAGTTCTGGTTTGTTTCGTGGTTTTTTTTTTCCTTCATGCCATAACAGACTCAACAGAATCATGCGGCTGAATTCTCACTCAGTTAACAGACCTTTCCCAATAATTTATGAGGACTGAGCTCACTGATGCTAGGCATCAAGAAGGAGGTATTATCATTATCAATAAAGGCAACTTCAACTTTTGGGGTTCATCTATTTTTAAAATATTATTTAAAGCATGCCGAACAGAGAGTAATTTCTTCTTGTAAGAAATGGAATTAGCTGCTGTGGTAAATAAGTATCATGATATGAACTTCTAGAAAATAATTAATTCTATAGGATTTGACTTCATAACAACAAATACCAATTTACTCTTACTTTAAATTATTGAACAGTATTTTTAATTTGCATTATGGAAAAATAAGACATTGAAAAGTAATGGAAAACTTTGGAACTGATTTTTAAGAGTTCCTGAATTTTTTTCCTTCATTTATATGCATTTGTGCATTTGCTGTGTCACTTTTTTCATGGTATAACATCACTATGAGCGTTTTTAGGAAACAGAGAAAAATAAAACTCACCAAAAAATTAAAACATGATTCAATCAATATATCTGACAGCAAATACAACTGCTTGGAGATAGGATAGTTTTAGCTTTTTACTGTAGACTCTTATTACCATATTCTTGCTAAAAGTATGACACTGATTATTATTCTTTGCTTTTTCACTGAAAAAATACAAATTGTGTAAACAAATGCGAGCAGACATTGCTGTTATTTAGCAACCACTCCTTGTATCGCTTTGGAGATTGCCACAGAGCCTCTAAGGTGGATCCATGACATTCCCACCACTGGAAATGGATCGATGAGCATTACAGGAGGGAGCCCAGAGCTGCTGTGCTTGTGCCCAGTGAGGCCAAGGGTTGCTGCAAGCACAGCTCCTGCCAGGGGGGAAACACCTGCCCCAGGTGTTGCAGCTGAGAGAAGCCATTCAGCAATCCCACTGCTCTGAATTCCCTGGGACAAGGCTCTGCTGGCAGCATGGTTTCTATTGCTGCATTAAAAAAAACCTTTTAACTGATATTAGTATTTTCTATCAATTTTGAGAGAAGTTCTGCTGTAACACATTGAACAGTAGCCAAAAGGCAAATCAGTAAAAGCCAGTTTTCTCAGTGGATGGAGAGCTGCATTACCTTGCCTCACCTCCAAGTAAAAGAATGATGTAAAGAGAAAAAAACAATGCACTAATGGATGCTGGATGTTTGTCCAAACTTTCCACTTCTAGATCCTGGCTATTAAATAAATAACACAGCCATTGGCACTGCCAAAGGCACCACATCTGTTTGGGAATTTAAAATATTCCATACTTCATTCCAAAATCATAACAAATAATTATGGTGCTATTTCAAGTCTTGGTTGTTCGTTTGTTTTTTTTTTTCTTTTAAGATAATAATAATAAATTTTGGAGGGGAAAAGCTATCATTTCAAAGTGTAAAACTTTTATAAGTTTTTAGAAGGACATAAGCAATAAACACTGATTAAACATCTGCACAACTTTAAAAGCCCCAACCCTTCTGCAGTATTAGACTGTATATAGGGTAATTTGCTCTGTTACCATAACTCTGGTAGGAAAAACTCAAGAATTTTTAAAGAAACTGGTTATCATTACGGTCCACAGCCACGATTAAAATTTCAAGTAGAATGTAAGTTTTTATTGCAGACACAAATTGATCAATTTTTGTGAATTAATTTATTGTCAGGAATGAATAAAGCTCTTGAAGTTTAGAGTACCAAAACTTTCACAATTACTTAAAAATCTTAGTGGGAGATAGTACGTCTCAGAAAGAAAGATTATTTTGACAGCATTAATCATGCATCAGTGCAGCATTCCTCTTTTTGCAGCTACAAATGCATTGTAAGAACGTAATGATTATTTGAGATCAACATGCTTATTCCTAAAGGAAAAAAGAATCCAGATTGTTTAAGTTTTTATTTTCTCTCTTCTTTGATAATTGATTAATTTTACTTGGTAGAATTAATTAGTTTTAATTGATCAATTTCTGCTAGTTATTAGTTTAAAGAAGATAAATGTTCTGATGTTATCCCATTCTTCTCTAGGAATTTAATTTTCATTTTTTCCATTAGTCTTAGCTATGGTTAGCAGCTGACACTCAGAGATCTTTTTCGAAAAAGATGAAATTCAGTTACGAGGTTTACTGAAAACCTCCATGAATGCAAGACAAGAAGACACAAGAATATTTCTCCTCTAGTCGGAATATACTTGATGGTTGTCAAAAGAATTTGTGCACTGGAATGATGCCTCCTCTTTCCTTGTAATACATTTAGATGTGCCATTTTAGAACATCTCAATGTCTTAACATAAAATATAGGTTATGTTTAACAATTCATAAACAATTTGCTATTTTTGCAACTCTTGGAAAGCAGACATTCCTCACTGCTCTCGAAGAACCTAGCTTGGTTAAAGTTCAAGCTCCTAAATTCATAACATTTTTCTACATTAATTATTACTTTATCATCCATTATCTTCAGTTAGACTCCCCTAGATTTATATAACAGATAAAACAAGATGTGAAAAAAAAATATTTAGGACTTGAATCTCTAAAACTTTCAAGCTACAACTTTGAACTACTGACTAGAACTACAAGTTTTTAAAAGTCACAGCTGCGTGTAATTTATCTGTGCAAATTATATGCAATCTATCTCTTGGATGTTATGGAAACTTCATGAATAAGTAAAATTGCATGACTGGAATGAATGAATACCGAGTGATAGACACTCCATTCCTGAGCAAGCCTTTCTTGCATGCGTCAAGTATGGCAAGGAAGAAGCTGCCAAATGTTGTGTGAGTTGAACCATTGAAGAAGTAAAACAATCCTCTAAAATGTACTGCAGAGTGTCATATCATGATAGTAAAATGGAAATTACTTTTTGAAGGAAACTCTCATATCTATGTGTTCAAGAGGCTTTACTTCGTCAGGGATGACCTCTCTGGCAGATGATCTGGCAACTCACTTTATGTCAAAAGTTCAAAAGCTATTTGAGAAACTTCCTTGAATCCAGTGCCAGCTCTTTTTGCTAACCAACAACTTTTCAAACAGAGGCAAAAACAAAGACTGTCGCTGCACTAAGGCTTTCAGTGAAATGAGCTGCCATTTTGATGGTGTTTAGCTGCAATTAGGACAAAATAAGAACTTGCCACTAGGTAGGTGAAGCAGGTATTGGAAATGCTTTATACTCACAGCATGCAAAGGATTTCAAACTCAGATTTAACCTGATTTAACACTCACCAAAACCAGAGCATGCAGATGTCGTAAAAATATAGTTACTGTGAAAAATATGGCATTGGATCGTAACTGGATTAGAATCTGATGACTCTTGTAAAGGTCCTCACTCTCTGCAGTGAGAACAAATATGGAGGGCATTCTATATGGAATGCAAGACTGCAACTTTTCCGCAAGACTTTAACTGCTTGCTCTAAGCACAAGGCTTTGCCAGCTCAGTAGCTGCAACAGAAACTTAGTTAAAACCAATTCTGATGACAGCTGGTTACACACTTAAACTTTTGTGGTGTATCTATAGCCTATGCAAACCTTAAAAAAGCATATGAAGTGAACCTGGTTTCAGCTCTCGCCCAGTCTATAGCCAAACTTAGGTATGAACAACAGAATTTTACTTATTCTCACATAGTGATGAGATCTAAAAGTATGATCAATGATTTTGTTAAGGACACTTTTTATTCATACTTTAGAACAGCTTTATTTTAACAAGACTGCTATTGGTTTAAAGTTCTACATGGGAAAATACCACATAGGAATTTCAAAAAACAGATCCAATGGATAAAAAATAAATAAATAAATTTGACTAAAGGATGAATGTGAGAAGCTTTATCAATTGCTAAATCCATTCCCCTGGGTGAGGTATATGGATGTCCTTGTATGTATTTGGGAGCTACTTATTGATCTGGAGAATTGCACAAAACAAGTGAAGGAAAAAATAATGCTTATGTGATTTATTTGTGTTTTCCTTAACAACACAGTAAAGTAAGTTAAGCTACTTTGTCAGCTGTTAAAAAAAAAGTCTTCATAGGGAGAACATTGGAGCATCTGATTGCTTTATGGAGTAGCTTTTGATAATATCATAATGAAAAATGAAATTTCTTACATTTTTGTTTTAAGCTCAAACAATTTTATTGGTTAGGAAGACAAGTCCTATCAGACCAAGATAGGCTACAGTTCATGTTATTGATAGTCTGGACAAGAATAGAAGGTTGCTTTGTTGGTTTTGGCTGGGGTAGAGTTAATTTTCTTCACAGGAAGTGGTATAGGATGCATTTTGGATTTGTGCTGGAAATCGTTTGCTAACACTGGGATGTTTTCCTTATTGCTCTCCCCTATCCCACAGGGACGTGAGGCAGATTTGATGGCTGGGGTTAAACCACAATGGCTACTGACGTTCACTATTAGTGCTACTCTAAAATTTTTAAATTAGCGAAAGTCCAAGTGACTTTTGTCTCTTAATTTGCACAAATTTTTTATGACCATCTCTAGAACAGGATAAGAAGTTATGAAGATCAAATGCAACATTGCACTAACCAAGGAAATGATAAATGTAATCTCAATGGATATTGCAGTTGGATAGACAGAGATATATTTGGTAGACTGTAACTGAAAAATACTCAGAAATAAATTAATAGAAAAGGGAATCTTTGAACAAACGTAATCTGCCCAAGCCAAGACAAAAAGTCATTTGGTTTAACAGCTCATCCACTGTAGTACCATTATTTAAACATCCCCATGGAAAAAAACAACCCAAAAACCAGAGAGAGAATCACCGTTATTTGCTCTCTAAAAATAAAGTGATGAAAATTTAAATAGTTAAATAATACCTGCTCTGGTCATACCCCTTCCAGTTCACTGCTATTCCGAATAAAAATAAGTATCTCCTCTAGTATCACAGGTAGTATATCAATATTTATAACTTAGTAAGCAGCATAAAGCTAACAATTGCTTATGGTGCAAGAGACACAGAAAATGCTGTGAAGGAAATCTAGTTTTCCTGAACAATACTTCATATATAAAATCACATTTTCAAGGAAGACTGTTCAAGCTAGATGGAAACATATTCATTAAGAAAGTCTGCATAACATTTGGGAGGATTCATTAATTTTCTTTCAGCTTTGAAGGTTCCAACTTCTCTTGTGAGAGTGAGTGAAGCAGTACCCACAGCAGAGGAAGAGAAATTTACAGATTCTCAGCCTACTTGGACCTGCAGAGATTCATGGCATGATGTGAGATGTGTCTGAGGGCGCTGGAGGATGCCCTAGGAAGGTTTTGGCACGGTCTCCCATAGCTGTCGCGTCCTCCCATCAGTGAGTGACAGCAGATTTGGACCACAAGGCAGGCAGAGATTGCCTGGGCTGCCAGGACCCACCGTGCTGAAGCTCCAGCTGACAATCTGTGCACAGAGGTGTCTCCCAGGGACCACAGGGGACTGGCACCGGGAATTGCCTTCATTCATGCAGGAGCGTGAGAGGACAATGCCCTCACTCTCAGCAAAACTGCGCATGTCCACGAATGGAGGGGCAGCAGTCGATGTGCTGGGAACAGGGCTGCTCTCCTGAGGGGCTGGGACAGATTGGAGACATGGCTTGATGGGAAACCACTCAAGTTCAGCCAAGGCCTTACCAATAAAAGATTCTGACACACTGGAATGAGTCCAGCGGAGACAACCAGGATGGATGGGGATAGGGGATTACGGAACACATGAAAGGCATCAAGAGAAAGGTTTGCTCAGCTTTAGAAGAGAGAGCTAAGGAGACGCATTATTGCTCCTTGCAGCTTCCTGTACTCCGAGAAATGCATAGCAACAGTCTTACAGGCAAAGACTACAGGTTTGAACATGGGAATCCTGATTAGGTATTAGGAGAAAAATATCTGGTTTTACTTCCATCACTGAAGGTGTTCAAGACTGTGATTCTGTGTGACGTAGCTGGTCAAGCCCTGAACATTCTGGTCTGAAGAGAACAACTGTAACAAAGGGGTTAGACTACTTAACCTCCAGAGGTCCTTCTCAAACTAAATTGTTGTATGATTCTGCAAGAGGCAAGGATCTTAACAAAAAGAGAAAAAAACAGTGAATCTATGCTACTGATCCGTCATTTGGTTTCCTTTTTTTGTTTATTTTTCTTTTCCTCCAAGTCAGTATTGTTATACTAAACATTAGTCTGAGCCTTTATTATTACATAAAACATTCCTTTATTCAAATGTAATGAAAAGCTCATTATGACTTTCCAGCTACCAGTGCGAACAGTGTACCTAGCCAAATGGTAATTGTATTGGTCTTCCTTCTATTCCAATACAGCTCTGAAAGTTGTGTCCCTCAAATGAATAATTACCTACAGAATAATTAAATGTTGCTGATATGGTCTACTCATCCCACTTGTACACAGAAACAGCAAACTCTGTCTTCCCTGAAATCTATCTCCGTCATGTTGGATAAGCTTACTGCCCATCACACGGCTGGCATCGATCCCTACTCAATTACAGATGAACATAGCACCATATTAAAAGACAAATAAGGTTTAATTTTAATCACAGACAGCCTGTAAGTCCATGTTCCATTATAGATTAAAAGAACCAATTATTTTTAAAAGTAAAGATTTAATGAAAGGCCTTACTAATATATAGACACATTGCTCTCTCTGCATTCTAAGTCAGACTCCGCAGTAATGGCTGAAATTGCTGCAAGCAATCCAAGCAAGGCATGGGGATGCAACCTGGAGAAGAATGTTTTCCCTTCAGATACAAATACACCTTCTCAACAGGGTTTCTTTTGCAAGATTTCTCTTTCAAAAGAGTAAAATCACAGACCATTTATAGTCAAGAAATTAACTCTGCGGCCAGAGTTTTATTGTTACTAAGACAGAGTAAATGCAAAATAATTGCATTGAAGCAGACAGAAATTCCACAGTAACGACTCTGAATGCTGCTGAAATCACTTTATCCCAGACTCAGAAAGGTAGTTAGGAGCCTAATTCTCATTTGAATTCAATGGGAGTTAGGCACCTACACATCTCTGAATCCAGACATTATAGCTTTCCATCTGTAACAACAGGAGTTGGCTTGCATAATTAACTCCAGAATCTAGGGCACCAGAATTCTTAGTTTCTTGCTATTCATTCTTTAGCACTAGTTTCCAATCTTCCTTGTTTATTGAGGTAGTATAATGTTTGTGAGACTCTGAACTAATAAAAATGTAGCTCTGTAATGTTGATATAAGCCCTGAGAATGCAAAGATAAAAACATGTATACTTTCGAGAGACATCTACAAAGTGGGTAATCAGACAGTGCTGTTGGTAGGGCTATGAATGCAATTGCACTTGTACAGAGAAAGCACAAGAGGTTATATATATACAAAGTTAACATCCCAGTTCTTAAAGGTGTTTTTATATAATGTCATGGTTTTTTGGGGGAATTTCACATATACTTTTCAACCAGAAATGCCTTAATACATGGCAGACTCTTAATTTCCTAAATTTGGATGTACCTTCTTTAAAAAGGTTAAAATTAAAGCCCTATTTGCCAACAGACTTTGTTATATCAATCTTACAACTACCAATCATAGTTAAAAACAAAAAAACCCCAAACAAAACAGGACTCCTTTGACTAGAAAGAACCTGTATTTTATTTGCTCCCTTAACCTTTGAGGAAAAATGTACCAAATAAAATACTAGTGAGGTCTGTAGAATGAGATCTCAGAAAAGAAATGTGGGCATTTCTGATATATTTTAAGGATCTGTTATCAAAAGATCACTTAGAATACTTCTGATGATGAACAAAAGATTTGGGAAACCTTCTCATCTACTTTTACTCAGCCCTTGCTGTTTCATCCTGCTAAAATCCGTTTGGTTTTGTCCTCACTGATCCCTGAAGGAAAAAAAAATCTCCAGCTTCTCTCCACTTGTTAGGTATTCACAAAGAGAATAGGGGAAAGCAGCAAGCAGTGCTCCAGTGGAACACAGCCCCTCACAAGGATGGTGCATTGCAAAGATTCAACTTCAGAAAACTGCAGCTCTGGAGTGCTCCCACTGTCCATAAACACTTCCACACACACACAATTGACAGAAATTAGAAACTCAATTTAGCAGGCCTAGGATTGTGCAGAACCGAATTCCTACTTTCAGGCTGGAATCCCATTCTTTCTCATTTGTTAATGTTCTTTTAAGTACAACAAATTCCAGTTTTTAGGTATACCACCAAATTCTTCCAACATGTTCTGTGAAGTATCTTAAAAGACACATGAAATCAAGACTTGTTAAATCCCTACACAAAAAACCCATGGAAACAAGATAAAACAAGATATACACAGAAACTCCTGTCTTTGTCAATCTTTCATTAGCAATATGAGGATATGAGTTCTTCAACAGAAGTTAGAGGTTTCACAAAAATATTTAGAATATGCAGAGCTACAGATCATTCTTTAGTAAAATAATTGTGTTGATTTAAAACCATAGTTGGACCAGTAATCCAGGTCTTGACTTGAACAATTATTTTACTATATTGACACCAAATATATTGCACATTAAATATATTATCATTCAACTCTGTAAACTTTCTAATTCACTTTTAGCTATTCTAATTTCTGGCTGTGACTTCTATAATGAAGAAATGTGTTTTACACGCAAGAAAAATTAGAGAATATTTCCAGGGTTTTCAAAAACCACTTATGTGCTTGCTATCCATTCAGAAGTAGAGCCTTGTGTGTTGGAAATGTGAGCTGATCGCTCACACTGAAAATGTCACCTGCTATTTATTGTTGTATTTTCTTTCTCAGGTTTAAAGGCCTCAGCAATATGTTCTAGCAGAAAACTATCTGGCCATATTGTCTGCTAAATCCTCATATGTATTTCATCTCTGTAAGCAAAACATTCTTCAAAATCTGCACACTGAGTTCTAGACTGAGCTATTACAAAATGCACCTTTATAGAGGTTGCTGAGCAAAGTTCACCTTCTGTGCTGGTTTTAACTAGAGATGATCTGAATTAAGGTTTGCAAAAGCTTTAGTCCTCCTCCAGAGAGTTTGCAGCAGTGACAAATAAGATTTTCTGTTATTAGCTATCACAAAATCTGATACACCATTATGTGCAGAGTAATAAATGTCTTCATTCTCACTGTGACAAACAGCACTGAGACATTTACATGAGGTTGCTGTTGTCACAGACAATAATTAGGTGCTTGATTCTGCCATGGTCTTTCAAAAGGTCTTAGGTACCTCAAATCCATGCCATGATATATATATTATTTTGGGAAAATTTTACATGCATAGTACTGTAATATGCAGAGATATGCATATATGAACTTTCCTTTGAACAATACCTCAATATGAAAAACAGTGCACTCAAAGTCTGAAATACTTAATAAAAACAGCCAGTTTTTATAAGCATAATTTTAAAATTAACTGAGTAATTTTGGCTGCATAATCATACCCCTGAAGGGATGCAATAAAATATAAATTTAATCAAATACATTTTTAGAACACGCTTCAAGCTAGTGCATGTACAATTTTGATCCAAATATCTAGTCATGAGTATAATATCAGACCTTTAATTATAATTTCTATTATAATTGTTCTATTGAAGAAAATGTAGCCAGTGCCCTTACCTGCAATTACGCACACACAGTCTGTGGAAAGAGTAGATAAAGACTCTCCTGTGAGCTGTCCCTTGCTGAGCTAATTCACCCAACTGGTTTAATTTCATTTGCCCTCAGTCTGCCGTTGCAGTGATTACATCTAAATGAAAAGACAAGGAAACACCAAAATGAAAAAAAAAAAAAAAAATCACTAGCTTTATTGTCTAAATTTTCTATTTGACTTCTATTTTTGAACAATCGGAAAGTCAGGGTCACAGAAAGCATGTTGTAAGGAAAAGTGTTTGGTACTTCCTGACAGTAGCATGTGTGAATATCTCATCTAGTGGCTAAAATGTGTGTCTTCATCGAGACTCACTGCAGTGCACACCTGCTGTTCTCTGAGAGGTGCCCTGTGTTTTACTCCTAATATATTGTGATTTATAAATCCAGAAAGAACAGTCGTTTTGGGAAAATCTAGGGTAACACTGCCGCCTGCTCTTCGAAGTTAAATACTCTTTTTAGGCAGCAATTTTAAAAGGTTTTCCTGTGGCACGGTGATCTGAGGGAATACCCAAATGCTTATTTTAAATATCCTTACACTAATACATAAGTTCCAATATTATCATATACATCATCTTCTAATATTTATTTCACTGTAGCTTCTGCAATTCATGTGGAGCTTTGGAACCTGCACTGCTGCCTCTGTTACCAACGTCCAGAGGATGGCAAAGCCATCCAGGTGTCCATCCATGCGAGACCTTATTTCCAGGATAGAACTACCCCTGGAGACAACTCAGTCTCTTTTCTTGTATGTGCTATGGACTCGCAGTGTTACATTTTCATGCAGTGCACCATTTATCAAAAAGAGATGCTAAAAACACATTAAAGCTACTCCAGAAAGAAATTAGGCATAAAACTTTTATCAAATGGCCCAGGACTTCCTTTCTACCACTTAATCCACAATACAATCCTTTTCTCTGGAAAGTATCAAATCCTTGTCACATTTTACAGTTGCTTCATATGGCCCAGTTCATTGTTCACAATATTGTTTTTATTGTTATACAATAAAATTCAACCCAGTAATGGTCAAAAATCTTTTTCCAGTGAATTTCAAGCTACACAGTGTAATTGTGTAGATATAATGTCAATTCTTTTGAACATGAGCCATATATAGAATTTTACATGAAGTCTGTTCCTCCCCCAAAATCCACCTTGACCTTGCAAACGATAAAGTTGTTAGCTTAGTCTCCCGGGAAAATCACAGTAATAAATGCTAGGCTATTAAAAGGAACCATACAATAAATTTCAATCCAAAGACAACAAATAAACAAACAAAAACCAGTCTTGCCAGTAAATCCTAAACAAAGTAGCCCCGAAAGACGGCCTGGGGTGGTGATTAAGCCCTGTATCAATAATTGGATTAATTCATTCAATTGATCAGATACATAATCATGAAACAAAGAGAAAATGGAAAAATACAATAAGCATACACAGCTACAGTGGCCTCTCAGGCAAAACAGTGTAATGTAAGGATTTTTTTTCCATCATGTGACTCATTATGCAGTGCTAATTACATCATCTCCCCATCTTTCTGCCTCTGGGCACTCAATTGCTATGGATTGGTTGCTTTCCCTGAGGCTGCTGATACATTTATAATAAGCGTGGAGTAACCTCAAAGCAATGAATCCCACCCCCTTGGTGAATTTATCTTAAACAGAAAATGTTAGAAAAAAACCCAAATATCTTATTTAAAAAAATATCAAGGATGTTCGGCTCAGCTTCTGAGAAGGCATTTTGTAATTGGAAACCAGCTTGATCATGCAGATGTCTGGCTTGCGCTCCTTTATATTCTTCATGTAGGGATTTAAGAAGTACAGCAGCTTCTATACAAGTCCATTTAAATGATTTGGGCACCAAGATTTTTCTTTCTGAATTAATTAATATGTATTCATATGTGACTGCTTCTGATAATGACATGAAATATATATAAACCTTGATCATACATATTTGAGTGGACAGTGCCCTTGTTCTGTCACTATCCATGCAACTTCCGATTTGGAAATAGAGATTAAAATATTTGCACTTTTTTCCAAATACTTTCCAAGGTCAAGGCAAACCATTGGTAAACTATAAATCCAGGAAACATCTTTCCAGACCTTCTGCAAACACCTATAGCACAGCGACTTTGATGAAGATGTGCTAATTGTCACAGAGGTATTCAAAAGGTTTATCTCTTTATTTAGAAAACAAACAGCTTGTACCTGAGCAAACATATGTTGAGGGAGATTCCTATCAAACATTTTCTCTTCAATGATTCTAACATGCTCAGCACATCAGTGGTGCAAACCATGATGTTATCTGCAACAATATCGATACTTATTTCCAAAATATTTAATGACTTAAATTGAAGTCTAATCCTCTGAATTATGGGATGGCTAAATTCCTTACATCACATTTATTCAATACATCCATGATGAACATCCACCTTCACATTAGGAGATCACTTCAGACATGTCTCAAAATGAAGAGCACCAACCAGTGGGATCATCAGAACTCATGGAGTAAAAACAGCTCCATGGAGCTACATCACTCATTTAGCATGAATGTTACGGGAATGTTCCCTGGCTGGTTTGGGTTTTTTGCATATTATTGTATTTTCATTCCGTAGCCATTACTGACAAGCTGCACAATAGAAACCATAATTCTGATTACCTTGTACTCAAATTACAATGTAGATTTTTTTTCTGTCACAGTTCAAACCAGCAGCACATCCAGCTGCTTATCTCTCCTGCTAACAGTGATCAAGAAATCTGACCACAAACTTTTCTGACCTGTCAATACTGAAGGAAAGCCTTATTGTAATGCTGAGCAGACATTCACTGTGCAAATCAGAGTACTAAAACTGACCACCGACCCCACATCCACATGAAAAATACATTATAGACTTGTATGTACTTTTTCTGCACGAGCAGAAAATGCAGCTTTTGTTTAATCCCTCTCTGGACTCTTGCATTGATGCTTCACAAAGCCTTATGCCCCAAATACTGCATCCTGGATCATTCCCCTCTCCCCCTCAAGACAGAGGAATGCATCCTCAAGAGATGGATGCCACAAAAAGATTCTCTGCCTTAAAAATTCTCTCCATTTTATAGTAACATGAGTCAAAGCCACAGCCAATTATGGGGACAATACACAGCAGCATATCCATGATTGCCACAAAGGAAGCACACACAAGTGGGGCCCTCAGAGTTTCGGTAGTAAAATAAAATATAACAGCCCACTAAGAAATGTTAAGTCTCCTTTCTATGAAAGCAATAGCTGCATCTAAATAAAATCAGACATAAGCAGTAGCTGCAGAGGTGGAGAAAGCTCAATGTTATTAGCATTTCTGAATGTTAACAATGTTAACAAATTCAAGTATTTATGAGGAAGAATATAGGGGGAAATGTTTGCTAGCGTGCCTTTTATGACATGCAGAGAATTAGATCCATAGGATACAAAAGAATACAAGAAATTCAAGGACTCTCAGTGCCTGACAATAACATAAACAAGGGTGTAGAAAAAAGTAGTCAAATCAGTACTACATGATAAACATATTTACCTCTCTCAGGCTTAAAGTTATTTTTCTATTGAAAGAGTGGAAAATAACTGAACTCCTGAGATAAGCTGAAGGTTTGGTCATTTCCTCTGCAAAATTTGTATACTCAAAGTATTTCACACACTCACCTTTTCTGATTTTTTTTTTTTTTTGGGCTGTTCCTCTTTTTGTTGGTTGTTGATAAAAGAAAAGGCTAGCAGTTTATCTACAGCAAGAATTTACAGCTGTAACAACACTTCTAGGTCACCAGCTTCAGCTTGCCAGGCTGACACCTGGGTAAACTCATGAGTGCCAAAGACACGGAATCCAGAAATTCCCAGATTTAAAAATTTTTAAAAAAAAGGGAAACAAAAGGGGAAAAAATAAGGGAGTGGAACATAACTATCATGCCAATTCCTTTAGGTACCAGACTATAGATTTTGCAGGAGTAGGAGCTCCACCCTCTTTTGAAAATTTCACAATACACTGAAAATTTATGAAGATTTAATGGGAGAGAAAGAGGGAAGCTGACAGAGTGCAAAAATATCTTTTCAATTTACAGTACCTTCACTTGGGAAAGCTGGCAGGCTGTGGTCCATATTCAACATAAGAGATGGAATTTGAAAAGAGAGAGCAACCCCTTTTCTTTTAATTAAAATTCAGATTCCTCTGTCCCTAAAAGGTCTACCATTGGAATCTGAAAGAAGGCCACTGTGCTTCACCAAGAGTAGAAAAGAAACTCCAGATCCACTGAAAGGATTAACAGCTGCTACCAACAGCACAGAAGATATACTGGGTCCAGCCATTAAATATATAAATGATGGATACGACCTGAATAAGTTTTGCAGTATCTCAGTCCTTTATTTGGCGGTTAAGTTTTAATCATTTGTGGAAAACAGAAATTTAATAATGGAAACTTCTTGGTTTAGCCATCAAAGATTAAACTATTTTTAGAAGACTAAGTATCCGAAATTCTGTCTAGCAAAGTGTACATTTAATACTGCAAGTGTTTAACCTCTCTAGCCATTTATTAAGTGGCACAGTACACTCACAAACTCCTGATATTTTGAAATCCAGAACTGGATTTTGATCCAATCAAAACTCTAAAAATCAAAAGATAAAAAAAACAAGTCCTATGCCTGTGGTTTGCAGTATAAGAAATGTTGAAGGATAAATGCAGTCATTCTGAATTTTTTACTATATAAATTCAAAATTGATCTACATGGAAGACTGTTTAGAACACAACAAGGCTAATACTGCAAAGAACTGAACAAAAATCCATAGTCGCTGTAAAAATTCAGCTTAAAGTGACTTTGCTGGTGAGCTTCAGTGGCACTCTGAAAGGGTAACTTAGAAATGAGGCAAACCAATTGGCATGAAAATTCCTAAGAAATGCGATTTTTTTTTCTCAACTCAGTCCAGTAACAAGGAGGTGATTCAAATTATTCAGCAGATGGCTCAGATGTAAGAACAGCTTGGTAGAAGCAGGACAAGGCTAATTAGAGTATTATGCCTGTGCCTCTTCTTCTTTATTTTCTACATCATTCCTTTTTCCCTCCTAGAGAGTGTATACAGCCTCTCCATTTCTCTTTCAAATATCACCTTAAATCCCAGCCACGCTTTCTGCAGCAACACACCCGAGAAGGGCAGGATAAGCAGGAGATGTGTGCTGAGCAGGAGCCAGGGGCAGAGCTTCTCTCCAGGCAGGGGTGCTGCTCTCTCCAGGGCTTGCAGGGAAGCTGCTGCTTGCTGCACTCACAGCTGCTCAGGTAAAGACACCTGAAAATACCCTGAGGATGCTCATGTGGGTCACTGACTGCCTTTCTGTCTGCTGCTGCCTAAATTCCGATCATGGGAACGAGTAAGATTGAAGGCCATGGATTTCGCACACCCAGTAAGATGAGACTATCAGAAAGATACATTGGAATGGATAAGATTATTGACATTCGCAAGACTGCACATCTGTACCAGAGAACAGGAAAACCATTTTGTCTTGTGATCTAAGTCAAACTCATACAAGCAGCAAATACTGTCCTGCTGCAAAGTTTGTTTCTTTTTCTATTTAAGCTATCAGGGGAAAATGTATCTGCCTATGTGAATGAATAGCTACTTCTCTATTTCATAAGTAGATCATGTGCTATACATGGCAAGAATTACAGTCCATCTAATGCAGAAATATAAATCGTATGTACCCTGAGACCACCTACTAATTTCTTTCTTTGCTCATACAAATTAAGTGTGATTGTTAAGTTTGTTTCTTGTCTAAATTACATTAAGGAGACAGATGAGGATCCTTTATACAAATTCTTTATATTCAAGATAATCTAAATGTGTATTGCTTGAAAAGGCTGCCACCAATGCCATCTTAGCAAAACATAATTGGGGACAAGAATACACGAAAGCCATTTACCATTGTCTTTCTTTTCTCTTAACAGAATACACTACAATCATATCTGTGTTGAGCCATTGTGAGATATGCAGCATTACAAGATTTCTTGGCTATACATTAAGAGAGCAGCAGTAGGGCTGGAAAAAACAACCGAACCAAGATACCTGGGTGACAAATAACATCTATATATGAGACATGAATCTAGTGTGGCATACATTAGTGAATTGGCAAGTCACATTTAGTGAGTTTTTAGAGACCAGGGTTAAAACAATATTTATTACTGATTACAACTTGAACTCCAAGCAGACCTGTACTAACAAATTTTCTAAAGCCTCTTAAAGTCAATGCGGTTAGAGCTGAAAATATCCCCAGCATCACGGAGCAGTAACCTGGAGGTACAGAAGCCAGCCGCGTGTCACCTACCCTGACAATGCTCTCTCTGAGGAGAAACTGCTAGGGTAGAGAAGGTGCCAGAGTAGTGACAAGATGTTCAGATTTCTCTTTGCTGCGCTCCACCGCCGACCTGTATGAAACAGGGACTGCATGCAGCCATCATAGTAAAGATCAGTGCACGAGCAGTTTTAAATCCTTCTTTGGAATCTGTGAATCTCAAGGAAGAATAAATATCTTCCCTTTTCTAATGAAGTTGTTTCTGACTTAATGAGATCAAACTCGAAGAAATATTTCCTTTTGTTTCAAGCACATGCAAATATTTGAAATTACCCAAGTTGGCTTCAACACAACCAAGTCCCAGCACAAATTTAACAGTGACACACAAAGAAAAGCTGTTGTGACTGGCCCAGCGAAATAACCAAATCCACAGCTCAGAGGGGGCACACACTAATATGAAGAAGTGATATTGCAAATGTGTCCCAACACAATTTCTTTGCTTCAACCGTCATATTTAGCAAGTGTATTGTTATTTACATTCAGTTTTTAAGCTGCAGCCATGCTCAGCTGGGTCAATATGGTTTCGGGCATAATCTGAAAACTTATATAAAAATCTCTATATAACATATATATGACAATGCAGAGTCCATTCAACTTTATCTCATTTTATATAAGATAATGCAGCCTCCAGCAGTGATTGAATTAACATACTGTTTTTAGGCAAAGAAACTGTGAAAACCATCATGTAAATGGAAAAAGTTTTTTACCATATTTTTAGTAAAAAATCTTCTAGAGAGCGGACAATCTCCAACGCAATAATTTGGAGATGTTTTAATCACACCATCTGGGTTGTAGAACTAACGAGCAAAAAGGTGTTCCTATTAGTGTCTAACAGTAATTGTTATTTTAATTGGCTGAAATAAACTCTGCTGCCCCCAGGCCAATCATAACACTGTTCATGTAGACCTGCTTTCCCTTCAGAAGGTAGAAGTGCAATGGAAAACTGCCCTGTGAATAAGTAAGAAGCTAAAATAAAGCAGTTACTGATTTTCATAAAGATTGTTTGGGGGGGTAAAAACAAAACAAAAAAACCTGCACCCTAAAAATAAAATTAAATACAATACCATAAATTTTCCTGGACACTAAAGCTTTCGGGTATTACAGAATATTTTAATCATGCATCTGGCATGAAAATTAATGGAGAAAGTGTGGTCTTGTAACTACTTCATCTTCTGGCTTTTCTGACAAGAATCCCATCTAGGTGAATAATGAATAATCTGGTGATTTAAAGTTTTTTTGAAGACAAGGACATTAAAAATAATCTTAGAAACAGATATTTTACAAAATATCATTGACCGTCATGTTCAAGGTAGAATCAAGGTCCCTAACCAGTGAATCATAGAAATATTTACTTAAGTGAATATTTGCATCAAAATCACACACTATCCAAGTCTTCGTCTGTTAATAAGGAGCCCTCCTTGGTGCTTATCTCACTTTGCTCTGTAGAGCAGAGCTACAAAATGTCTGTGCTGGAATGGCTCAGGGCCCCTTCTCACCCCTCCCCAAGAGCATCCCAATCACAGCTTTTGAGATGTTTCACCAACCTCCTGAAACTGGAGCCCCAGTTGAATTAAAGACTCCCTGCTGACCAGAAGAACATGAACCTAATGAAAGGAGTGAATTCAGACCCTGTAACACCAGCTGATGTCCCCCCACTACAGTCAGGCTTTCGGACACATGGACACATGGACACTTTTTGCTCCTCTTCCTCCCCGTTTGAAATGGACAATGTCCAAACAGAGGGAGTCTTTGAGACACAGCTCAGCATTTCCAATTAGATATTCCAAGCTCTGCTCTCAGCAGGGTGGCTGCTGTGTTTTCTATCCAGTGATGATTAGCTGTCCCCAGAGGGTCCTACAGTGCCTCAGGTTATTATAAACACAGAGTTCTTTCGGATTTCCAGCCTTTAAGTGCCCTGCCTATCCAAAGCCTGAGGAGTTAGGCCCTTTGTAGGCAGTAGCATCTTGTCATGTTGCTATTGGTTCAAACTTAAAAGTGTTGGGATAGATTTATTCTGGGTATGAGCAAATATACCAAAAAGGAAAAAAATAAACAAAGTATTTTTGCATCAAAGGCAAAGGAGAACATAGGAGTTTTTCCTACCTCTGTGTCTAAAAACAATTGTTTACACTAACTTCACTAACTTCTATATTTAACTGTGTCCTGGTCCCTTTGTTGGGGATAATGATCCTAAAACACCAGCAGGATTTTGGTTAACACTGAAACCAAGTGACTGATTTACCTGTTGAGACTAAAAGCTTTTTCTGCAGGAGATTGTAGCAGTCTGGGGCCTCCTACAGACTGTACCCTCCTGAAGGACTTCAGGACTTCCTGCTATTTCATTTGATATCTTCACCTCCCAATGCTTAATAACAGTATTTTAAGGGATCAGTAAAGAAACAAAAGTTGTTTTTTTTTTAAAAATGAAATAGCTTTAATAATGTCACCTTGCTGCTCATTGTGTTTGCCATATGTTAAGGTATAGAATAGAAAAACTGCTTAGGCAATTAAAAAATGGAAAACCAAGATTATATCTTACGTTGAAAGGCAGGGTCTTGTTATCAGGGAAATAAAAGTAGCATTTGACATTTTAGAGGATTGAGCTTTGACATAGCTATGGTTGAATGTCTCATATGCTATAAAAGGTTTTTACAATAGTTATATTCTGCCTTTATAAAACAACAGCAGCTACTATTTACAAATTCAAGATTTGCCAGACCTTTGCAACAATAGTGGCTCCAGCTTATGTTTATATCTTTTGTTTCATGGACTTACACATATATTCTGGCTCCATGCTTCTACTATTAAAAAAAAAAATACCACGAACAAATGAGTTTGGCTCTGTTGGGAAGACAAGACATACCTTTTCTCTGATTAGAGCCTTTGTGTCATCCAGACAGTCCAAGGTCTTGCCTGGCCTTATTTAGCTCTGGCAGCAATTCTCCAGCAATTAGGAAATTGTTCCTTGAATTAGTTTTAGTTAGTTTTAATTTACAGTGATGACAGGCAGTTATTCACCGTGGAGTGAATGAACACATTCCAGCAGAAGTTGCTGTGGGAAAGGGCCCCAAGCACAAATCCTAAGGATCAGTCCAGGACAACATTCTATTATTCGTGTGAAACGAATTTCAAAGGAAACAAACAAAAATACTGAACAATGGAACCAATGGAAAGTTAAAAAAAAAAAAAAAAAGGCAAAAAAAAAAGGGCAGGCTATATTTTATAAAAACAAAGCAAAATCACCCCAAAACTGGGAAGAAGGAAAAAACTGCCAACATCAAAGGGCTCCCAAAAGAAAGAAGGAGGAAACCTCCCTCTCTAACTTTCTCACAGCCCTCCTGGCAAAGGCTTCAGGATGTGACAGCGTTTTGTAACCCCCTCCTCCCCGTGATGGGGACTGTCATACCTGGTACCCAGGGGGACACCCTTGCTACAGTTTACTCTGATTTACCATTCTGAACAACAGATTTCCAGAAAACAGCTCTCGAAACAGAAAAAATTCTGAATTTAAGTTATCCTGACTCTCCTCAAGGATGCTCATTTTAACCAGTGCTAATTTACCCTTTTTCATCTGGAGCAGCTCCTTTGCTATAGTCAATGGTGTCATGTGGAAACATCAGGAACAGATGTGGGTGATTAATAACTGTAGAAAAGCTAAATTTTTTATGATAGCCCACATAAATCTCTCTACTATGAGATGTCAGCTCTTCAGTCTGTAGCCTTTGTACAGTTTTCTTAGGTGTTTGTTGCTTTTTTCTCCTTTGAAGTACTCAGATGATAAGATCCTAATTATAATGATGCAGTAATTATCAGAGACCTGCAGCACTAAAGGTTGATATTTATTGGCTTTTGTAATTTCAAAACTCAAAAAAAGTCCTTACAGCCAAGTAATCATGACAATAAATAAATAAGGAATACTATTTGGAAGTTTATGTTCATAATTTCTTATGTAAAATATTTTAAAGCTACTGGTGAAAGAGGAAATTATGTCTTTTGAGAGTACTCTCATATGTCCATAAACAAACAACTTCAGAATATTAAGTTGAAAGAAAATTCAGCAAAATTACTAATTTTAAAACAACTTCAGCTAAACCTTAGCTCAAGTTTCTGTCTATCTGGAATGGAATTTAAGCATGTGCTTAAACTGTACTGACATTATCCTGTGGCTGAATATATACTCTCAATCTTGCTGAATGAACCAGTAGGAACTGATACCAATTGAACAGATCCTGGGATTCAAAAATATAATTGGTGTTTTCTTCAGTCAGCACACTCCCATCAAATACTCTATAAATCTGAACCCATAAAACACCAATATGAACTAAATTTTACAAAAATAACCCCACAATTGTTACTCCTTTACCTTTTCTAAACAAAATCTATATTTTCTTTTTTTTTTAAACTTAAGAAAGAACCTTAGTAATATCTGCATGTAAAATGTATGCTTCCCAGATTCTATATTAAATTAAATATTGACTTACAAAGCACTGTGCCATTCATTATTTACTTTATTCAATCTGTGGGATTTATTAAAAAATTGATAAGAATGGCTACTGGTAAAATCCCTCCAGGTGAGCTTCCTAGCCAAGCCAATTATGAAATAAGTAAACCTACAGTTACTACAATAAAATGACAGTATTCGATTGCAGCAGTTGGTGATATTTTAAAAGTACGCTTTGAGACACTTACTTGAAATGAATTAGGTGCAGTTTCTTATAAAAAATTTTAAGATTGCTTTTATTCTGTTATTTGCCAGACCTTTCTGTTCTCCTCTGCCCTTTTCTAAGAGTTGATTTCTCTTTTTATTAAAAGGGGTTTTTTCCCTGTATTTCACCAGTTCTCTTTCTCCCCTTATGCTCTCTATTTTAAACCTGCTCGTATATATCTGAGATGTGCTCGGCAGTGTGCTGTAGACCAACTCAAGGAACTGGGAAAGTGTTTTTAAGGGTAAAGAAAAGTTTTATGGGGAGAAGGACATTTCTAGTTATCTATTTAATTGGTGCTAATGGTTGGAATGCTCTGTTGTGTGCAGGAATGAGTTTTGCATACAAGTTGTTATATATGCAATTCTATGGATACAGAGCTCAGGCCTGCATAAGTTTCAATGTCCTTAATTCGGATTTCCCATTAAATTGTAAGAAGTGCACATTAAAGGAATGATCAAAAGCATTCTCAGTATTGTTAACTTAAAAAAAAAAAAAAAAGGGGGTTAGAGGTACAGAATACAGAAAGCATGCTTTTTGGTCTTGTTGGGTTCAGGTTCTTTTTTGTTTGTTTGTTTGTTTGTTTGTTTGGGGGGGGTTGGGGTTTTTTTTAGGTTTTTTGTTTGTTTTGGGGTTTTTCTTGTTTGCTTGTTTGTTTTTAGTTAATAGTTGTTTTTTTTTTTATTATGTGAATAGATAATTTTTCACGCTATGGGGGAACACAATACTGTGTTGCATGATACAACCTCCTGCTCTCCAACCTTCATTTCTTTCATGTTGTGTGAGCCTCCGGGGCCTTCCAACAGGGATGCACTTCACCTTATTTTAATCCCCAGACTAGGTCAATAACTTTCCAATAGAAAGACCCTGTAAATCACGTTGGGGGGGGGGATACAGCCACAGATGTTAATTGGTCACATCCTTGCTTTGAAAGCCCATAGCTCGTTTGAAAATGGAGAATTAAAGTGCACAAAACTTAACTGCTAAGAAGGTTCTAAGCACCGAGATCTTGCCAGAACTTTAATCCAACCAAACCCAATGGTTGTGATTTACACATGAAGGCACTGAAATATCCCATGGGAAAACCACCCTAACTCAGGTCATCATTAGAGCACTCCTTAAACATCTGCCTCTACTGGAGCAGTGCTGAGTTTTGCTGGGAGCAAAGGGACTTTCATTCTCAAACAGGACCCCGTGGGACCAAAGCTCCAAGCTGAAGTCACCAGGCAGGATGGGGTGGCATTTTGGCAGACACCAGGCACGTCACAGTGCACACACACACGGAGCCACCAGCGAGTGAAAACCTCTTGTTCCTGAGCTGCTCCCTCACCCTTAGAACAAGCCTGATCTGAAAAACTCTGTTTGCTTAGGCATAAAAACTTTGCTTAAGCTTTACAGAGATCCACATGAAAGCAAACAGCATGCGAAGCTAAGTTCATGGTTTTTCATTATGTTTGGATACACCACTAATAAAGATTTCTCGACAGAAAATCCTCCGCAACATCATATCTATCAATGCCAACACTCCAACAGTAATTCTATCAACAATAAAAGAGTGATCATAATCTGGCACCTGCATATAAAGAGCTTATGGGCTTTTATTTGATAATGAGTTGCAAAGGTGATGTGGAACTGCAAAAAATATCTCTGCAGGAGATGGCAAGAATTGACATAACTGCAGTCGTAACTGAGGGAGAGGGTGGGACTTTTCCTTTAGTCAGTGGGTGTGGGAAGAGAGAAAACAAATCCTCAGGTGTAAGTGCAAACCCTACTTAGATAATAACTCTGGGTCTTGACAAAAAGTGGACATGATCAAAGATATGAATTTTAATAACTGCTCAGTTAATTTCAAAATATTTTGCTAAGTTCAATATTATTTACTATGTCAGCATCTTACAGGAGGGAGATGAGGACGAGCTTGGCCTTACTCTTGTACCAGCATAAAATCTACATTTTAATTTTCTTAAGACTGAGAAAAAGAAGAGGAAAATAAACCAATCCTTTCAAAATTTGAACATTTCAATTTAACCATTGTACTCTTATTTTAAAACATCCACGTGAGTTATGTTCTTTAAAAGTGGTACAGAGACTTGATAATATATAATCAAATACTTCTTAAGCCTAAATAAATTATTAAACATAGGGCTGAAACGTAATCAAAGGATTGGCACAAACAAGAATCTTGCTACCAGGAATTGGGAATGTTGGGAATCATTCTTAATTCAATGCACCAAAACACTAGAGGGGGGGAAAAAAAAAAAAAAAAAGACTGAATCCTCTTCCTGTTTTATTTCATTTTGCTTGTGAGGATGCACTCATTCCTACAGAATTTTTCTTCCAAACCTTTCAGAAGCCTGCAGTAACTGTCCAACATCTCTCTGTTCTTTAGGAGAGATGCGCAGGAGGGGGGACTTACATTCTGCTTTCTTGGAGACATGTTGTCTCCTTCAGACTAATCTGTTTGAAATGCCATTTTAAGAGATTGGGAGGCTTCCAAAAGAAATCTAACGAAGTTTCATATTAAGAATTATTAAGGTATGAAGCAAATGTTATGGGAAGAAAATGTTATATGGCAGTTTGCAAAATAATTGGATTCTATAACCATTGTGGAAAAATGATTAGCTTTTAAATTCTCTAAAATACATGCACAAGCAAACAGCAGATGTGCCTCATATTATGAAAAGGACTTCCTATACATACAATTTAAAATATACATCTGAGGCACAGTAATATATTGTGTTTAAAGCTGTGGGGTTTGACTTTGAAATTTTTAAAAGGTTTTGTAAAGATTTGAAACCTTTTAAATATATATTTTTAAAAATTAAAATAATTGAAAGAACTAGTTCCAGGCAGCAAATGAAAACAGAGTAATTTAGCTGACATTAAGTTATGAAAATATTACATTTTTTGGAATGCTCTCCCATGTGTTTGCTACAGATGGATTCTTTGGGAAAAGATCACAGTGAATGCTTACATTGGAATTATCAAAGAACCACAAAGTATCTCTTTTTACAAGGAGTCCCACGGAAAGAGGGGTAAGGGATGCAAGTTATTTCTGGGGACATTCTGATTAGAGACAAGAAGAAAATTTTTCTGATGGCTGAGAACAATCAGCCATTGGCATAACCTGTGCAGGAAAGCTCCAGATTCCCCAATATTGGACACATTGAAGGTTCAGCTGGGCAGGGTGCCGGGCGTCTTATCCAGACCATGTTTTTACAGTGCTTTAGCCAAGAAATGTTTAACCAGATTATCCCTGAGGCCCCTCCCTTTCCATCCTCCTGTCCTGCCCACGCTGTGCAAAACACCTTCTGAACATAAAGAACGTCACAAAGGACTTCCATTTACAAGCAAGAAAATTTAATTAGCAGATACAGAGGGAAAGGAAATAATGCATAATGACTTTTTTTCCCTTCTTTAATCTAGAATAATCAAGCCTATTTAAAAAATATCACATGACTAACAAATTTAAACCTCACCTTGTTAATTTAGGGATTTGTTTTCTAGTTTATGTTGTGTGGGAAGTTGGAGTGACTGACAGTCACCCTCCAGATGCAACCAGCCAGACAATGCTTCAAAGAAAACCACTGCAGACACTAATTTTACCTAATGTTGACATAAAACCAACAGCCCAAAACACATTACCCCATTCTCCTGTATTTTCAGTGACAACACCTTGCAGCTGGTTCAAATATCATCAGAGAAAGATCCATTCTTTATTACCTTTCAAAAATTTTTCCTCTAGCTCAGTGATTACCCTGCTTTTTCTAGCCTCTGCATGTTTCAAGAAACTTATGACACGAGTGAAACATTTGCTCTTTTAGATTGGCTCCTCCTTAGCTTACAGGAAGGAGAATTAGAGAGACCCACAGGTATTTAGAGCAGATTGAGACTGATACTCCCAACGTGAAAATTTTCCTTAGGTGTGTAACAAAATCAGAGTGAGAGAGAGGAGGGACAGAGAGGTGCCACTCTCACTGGATGGACTCTGCATTTCCAGCAGCACAGGGTGTGCAGTGCCGAATTCCTGACCTCCCCGGGATGAGCTGGAGCTGGGTCCAGGCTCTGGCAAAGCCCAGCACAGCCCATGAGCCTCCCTCTGCCTGAGGTCCTTCCCAACTGACTGAGTGCTCATTTTCGAGCCTTAAACCCAGAAACCCAGGTGTGTTGTCAATGAGCACAATTTACAAGCGGTGTGTGGAAATTTATTATGATAATTGTTGCTTTTATTTTTTATTTCCCTGAACTCAAAGATAATTAATGCCAGTATGTGTCCTGGTGTCTGACTCCCTTAATTGGCCCTATGGTGCCTTGGGTGTTTGAAAATTCACTCACTTAAAGCCTTTTTTTTGTTTCATTTTTTTTCCTTTTGACTTGTTTTCCTGGAGCTGTTCATTAGTGCCTAAAATATTTGATTACATTTAATTGTAATGTCTTCAATTCTGTGCACCTGCTGCAATTTAGGTAGTGGGGGAAAATAAGACCTACACAAGCTAAAAAGTGATGTGAGGAATTGAATGTTAAAAAGAATTCCCCTGCAAAGGGTAATTGGGGTTAAATATGGAAGCAAACCAAACATATTTTCAGTTGGGATTTCCTACCTGCTACGATAGCACCAAAAGGATTTATGGATAATGGTTTCCTTTCCAAAGTTCACATTCAAAGGTTTCATCTCCATTTTAACACTCCTAATTAATTTAAATTGTATCTCTAGCATGACAAAGTCCACATGGTGATGGTCCTGCAGAGCTGCAGTCCTGAGCCCACTCCTGCCTGCAGATACGTTCCTTTAGATCATCTTTCCCAGTCTTGCCAGATTTCTTTTATTAAAAATATTCATTTTACTACCATGTCTTCTTTCTGACAATTACTGAAATGGTTAAAATTTTCCTGGCTGACGCTTCGGTTTTAAAACACAGCTTACAGCATTTGCAAATCAGTCAATAATACCAATACAAATTAGCATCCCTGAGTATTCAAATTCCCCTGACATCACTGGAGAAGACATAAGGGATAAAGTAAAAGAGACAAATCTTGTGGATTTTTAAGAGGGAAATTACATCAGAACGCATTTTTTAAAGTTGTGCTGTGCGTTCTCACTTATCTCAAGGGGTGGTGTAAACCTGTAAAACAGGCTCTAAACCATATATTTTTCAGAATAAAACTAATTAGATCAGTCTTAACACTTCAATGTCAGCATCAGGTGAGAAATTCTTGTTTCAGTAGTGCAGAGGAGAAGCAAAGAACAAAAAACTCACCTGCTGATGTCTATAATAGCTTAGAGCACACAGCTCACTGTTGTGACCCATTAAGTACTCTTTGCCAAGGAAATTTCACAATTCTTATGCGGTAGCATCCCAACGCTTTTATTTATTTCTCTGTATGGTAAATATTACCTGGGGTATTTTAAATCAACAGTTAGTGATCCAGACAAATCAAGGTCAGAAATAAATTTATCCCTGACATCTCTTGCTAAGTAGGGCACAGACTGAAAAATACAAACACTGGCATCTCTGCTTTTAGAATAATATTATTAATAATAATCACAAGCTGCAATAAACTGTCAGGGCTCCTAAGAATGTTACCACACAATGAACATTTTATGCTAATATCTACATTTCACTCCGTTGTGGAAACCACAGAGCTGTCAACAAACACTAGAAATTAATCTTGCATCGAATCAGAGACAGCAATACATTGATGAGAGATGTGATGACAAACACTCCTCCCCACTCATTCCCAGCTAGCCTTTAAACAAATGTTACAGCAAATGTGTGGCATATTTTTACCTCAATTCAGGAACTGTCCCTGACGTCAACAACAGAAAACTGCTCTACAGCTGAAGGCATGGGACCAAGAGTAAGCAGGATGGTATTTTATTCTCTAGATTCAAGACAGATTTCCTGTCAAGACACTTGATTTATGTTTCCCTGACCTACTGTGCAAAATGGAAATAAATTATGCTTTTTGCCAGTTTTTAATCACAGCACATTTGGTACCCCCAGAAGCCACCGCTTTTGAACCTCGTTACAAACACACTCTACAGTCTCACTCTGAACTGCAGGGCTCCTGAGATGAGAATCTCAGTTCAGGGCTTTAATTCTGTTTTACCTTTAATTCTCAATTACCTCAAAAGATGAGGTAATACAACAGGATGTATTTAATGGATTAAAATCAGTCTCACTATTTCTGTTTTGGATTCTCGAGGTTGTTTGGTGCAAACCAAAGGCGGCCAGGGCTGTAATGGTGTTACAGTGCAACACGAAACTGTGACAGCCTTGGTACATGAACAGAACCTCAAGGCAGTGGCTGAAGTACCTGCACAAGCAACATGCAACCCTTATTATTGCAAGAAAATATTTTCAATTTTAGACTTTAATATAACTTGATAACCCAAAACCAATTAGGCTTTTGGTATTCCTATTTAATATCCATATAATAAAAGTATGCAAAAACTGTCTACAAAAGAACACTGGTTTAAAAAAAAATAAAAACCAAGTAAAACTAAGATACTCCATCCAGTTGATAGGGA
Organism: Origma solitaria; assembly: GCA_013397895.1. Classification (NCBI taxonomy): domain Eukaryota; kingdom Metazoa; phylum Chordata; class Aves; order Passeriformes; family Acanthizidae; genus Origma; species Origma solitaria. The sequence continues at coordinate 445,708 of VZRL01003878.1, read as the reverse complement.
GGGAAAGAAAACAAAACCACCAAAACAAAACAGAAAAATCCAAACAAACTATGTTTTCTTCCTGTGATAAAATCATGCAAATGAGAGCCAGGCATGCCCACTTCACTACCATTTCAGAAAAGACAAGGAATTTCCAACTTAATACTCACACAGGACAAACTCCAGGCTGTGAAACAGCACTTTTAGGCATTTTGTCCTGGGCTGGCTCTTTACATCTAGCAGGGCTTTAGATGTTTCTTTGTAGAGAAGGTCATGCCTATGTCGTATCTGATGATCACATTCAACATTAATACAGAATATAATCTCTGCCTAAGACACTGCACTTCAGCCTTAGCGACTGAGAGGGTTTGCAGTTGATCAGATTGAGGAGCTTTGTGCTGCTGGGCTTGGAACCATTGCTCAGTGACCCTTTTAGCTGTGCCACCTGCAGCCCCAGGCCAGCAGACAGCAAGGCTGGCACTGGGCACGGCCACTCCCAGCCTGCCTTTCCTGCACATCTGCCACAAGCATGCCAACATCAAACTGTGCAAAAGCAAAATGAACAAGAATTTAAAGCTGAAATATTAAAGAAACCTAAAGAGTTCTGGAAGAGGCAAGAGCACAGTGTCAGCTGAGAACATGTGCAGCATGTGGCTGTGTGGGGCGCAGGCAGGGTGGCATGGCTGAGACTCTGGTGAGGCTGTCACACAGGGGAGCACATTTACTCACAAAGGACCTGTTCAGTACTTGCAAACACCATGGAATGGAGTAACAAGGCTACACAATGAGCAGCAAAAGTTTAAATATATGTGCATTGTCACAGTGAGCTAAAATTTTGGAGCTTTGCTTTTCAAACTCTTCTGTTAGGCTCACCATGATGGCATTTTCCACTCCTCCTTCTACCAGACCCTGCTCTGTAGTGCTCTCATCAACAGCTGAAATATTCCACCCTATTGACTCGGGGGCTTATACGGAACTCACTATATGATAAAGACTTAAATAAACATTCTTCTATGTGGCCAAGAAAAGAAAGATAAATTCCATCCTCTAACTCTGCCTTCAGTTTTTTCTCAGCTCTAAATCCCAGCAAGAGTTCTTGTCTCTCATTTTCTAGCTTCTCATGAAGCATTGGCAGAATCTACAAGCTCCTTGCAACAAACAGTGATTTATTGATTTTTCAGACCAATGTACTTTTTAAATATCCTAGTGCAATTTTATGATAATCAAACCTAGCAAAAATCAAAATGATCAGAAAGCTGCTGTGATCTTGAATATTTAAAAGATCATATGTGCTACTTTAACACTAATATCCCTCTAGCATATAAAGCCATGATCAAGGATTAATGAGGTTTTTGTTACAACTTCTGAGTTTTGAAAAAATAGTCCTACTAACATTTCAAAGTGAATACAGAACCCAGTAATCTTCTTTCGTGTGCATTATGCATATTTAGAGATGCAGAACAAAAGTCTTTCTTACATGTGAAAACTGAAGGCTGTTAGACTCCTCCCCTTCAAAATAAGGTTCAAGCACAAAGGTTTAGGGAGAAAAGAATAAACATAGTCCAAAAATAATCCATGACTGATCTAATTATGAAATGTCTCTATGCATTCTATTCTTTCCAGGTAAATCAGCCAGATCTTTCTGTTGTTTTATTTATTCCAAGTATTAAAATAATTAAAGAGGAAGATGCAGGAGGCACAGAGCAGTGAATGTCAAGAACACTTGATGCAACACCCTAATGATGAATGTTCCAGCACACTCAAATAAACAAGTTTCTCTAGAGATTGTTTGAATGAAAATAATGTAATTGCACAAATAGCATAAGCTGAGAGTGCATGTGTGCACAAGAAAGAAAAGGAGAGAGACAGGCGGCAGTCATGCTTCTTGTAGTTGGTGGCGTGTGGTGAATAATTGATCATTCCTTCCTTCCCTCTGATGAGTTCACTAATTCTCTCAGTGCCACACTTCTACAAGTGTCACGATCACTATTAAACCTGCAGAGGAGCCCCGCGAGCCCCTGAGAATACCTACTGTCTGGGATGCCTTTCAGAGCACCAACTGAAAAATTAAACGTGAAAAGCAAGAACATGATTCCGAAGTCGTCTTCACCTTTGCTGTGTCCTCTAATGATGTACTTGATAGGCACTGTTCCACAGCCCAACACTGAATTTATGGTGCCTGCTACTTGTAATAAAGGAAGGGATAGAAGAGTCATTCAGTTTGTTGAAAAATGGCATTAACTGCTTATTTTATATGCAGTCAATTAGCAGCACAATTTACAGACTTAAAAAACGATTTGTGAGTTAATCTGTACTTTTGAAAATGATGGGCATATAACAGCCAAAAGTGTTCAGTATGATTTCATACTGATTAAGTTCCGTTATGAGATAATGAATTAAGAATATTGCTCATTTCTAAACCTGAAGACAAAGCTGCCCTGTGTTTTTAGGCTGTGGTTGCAGATATTGCAGAAGATAGAATTTTTGTCTGGTTTCAGTGAACCACAGAAATTTTTCAAAGGTAAGTTCTTTCTCCTAAATTCAATAAGATGCTCACTGCCTTATTTTTCAGACTGTTAAGGAATTCAACAGCTTAGATGGACAAAGCTGTGGGCACACACCTGAGTCACCTAATAGGATTTCTGTATGAGTAAGGGCAGATTTGCACCAAAACACTCTGGTAAATAAAATACTCCCAGAAACAACAGCACACAATATTTTTACAATATCAGCCCTTACATAACTAGAGGCAAGGAAACTCTTCTTAAAATAAAATGGCAATTAAAAGCTCTGGCACTGCCTGGTGGGTACCCCATTTTCCTAGAAAGAGCTCTTCTCAGATTATATGAAGAAACAAACTGAAAACAGATAAATCAAGAAAATCAAAACCTGAATTGGGTTGACAAACAGCAATATGGGAAACAACTTTTACAAAAAATAAGCAAAGCTGTGCAGAACAACGACAGTAAAAAAACATGCAGCATGTGTTCAGTCCATGTGCAGAAAGAAAAATCTGCCAGGTTTTGAGTGAAAGGCATTCACCTACAAGTCTGTCAAAGCAGAGAAGCATTCTCCTCTAATATAAAGCATGGCAGGTTACTTTACCAGAAGACAAACAGAATATGGTACTGCTGAGTTTATTACTGTTAAACGTCCTCCCCTTCGTGTTTCTATGGATTATATGCCTTTTTGTCCATGGAAGGTTTATGACATCTAAGAGCTCAGGGAGCTCAAGGGCACAAACCAAAAAGCTGTCTGGGCACTCACGGAAACAATGGAACAATATATTTTGGAGATGCACTTGGAGTCCATGAAATCACGGTCATGTGTCTCCCAGCCCCAGCTTGGCTTCATGCTGAAGCCAGAGCGCACGGACAGCTCCTGCTGGGCAGCTCCAGCGGGTGAGGAACGCACCCAGGGGCTGTCACCCTAAGGGCCCATGGGATGGGACTCCCTGCCATGTCCTAGCCGTGCCCTCTGCTCCAGCAGGAGCACTCAGTGCCCAGGGACACACCCAGCCACGGCTCTGCAGGACAAGGCCATAAGAACTTCATTCCAGAGAGAGGACTGGACTTTCCTGGCATTCGCAGACAAAAAGCAGCAGAGTATAACATAAATGTGTCACACTCTTCCTTCCAATCTATCACCCCCACCATCTTGATATAAACCTTGAAAAAGAAATTTATGTAGAGACCCAGCCCTGGCCTGTCATCTAGAGCCGCCCAAGGGACAGGGCATGGGTAAGCACACCTAAAACCCGAGCTCTCCCTTTTGCTGACCCTAGGACGTGTTCCTCCATGGCTTTGCCCACGTTCCTGTATTCTCAGTCCTGCATTAACAGCCAGGTGGCATTTGGCTCTGTTGGCTGATATGTATGGCTGATACAGTTTTACCCTACTGACTGTCAGAACCCTTCATCCTTAACATCAGGATTAATCAAGGGAGTTATCCTAATGCTCTTTGCATAGGACTAGAAATTCCAGGTCAGTTTAGAGAAACCATTTACACACTGATACTTTGCATAACAGCATATTAACTGAAAAGTAGATATGCAGAGATCATTTTAACTGAAAGTAATTGCTATGTAGCCAAGCTTTCTTTGATGTTGTTCACCACAGTATTTTCAGCCACATTATATTTTATGTTCAGCACTGGAAATTATGTTTATTAATAACGTTGCTGAATAAAGGTTAAAAAGAAATAGTTTTTCTGTCTCTGAATATTTTTGACATATCAAGCCTTTCTTCATCTTGAATTCAGAAAAGAAATAAGAAAACCAAAAAATAAAAATTAAAATCATCTCAGTGATACAGAAAACTTAATTTTTGTTTCAAAATTAATTGTTCGTAATACTGCAGATTATCTTAATTTCATACAAGGTTGCTTCAACCAGAATAGAGAAGCATTTCAATTACAAACATTCAAAAGGGATATTCCTACATATTCCAAAAGCTTTTTCTGAACTAGAAACCATGAAAGCTTATCCTTTCCTACAAATACTACTTTTGATTTCCCTACCCGCTCCACTGCAGTAAATCTAACTCCAACTATGAGTCAAGTGTCAGAAGTTTACAGAGAAGCAGATGTTGTACAGGAGAACTGTTGCTTCTTGGAGATATTGTTCCTCCATTCTAAAGGAGGACATTAAATAAATGCATTTGCTCATGCTTTTAGCTAATGCTGTTAGCTGACATTGCCGCAAGAATTTAGGATGAAATAGGTACATTAAGCTCAAGGATACACAGGCGAGGCAAACAGCACAGACTGAACTCAGCAACAAAACCCCAACACTCCTAGCTCTTTTCATGGCAGTGAGAGCACAAAACACACTCAGAAAAGTAGAATCTAAGTATGACATAATCTGAGTGTAACAGATGAGAAATCTTGTTTTCTTGGGAGCAATGCGGAGTGTCATTCCTCACAGAATGGCAGTGCTTCTCTTAAAAGTGTATTTCCCCAATCTTAGCAAATCAAAACTGGGTGTGTATAAAGGTTATGAACAGGCTGTGCCAGTTCATACAAAATGAAGAACTCCAAGAGAAGATTTTTCCTTGAATTCAACACCTTTATATCTATATAACACTAGCTATGACACACATGAAGTACAAACTAAATGTCTAATCTGTCAAACCCTGGGAAATATGACCATTTTTGAAGGACTTCCTTCAAAAATATTTTTTAATTAGGACAAAAACCAAACCAAAACAAACTAAAAACCCCACAAAGTGTACCCTGGTCTGAAGGACAGAGACCATAGAGACCAACTTTGCCAATCTTGATTTTTAAAGAGGGTAGAGAACATCCTCAAATCCTTTAACTAAAAATGTACAAAGCCTGGATAGTTATATAGTAAAAATAACAGTAATGAAAACAATTTAGTGTATTTATTTATTTAGAGAGATTCACTGTTAGGAGAAAGAGACCAGGTAGCATTTTCACACAACCTGATTCACAATTGTTTATTTCATGATAACTCTTTTGCTTTCCAACAGGACCTTGCGAAAGGAGGGGACTCATTAGCATATCCTGCACTAAGTGAATTTGAATACTGCCATTCATATTTATTGGCTGACCTTTTAAAAGGCTTACAGCAAACAAAGAAACAATTCAGAATTTACGGCGCAATTTTAAAGTCCAGGCAGAAAAGATACTCCTACTGGACAAAGAAATTTCATTCCTCTCCCCCTGCCCAGCCATGAGAGGATCCTAGATGAAGAGCCAAGTTAATTTTTTCTAGGAATTTCATTACAAGTCTCTATGCATACTGTTGTGTATTTTCAGGCAACATTTTAAAATGAGAGTTAATCCTACTAATTAGTCATAAGCAGGCCAAGCAGGCATTCTTTTGGTCAAGTGTTACAAAAATTAACCTGCAAAATAATTAATTGAAAACGCAGGTCTCTTACCTTTTAGATACATTCTACGTTTTCACTACACACATGGCCAGATCCCCAACTCCACGTCTATATAGATTCAGGTACTTGCACTCACAATCTTTTAAAGTATCTCTCTGGAGCAAACACTGGAATAAAAAAAACCAAAAAACAACCTTAAGAGAGCCTTTTTTTTGCCTATTACAGGTTGGGTTTTGAACAACCTTCTTACAGAGTCATCATTTAAAGAAGGAATCCAAAATGAGCTGTAATGCCCCAAAAGCAGAAGTGTGTAGTTGCCTTTGTGAAATATTTTGCACAGACTATTAGGGTTCAGACACTGTCCCCACTCTGCCAGACACTTTTCTTGCTTAAGATGCAAACCCTGGGGCGCTGCACTCCCACAAGGATTTGTGCACTGCCAACCCAGCCTGAGCAGCTCCACCTCGAAGGAATTTTGCTACTTTTTGAATAGCTCGGAAAATGTGTTGAGGGCTTGTACATATATTAATACGTTCCCCAACACCATGTTTAAAAATGCATAAGTGATCAGATGAAAGAAAACCAGCAATTTATCTACTTGTATCAATATTATATCCCACTGGATATTTTTTCTCTGATTCTAGCTGAACTGCTGCACTCTTAAATCCAATACATATTCTATCTGGAATTTATCACCAAATTTCAATTCTTCCTTACTTCTGTTTCCACTTCCTTGAAGAAACAACTGATGCTCTGTTAGACTAGGTGGCATTTGTTGCTCTTGATGGATTAACACAGAATTTCTTGACTCAGTAAAGGGAAAAGTCCACACAACTCCCTCATTGGCAATATAAATTCTCCGTAGGCAATAAACATCCAGCAAAGCTTCTCCATTCGTGACCTACTTTTATATCACTTTGTACTCTACTGAAAAAGTTAACATAAACATGTCAATCATATCAAGTGGATGCAATTTGTCGCTGTTTTTTTATCAAAACTGTATGTAACTATTTTAAATGACTTTTGATCAAAACTGTATACAACTGTAATTAGTGACTATGAGAGCTACTGAAGATTTAGATAACTACAGAGGCCATTGCACTACTTTTAAACAACACTTATTTTGTAAAGATGTTCTGGATTATTAAGATCTCTATTATATATTCATTATTAAACATTATAGACTGCTTAGACTTCACACACCATCTCTATAAAAAGTTATCGCTTAAGCTGTCACACCTGGCTCACTGCAAATTAGTACTCTTAAATCTTTCTACTCTAGAGCTTATAATTTAAAAAGGTCAATTACTTCCCTAAAGAGATTTCGTCATTTGTTTTGTATTTTCAGGGAATTTTGAAGCCTCACTACGTGTTTTTCTCTACACTTATCGGTAGCACTTAAGTTCTTCACTAATCAGCAATGCACACATGCTCAGCTATAGAAACCAATATAAGATATAATTTCCATAAGCATCAAGCACAGGTTCACCACTTCCTTGTCCCTTAATTCAGGGCAATGGGATTTGTGGAACTATTTCACTTTGGTTCCACTGAAAATTCTACCTGTGTCCTACAGGAGCCTTTGCTATTTGCTCTTTAAAATAGCATTTCTGTTTTCCATTTTTTTCTGTTCTGCTCCACAAAAATCCACTCCAAACAGATCAATGCTATGTGACCACATGGAGATAGATCTATCAGCAGGATTTCCAGGACAACACGGAAGCTTAGGTTATCAAGCAACAAATGAACAGATGGTCCTGTCATTCTTTATTTCAGAAAAGGTGATTCCAGTGATAACGTCTGCTAATAAGCCTTTCTTGAGTATCCTTTAGAAAGTCAGCAAGCAATGGTGTTAGAAATGAAAGATCAAATTGGGTCAGACATGCTCTTCTCAAGGTGCACTGTAGCTTTCATAAAGGTAATAGCAAAATGGATTGAATGTTCACTCCACATCAGCTGCTCTGAAAGGACTGAAAGTGTGTGAAGGATACAGCACACAAGATGTGTGGATTAGAAGGGGGGAAGTAGCTGTCCTATGCAGGATGTTAATCAACCTGGAAATGTCCCAGGGTTAATTGTTTGGTGTTGTCCCAGCTTTTTTTTTATTTTTTAGGCCAGGTTTAATTTTTTTTTTTTTTACTGCTGGAATAACTGAAAGTCCTTGAAAAGAGAGAGAGAAACCTGAATTCCAAATTTTTCTGTAAATGTGTTACACTATCAGGCATTTTAATATTTTAATTTTTATACTATTTGACTGTTATAAAAACAAGAGTGTATATCACAAACTCATGGCTTGGTTTTGAGGTTTTTTCCTTGGTTTTTTTTTTTTTTTGGTTTTTTTTTTTTGGGGGTTTTTTTTTTTTTTTTTTTGGGTGCTTTTTTCTTCACTATTCAAATAAGACAAAGGCTAGCTACTATAAAATTCTTCATTTAGTCTCCCATCCAGGAGAAAAGCCCTAATTGTACATCATCCCTCCAGCAGGACTCATATTTCAGGACAGCTGGGCCTTTGTTATCAGGTTACCCTCTGCTGCTTAGGGAGAGGGTCAAAGAATTACCACTGAGATAAAAATTGAGTAGAGTTCATCTGAAATTTCTGAGAATATTCCACATGAAGAACACTGAAAGAGCCTCTGCTCAGCATTTTCACACGTCTTCCACAACGAATACATTTTAATACAGGTTTTTGTAAAGCCACGATTAGTGTTTGAGCTCATTCAGCAGTAAAAGCTCAACAAACATATGAAGGTCTGCTAGCCTAAAGGTCCTCATATTCAGACACATTCTTCAGTTCCAGAACTGAGATGTTTTCCATGAAAACCTATCTGTCTCTGGTTCCCTGAGCTGCTCAGCTCGTGCCAAATAACAAATATGAAGATGAATTACCAAAGAAAGATTTGCAAACATTACCAGCACCAGCTATCCAACATCTCTGCTTACCAACGCTGGGAAGATTAAGAGGACACTCAGACTGTAATGACCAAAAGATAATAATAACAACTCCCTATTTCCAGCTGTAGTTTACATTTCTCCAGACAATGCTGTGCTCTCCTTGTTTACGGAAGAGAATCTTTCCTTAGGGAAAGACTGTCAGTGGGTGTATGTTCATTGCTGTGCTGTTCACAGTAAATTCAGCTGGGGACGTTGGAGAAGCCATCCCCATCCTTCCCAGATGAAGTTGGAGAGCCATACCCTCTTGCCAGATTAAAATGGGGACAACTGTGCATGTGATCCAAGACAGATCAGGGGTACCACCACTGCTCTATGCCAGTACACACTTATCCAGTCATAACTGCAAAGGCTTCTCATATAATGCCTGCCATAACCAACTGCTTTTATTGCTTCATTGTTCTCAACATTCAATTTGATTTGGCAGAGAATTGGTCTTATTATAGGGGTGAAGAACCAAAGCTGAATTTCAGTTTATCTTGTTGGTTTTTTTGTGATTAGGATGATATTTGCATACTACCCAACCTTCTGTTCTACTTATGTTGTACAGCAAAGAGAAGGCTAATACAGATATTTCTTCTCAAGTATTTTAAATACAAGGGAATGAATTACAAGCTTAATTTTGTTTAGTTACCACAACTTGTGGAGGGTAGGAAGGAAGGCTGCTGAGCTTGTTTGTGAGATCACAAAAACTGAAATGGTAATAAGTAAACTTATAATCTGCTATTCTCTTTACATAAGATAGTGAAGCCCAGGATGTTCAGCGAGCTGTGAAATACAAACCCCAGCAGATATAATATCAAAAGAGGCTTTTTTAAAGAACATACTTTCACTTTTCTGTAACTGTTTACAGTGCATTCATGTGGTGTGGAAGACAAATAAAAGTATGTAAAACAGTGTGTTATTGTTATGCTACACAACTTAAAAAAAAAAAAAAATTTGAAATAGACTACTTTAGAATTCTGCTGCAATACTTTTCCTGAATGTTAATATATTCATGAATATATATGTAAACAGTCAGATATCTTGAACTATTTATAAAATGGTAATACTTTACTAGGGAAATATCATCTTGATTATATTACCATGAAATGCAATCTGATTAATTTATTTACTTAATAACCTCTTTTGGAATTAGGTGCTTCAGTTACAGTCATTACAATCCAAAACAACAGGTAAATAAAGACAATAAAATACATGGGTCCTAAATCCTCAGTGATTGTGATGCCTTAATAATTTCTGGGTTTTTTACTCTTCATGTATCTGTAACTTGGTGTAGCTCCGTATCTTCTTACAAAGTGCTAAAAACCTGCTACCAGCACCTTTAGCCAAAACAAAGCTCCCCAAATACAGATTCAAGGACATATTCGTTGCCCTAGGGCCTGAGAATATGTAAAATACTGTGATATGGAGGGAGCAGGCCTGGGGTGGTTAACATCATCACCTGAGGATGCGATTGGAGAATTAAGGGCCAATGTGCTAATGGACAGAACTTATAAAAGATGAAGGGCTCATGACCCAGTGTCCATTTTGGGTGTAGTCCCTGAGGAGAACTTTTACTTGCCCAAATGCACCTTAAAGGCCTTGAATAAGTTTGTCTGCTTTTTATACTCCTAATTTGTCTTGGCCTCTGTTTCAGGTAGTCTGTCTGCTTTTTAGGCATCAGCTGCAAACCCAAGCTCCCATTCAATGAAATAGCTGGAAAGAGGTTGGTTTGGGATGGGCCCTTCAGATTGGAAAGCCCTTTGAACCCAGTAGGAGAAAAAAATCTCAAAACGTAATGCCAAGAGAAGAAAATCTCCAAATCCCAAGAGCAGGAATTCCCTCACAAGCTGCAGCTGCCACAGTGAGCACTCCTGGAGAGGCTCCAAAGGCTCTGCAGTCACCACAGCCCTGTTTCCACACTGACCCTGTCACTGCCACATGTGCAGAGGGCATTCACTCCTTTCTGCTGGGCTTCCAAAGCTCTTGCCTCTGTTGCAGGTAACAAACTCCAAAGGTGAGGCCAAAGAGAGTCAAGGGCTGCTCAGAGATGTGGCCACAGCTCCAGACAGTGCAGCCCCAGCACTGTAGGGACAGGGGGAACTGCGGCTCCAGACAAACAGCGCTCTCTGGTCACTCATCTCCTTAGAGCTAAGACTGCTTTCAATCGATCTGAATGTGCACAGGCTGAATTGCACAACATTAAAAAAGGGAAACAGGCATTTTCAGAAAAGTTGCTTATCCATGTTTTAGAGACCACATCTTTCAGTGGAGTATCGGTCAGAGACAAGCAAGGAGACCCTCCTTAGGGATGAAAAAAATATACAAAGTATGACATATCTTAAAGCATTATTTGGGGCAGACACGCTTATTTCTAATACCCATCTGTTTCAAAAAAGACAAATTCTTTACCTGCCTATACTAATAATAATTATTTACATTTTGGGGATTACACTTATAAGTTTCACATATTCAAACACGTGGAAGAAAATGTGGCTGTTCCTTCTGTATTATGCTTTGCTATAGACTAACAGGAATAATGAGATATTTCAGCCTTTTATTTTTTATTTTTAATTTAAAATTTTGATAAATGTCTCCCAGTCTTACCATTACTTTTAACATTAAATAAATGAAGATGTGCTTGAGCAGGGAGGTTTGACTAGATGACCTCAGTGGTCCCTTCAAATCCTAACCATTCTGTGAATCATTGACACATAACACCAAATCTAAATGCAGCACCAGAAGTAAATTCCTTAATTCTTTCCTAAAATGGATTCTATGCATGTAACACAAGGTAACCTAGAGAGAACTGCAAATTAACGATTTACACATTTTGTAAGATGAAAGACTTACAAAGTTTATCTTCTTTCACTCTTGAATTTGTTAAAAAAGCAGTTCACTCTGATTCTCAGACTGTACTTCAACCTGACTGTGTCAATTCTCTAATGGTACTTATATACACTTTTCCACTCAAAGCCAGAGAAGTGCTGAAGCACTTCGCTGAACTGGGGCCAATATACAATAATCAATAACAGATCTTCTCATCAGCGCAGTCCATTAATAAAGAGTACCCAAGGAGGATGGTAAGTACATTACCCTGCCGCTGTGCGTCATTAGCACATTTAGGTCACAGGGAAGACTCCTGGAAAACGAAACAGCATAAACTTGGCTCCAGCCTGGATGCAGATCAGAGGAGAAAACACGGCAGGCCACCTGCCAGAAAGCATTCCTTGTCTTTAAACTGTTCACCATTTTGGATAGAATTCCACAGCACGGACACTGTATTAACTACCTTTTCAAAAAGTTCCTGTCATGATCACATGGTGAAATAAAGAGATATCTGCAAGAAGACTTATTTTTAAGTGCAAAGTAGATACCCATAAGGCTTGATTCCAAGCTAGTGAAGAAGATTTAGCTGACGCCTCAAATATTCTGAGGGATAATGCAGCTCCAACAATAGATTTGGAAACAGCTATTGGCTCCACAATCAAGAATTTAGAATGGGATTTTTGAAAGATCCTGAAAGCTAGATATCCAGCTCAACAGAAATACAGGTATACCCTGCTAATATTAATAAAAATAAAAAAATTCCTACATTTCAAAAAGATTTGAGAGTGCAGTTGAAGATTTTAATGCCGCCTAATATTGATTAAAGAAAACATTTACAAGGTTTATTCAACGTCAGCCAAATTGGAGGATGCTTTAATATAATTTCCAGAGATAACAAAAATATTTCCACTGGTAAAAACCCCTTAATATTACTACTAATAAAATTTAAGAGATGAAAAACTCCATTAAATTTTGTTTAAAACATTGTCCTAGTTGTAATAGTAAATTTTCACAAGAATATTCTTAGAAAGGCAGAAAAATGACAGGACAACAGGGCATTAGAGTGCTCCTAATTCATTCCAATTCAGAGTAGTGCACCCTGGTTTCCAACATGAGAATCCAATCTGCTTGATGTGTAGCCGAGTTGAAATGAAATCACAGCAGCAGAAAACTGACATTGTCTATTGTGCTAAATAGAGAAGTACTTTAAAAATTACTTTTCTCTGTTTTTCTTAAATACTGTTGGCTCTATTTATCAAAACACATATTATGACAGTACACCTAATCTATTCACCTTTTTGATATGACAACTCTTGTTTTGTTTGTTCTACAATTACATCTTGGAAAGCTATTACTCTGTGACGTGTGGACTTGTCACTGAGATTAATTTTATTTCGTTTTCTTTCTTGTTGGATTTTAATACATACCTGTTTGTTGTGATTTATACAGGATAATCAATATTCATATTAGAAAGCAGAAACATAAATAGGGGGTTATTTTGAATTGTAACAAGCTCTGGGAGAATCCCAATTTAGGTTACAGTTCTGCCTGCATAGTACTGTGTACACTTTAGTAACAGGAGAAACTTGAAGTAAAAGTAGCACATTCTTGGACCTGGACTCAAAGTACCCTCCTAAATGCTCATTCTGTTTTTAAGTTGTTTTTCTGAAGACATTATTGAAACTCATTTTTATTTATGGTATACCATGCTATATATCACACCCTTATTGATACAGCAACAAAGGCAGAAAAACCCTTTTGAAGAGTGTTGGTAATGAGGATTTTCCATGTGACCTTGGCTTCTAAAGGCTTAGGTACCTTTGCACATTCTTCTCCTAAGAGTTTGTCATGTAAAAAATGTTATGATTTTTAATAACCACTAAAACTTTGCATGCCCATAAGACTAAATTGCCTTTATATTGACCCATCCTCTCTGCGTTCAGTACAACATAGCCCTAAACCTCCTATATAAGGCTCCTCAAAGTTCTCTGTTTGGTGATTTCCCTTCTGTCCTTTTGGCATGATTAAAAAAACAATATCTTTTTAGTATATAAGCTACTTTATTAACAGGTAGAAACAGTCTTTCACTGCTCACAGGATAGAGCACAAACACACATTTGTTGCTATTTTACGATCTCGCTTTTCGAGTACGAGTGTGGAGTTAGCACTGAGCAATTTACGACTTCCTGAGCTGTACATTAGTGTATCTAATACATATTTAAAACCTTGACAGAAAACATAATTTTGATAAACAAGATCTAAAGATGAACAGAGATATAATCACATGTTTATTGCAGAATCAACTCATTCCCATAAAAGCATGTATGTTTGTGTCAGTGAATTCAAGTCAGGATTTACACTTCCTATTTCTGTATACACCTACTGTAAAAGCCAATTTGCTGTGTTATGATGCAGGAGATGAACTGGGGAAGAGACCTTGCTTTCTAAACCGTGTTTCTAGGTCTCCATGGTTTTTTTATGGCAATGTTAGATTAAATATGAGGACTAAATGAAACCAACTCTAAGAAAATATATTGGATCCTTTATTTGTTCATTTCTTAAATACTACAGTTTCTCCTCTGCTTCAAGCTAGAAGTCAATTTCTATATACAATAAGATAAATGTTTGTAATTTAACTACACTATAATAATTAGATGAATATGCTCATTAGATGAATATGCATTCAAACCAAATTCATTCTTATGCAAACTCAACTCAGCCCCAGTAATACCATTTATAGAGCAATCCACCCAGAATATCCTGCAATTAGAACACTGAACTTGCTTAATCTTAAACTATCCTATCTTGGGTCACGTAAGAGACTGAAACACTGAAATTCACCTTCAATATAACTACATTACTAGCCCTTTTTATGACCTGACATTTTAACAGCACAATCTAAATGCTATCAGTAAGTATTAGCAAAAGTGTATCCTTGATCTGCACTTATTTTAGTTCACTAAAGGTCCCATTTGTTTTTATTGAGGTTAATGGATCTGTGAATACAGATCCATTAACCTCAGGATTTTTAAATGTTAAATCAGCAGCTTTAAATAAATGTTAACATGAGGCAGCAATTACTGATACTGTAATCCCAACTGGAGGGCAAAGTTTGGAGCATGGACTCACGAGAATACATTAAACAACCCCAACTCCTTTATTAGTAAGATTTTAAAAAGCCCAAACAATATAAAGCTGAATATTATCTGGAGCTACAAGCAAGGAAAGCATATTCCTTAAATGAAAAATAGAACCATGCAGCATTTAACTGAGGGCTTAGATATCTGCTAATTCATCTGCTATTTTGGCTCTGAACAATTGTCTTGATGCAAAAACCGCTCCTGCGAAGTGATAATTTACACACTCACCCCACTGTTATTATTACTTTCAAAATCAACGTGTCACAACCAGCGCTTATGAAAGAAAGTTTGTTATCTCCCAAATGATGATTATATAGCATTTGAAAAGCCTGACATTCAGAAGCAGAGTTTATTGCAGACCAACAATTCATACCCAGCAATTGCTGTAGGGAAGAACAGCTCTCCGGGAAGTTGTAGCTTTATAATTTGTGAGACCAGTGTTGTGCACCTATGTTAGCTGTTGCACAGTGACCTGGGATCTGATCCCAGATTCCCCCTGCTCTCAGCAGACAGAGAGAAGCAGCTGCCACAAAATACACACTTATGATTAGATAGGGTGTTTTAAATTTATTGACAAGGTAGTCTCTAAAGGAATACACCCACTTTTTAGGTACTAGAAATATCTTTTCTTCTGCTAGCAGGATGCATTGACTTGATAATAAACCTATACAGAGTAATGGCTTTTCCTAGAGACACATCTCAAGTCAACAGGGTTTTTTGCAGTTGTGCAGCCTCCTTGCTTGCTTTTACAATCATCATGGTCAGTTGGGCCAGAGCCACATAGAGCCTAGTAATCGACCCATGGATTATTTCCAGTCCTCATAGAAGACAACAGGAAATGTCTGTAAAGAGTGTGAGAACTGCTCTGGACTATTCCATGTGGGAAGCGCACAGAATGGCACTAAGCAGACACTTGGTGTATCATGGATAGGCCAAAACAAGTGTTTATCACGTTAACATGCTTTACTGCTTGCAAGTGGATCCAAACATTAAAAGGAGAAATAAAGAAAATTCATTGTTAACAAATAGCATCTTCACATGCTTGTGTTATACACCTGCCTTCTAGCATCATCAGTCAGCATGCAGAACTCTCACTTCAGGTTGAAGTTGCCTTCATTCCTGAAGAAGGGGAGAGTGGTACTTGTGCATATTCAATGGGAAAAATATTTCCAGGCGAGTTCCCTTGATGGAAACCCATATGAGGTGCCAGAGGCTTGTGCTGGATCTCTCTGCCTTAGGTTTCATTCAGTCTACACAGAAGAAGCATTTTGTCTCATTCCAGCTTTCTAATGGTTCCTCTCCCAGTCAATCAGGCCAGCAGTATTTTTTGCATTTTATCACCAGGTCTTAAGTTTTATTTTTTGTCAGTGAGCTACCGGTTCAAAACTACCCAATAGACTGTGGTCTCCCACAGTGAAAACTTTTGATTTTACTATTACACAGTGTAAGGGATGAGCCTGGATGAATAAAAATTGCACGCAAGCCACTTGACAATATTGCACAACCTTGCACAGTAGGTCATAACAGCAAAAGTAAATTAATTTTGTGAGCCTCCTTGTGTAGAGCAGACGTTCTGCTATACAAACAGCATGATCACAGATTAAAGACGCTTCTTAGCTTGGTATATATCCTTTGAAGCAAATGTTGGTCAGTCCCTATAATGAACATAATGAAGTAATTAAAAAATCCCAACCTTCAAAAAGCCTCATTTCCACTTTAACCTTACAGAGATGAGGCACAGCAATAGCACTTTATTTTTCTGAGCACATGGGCTGCTTTATTCCAGAAGCTCGGGGGCCAGCTTCAGTACAGGAGAATAATCAGGGGAGGAAGAGATATTTGCTGTTGTCAGTCTTTTGCATTAGCTGGCCATAGAGGGGATCTTTTCCAATTTCCATTATTTATGAAACAATGTCTGCATATTAATCTAACAGCTTCATTTTGAAGAAAAGCATCCATTTAAGAAGTGTTTTCTCCCTTCAGGGGAAAAAAAAAAAAAAAAAGCAAACCACAATACAATCAGTTCCTTGTTTTCTAACAGTCTATATAGGCCTTCACTGCCTGTCTTGACAATAGTGCACACCTACAAGCTCAGGTATCCTGTTACTACCTTATGTGTTTACCAGCCTCTCAAGTCTCAGCAAAATCTCTATAATTTTATATTTAAACCCACAACTATGAAGAATAAAACGTATAATTCCATAGGCACCAGTAGGAGAAAGAAATAAAGCAATAGAGAAGTCAACCCAAACTTCTCCACAAGAACACATCCTCAACCAAAGCTCCACAGACAAGAACACAGAACAGTTTTTTGAAATGATGACACAACCAGTCCATAGCACTGACAGCATAGCTAAACAGCAATTTCAGAATACATTTTACTTAGGAAACCTGTTTCTAAAATAAATACTGAAACGAATTATTTGCTTCAACATAGATTTCAGTGACCAGCACTGAAATAAAATTATAGCTGATATAAAATCTATCCCATATGGTCTTTGGACATTTATCTAAATACTCATTTGGCACAGACTGAAACTGAAGCCCCACTCAGTAGAAATCATTTGTGATGAAATTATGTCCAAATAAGGCCCAATGGAGTAGTCTATATATTGAAACCACACATCATAGTAAGCTGAATATATTTGATGTCAAACCAGTGCCTGCTACACATAATGGGGAAAAAAAAAAAAAAAGAAAAAGAAATAGTTAAAGAAAAAAGTTTGTATGCAGGAAATTACTTCAATCCCCTTTTGCATCTCCTACCAGGCCCAGAACAGAGAGTAGTACTTCATTGATAATGAACAAACCAAGTAAATCAAACCTAATACAAAACCACTGGCTGTTCAACATTATCTGTAATTAAACTTAAACTGGAATGGGAGTTTGTTTCTTCACACAACTCCCTCTCACTTCTTTGCACCCCAATCAACTAAAGCACAGTGCTGAAGTCATCCTCTGACTGGGGATCTTCACACTGATAAGTAGAAGTCCTAATTATATAAGATGTTGTAAAATAGGTGCAGTTGCTACCTAGTCCTTTTACATGATTTAGGAGAAACTCACTTTGCACAAAGTTAAAATGGAGAGATCACAGAATATTCTGAGTTGGAAGGGACCCATAAGGACCAAGTCCAACTCTTAAGTGAGCAGCCCACACAGGGATCCACCCCTCACCTGTGCTGTTAGCGCTGTGCTCTGGCCAGCTAAGCTGATCAGAGGCGCCTTTCACACCACTCAACAGCACTGTTACAGAACATGAAAAATAACCCAATGTTTGTTCTTCAGTTCCTGCTGCACTTTACTGATGAGCTGCAAAGGAGAAAGGGAAGCACTACGGATGCTGTCGATGACAGCACTGCAGATTTGCCTTCTCGCTCATAAAGCCCATGGAGTAAAACACCGTCCTGAGCCAAAACAACCTGCTCTGGCTAAAGTTCCACAGCCACCAACCACAGGAGGGCTATTTTCTCTCTCGAAAGCTGAGGGGATGTCTGATAAGGCTAACCTCTACTCCTTCCCTCGGTGATCTTTCCGTTAGCTTTCAGGAGGCACTTCCCAGAGCGTCTGCTGCATTAAGAGGTCTTGAGCAGCACACCTGAAGGCAAGCAGGAGAGGATGGAGACAGTGTTCCCACCCTGCTAATAAGGACAGGAGAGAGCAGAACACTGAGCTTTCTAAGTAATCCCCTTGAACCACCTGCACCTTCAAAAGAGAGTGGCTAATTTGGGAAAGGGACTTCTTATTGAACTCATTTCTGGAGATGTTGTTTTGCCAGACAAGTTTAGAGTTTGAGTTTCAGTTTCATGTGTGTCTGGTGAGGATACTGTAGTGAAAGATACGTGCATACTGAAAAATGAATGCAAGCACTGAAAATCAAAGGGTATTTATCTATCAGAGAAGAAGAATATGATGGTTATGGCTCCCAATCAACACAGATGATGAAATATTGAGTTTATTAACTTTGCAAAGACACTGCAACTGAAAGACATTGCAAGTCCTCTGACATCATGCACGTCTCACAGCACTCTCCAGGTAAAATACAAATGACGTATAAGATCTCACAAGGCATCTCACACCTGGCTGACTCCCCAGGTGGAAGAAGTGGAACCATAGCCCCTGCACACTCAGTATCCTGTGTCACTGCTGCAGAATGCCAGCAGTAATATCTGCTTCATGGGGGAAAAGAAACCCAACCTATTTTTGTTTTTACAAGAAACAGTAGGATTTAAGAGATGAAAGACTGAAAAATATTGGCGGTGCCAAAATCTGCTTGGTAGAACTTGCTGCAACTGTTTGCTTGTATCCTGAGCAAACTTTTAAAATGCCACTGGTTTTTTTTGGTTTGGTTTGGTTCC